>CM034360.1:123126427-123726427 GCA_019925275.1 Mytilus edulis | reverse complement strand
ACAGTCTGATTAAAGCCAGCACCTAGTCTATAAACGCAAGTTGATAGTTAGGACTGGTTCTAGTCAGACTAGTTCCGTTACAAAATTTTCACTCTCGAAATTTAGAAGAAAACGACTGACTAATTATTATCAGTCAAACGGCAGAAAGAGACTGAAAAAAGGCTAGATCTTGAAATCATTTAGATTTTATATTCGTGTTATTTTACGCTTGCATGGGTATTCGGTGGTAGTGATTTATTTTTTTTGAGTTGGAAATAATGTACAAATACAAGTTTAGAGACAAAAGCACTGAAAGATGATTTAACAAAGTTGTCGCTTTGTGGTTTGCTCACATAGGCGTCGGGAAAAACCCTAGGATTTCCACAATCTTATAAGGAGTTTTTAGAACAAGTTTGCAAGAATACATGTAAAAAAGAAGTGTTGGTATTTCTTTGTGTGGATAAATATAAAAAATATGTGTTCATTGTTGGAAAATATAAAATGTATTCGTACGAGCTTTAGAAACACGACGAAAAGCGAGACTCGCTGAGCTTTCAACTCGTTTCGTAATGTGTACAGATACATTTTATATTTTCGACAATGTACATAATATTTATTTTGTTTTTATCCTACAATTTACATCCGTCTCTTTAAACTTAATTTGTTAAAATTTAAATCACTGCCTCTTTTTTATTCAAAGAAATCGACATAGTTTAAACGCATACTGCGAAGAGGACCAACAAAATAACAGCTACGCAAAAAAAGAAATATCTACGTTACTGCTTGCTCATTGTGGAAGTAAGGTAATATGAGACTTCATTTGTAAAAGTACGAGTACAAATAAAACAAAAATGTATTTGTGTACATGTTATTTGTACAATAGTTGGCTGATTGAAGGATAAATGGGGATATAGGATTTACAATTTATATGATTATAAGCAACATCTGGACATTTAACGACATCAAAACCATGGACATCATGCATATGACTAATGCTAATTAGACGAGTACCTTTTTATTTCTAATTTTTAGTTTTAGTAAACGTTGGTCCCCTAAATTAAAAAGTTTTGATAAGTATATTAAGTAATTATCACAGTAACATTTCAGTCTCTTAGTACATATTTGTTTTAAGTCTTTAAACTTTTGTACTTCAGTCTGTAGAAAATTCCAACCATAATGAAATAAGGAGATGCGGTAAAATTGCCAATTAATCAACTTTCCACCAAAGACGAAACGACGGAAATGTTACCTTGCTTACATTTCTACTACATTTTAGATCTCTAAATTACCATTCCACTATATGAACTGCATATTCAAAAAATATATATTTATAGATTATCGTTGATCATCTCAACGAGATTGATTTTCTCGCTTGAGCTGGTACAGCGAAAGTGAGAAAAGCAATCGAGTTGAGATGACCAATGATAATCTGTTTATCGCTATTTTAACTATGACGACGTTGTCAATTTCATGTCAATTTCGTTAGCAACGCCACGTGGCCTCCTTAGTTTCTAGCGATAATTTTTCCATCTCAAGCGAGAAGCATGATATGAAAATTATCACAAAAAAAGTTCAAAAGAAAAATGCACAAAATAGCGATAAATATATTTATCTCTATTTTGTGCATTTTTCTTTTGATCTTTTTTTGTGATAATTTTCATATCATGCTTCTCGCTTGAGATGGAAAAATTATCGCTAGAAACTAAGGAGGCCACGTGGCGTTGCTAACGAAATTGACATGAAATTGACAACGTCGTCATAGGTAAAATAGCGATAAACAGATTATCATTGGTCATCTCAACTCGATTGCTTTTTTCCACTTTCGCTGTACCAGCTCAAGCGAGAAAATCAATCTCGTTTAGATGATCAACGATAATCTATAAGTATTGTCACTTAATTCCTAATAGAGCACGAATCATCATATATATTGTTTAACCCGTGTCTGTTTCACCGTCAATCCCAAACTAGGTATAGAGTTTATATGACCAATTATTCAGGACTGAAGTCTTTTCGCTTCAGCTTTTAAATTATGTACATGGTGTTACTACTAATATTAAAGGTGTACATGGTGTTACTACTAATATTAAAAGTGCGCATATCGTCCGGATTTTCTTGTGTTTTTGGTTCATGACAGGTTGCTTAGGCATTTTGATAAAAAGAAAAAGAAAAGACATGCACGCGGAGTACAGACTCCAGCTTACATCTCCTAAATGTGGAATTTCAAGCTAGAACAGTTTGTTTTACTTATATAAAGAATGCATATATGATCTCAAAATTTGTTTTGTAAAAAAATTTCCACGAATGACAGAATGTTGAACTTTGTGAAATTTAGCATACAGTTTGCAGGGTTTGTCCGACTTGCGGAGCACACAACTAAAACATTTACATCACGCAGAGAACACTATACTAATGTCTGTATCAAGTCAAAAATATATGACAGTTGTTATTAAAGATTTACGTGGATTTTACGTGTATAAAATTACGGTGAATAAATTTTTGGGACCCTTTTATGCAGAAAAATGTTTTCTTTTCCGGTTTTCGGTCATAGGACGGTTAAAAGAGGAGATATATGTAGATAGGACTTAAAAAAAATTTATGAATGTAAAACTATTAATAAATCTTCTGAATAGAGTAATACACAAACAACACATATTTGTAATACAGAATTTACTAAAAATTGTCCAAAATTTGCTCTTCGGGTCTAGGCAGAAACAAACTTCTCTATTACTTTAATTGTCAATATTCACACTGAAATGCCGATGAATCTGCAGTAATGCTAGTAACTGTCGTCGTTCATTGTTGATCGCACATTTGTTTTCAACATACGCGAAAAATAATGAGACTTTCCAATACTGTTTTGGCGTGTTTGCAGGGTGATTGGCTCTGGTAGTCTGTCGACCACATCGCCTCGGTATATTTTCAACGTTTAGAAGGGTTCTGATAATTCTAATGCCGATAGGTACATCTCATGCCAAACTGATGAACCGTACACTGTAAAATGTGCTCCAAAAACTACATGTCTTAGATTGAGTATTACAAATTCAAATCTTGTAAAAGATACAAGTTACTGTCCGATTTTGTCATAATCTCTAACAACACTTTTATTTTGAAACCAAATGCCGTTATTTGACGATATTTCATCAATTAAAAAAGTGACAACATATATATAGGTGTTTCCTTTAACATTCAATCTATAAATTTTTATTTTGCCATTTTTTTTTTTTTGCATGCCGAATCGATGTGCACGCAACTGCGTGTTAGCGTATAGGGAGCTACGCGCCTGGTATATTATACTTAAGTAAAGTGTCGCCAATATTGACGTATTCCTATGAAAATTACAAGGAAAACACAGATGGTGAGTCACATTTTTTATTATGTATTCCAATGAAACTCGATTCAAAGAACACGCGTGCCAAACATTTTCACGGGTTAATTTTAATTCATCCATATATGTCTTTCTGTATTTAAATAGAGCGTTGCACTTTAAAATGAAATGTATAATGTGTGACACGGGTTCTCCGTTGCGGAGGAATTTACGAAGAAAAGACAAGAAAAATAAGTTCTATATTTATCCGACCGTGCAAGGGCTGTATAGCAAGTCAAGGATGTTAAAAACTTCCATTTGTTGTCTATATTTATTCTTAGGTTCTTCCTAGCTTGATATACAAGTCCTAGTCAAACCATTGTCGGATATTTCGGTGGATCTTCTTCTTCTTTTTCGGAAATCCACCATATTTGCAGGGTCACCGCATTAAAAAAAAATCCTAGTTTTAGATAATTTTTAAAAATGCGTAGTTATTTATAAAATATTTAAAAATTTGTTAGGTTTAGATATGTAACTTAGTTTTAGTAAAACAAAATGATAAGGATAAAATGTGAACACTTGTATTTACACTGTACAGATCATACTGCCATAAGATTAAAACACTGATTAGATTTAAAATTCAAAAAATTGGATAAAACCTAAAATTGATAAGTTTAAAAAAGTCCACTTGTTAAAAGAAAAATATGTGTTAAGATTTATTTATGTCAGTGATGATAAAAAGTTAACATCAAACGAGGTTCCTCATTCGATGTTTCATAAAAATCTTTAAAAAAAACACTCATTAATACTCTTTTATGGCCCAGACTGGATGACTTTGTTCAATAATGAAAATATGCTACAGTGAAATATTGTTAAAAGAATTTCATCGCCAATTTCTAACCTTGTGATATAGGCCTCATTGATAATTAACATTATTGGACCCGTGTATATATATACGCAATAAACTGTTTTAAAATCCTTATTGGATGTGCTCCTCATTAATAGGAGGAAGTTACAGAAAAGAAGAGAAAGTTCGAATAAAATCATCTTCGCATATATTCACATTGATTTCCTTCCCCTATACTTTCATTCCCCTGGCTGTAGGAACATGACTGATGTTTTCCCGTTGTGCTTTAGTCAGTCACCAAGCTTAGATAAGAAGACATTAAGGTGTTATAATGTGACAAATAGACTTTTTTCGAATGTGTCAATAGAAAATACAGATGCTACTTCTTCTGTATACTTTTCTGACGCTTTTGTTAAATACACAATAGAAAGTGAAGAATCGATAAATCTATCTTGGTTTTGGTGTGACGGCATAGAAGAGATTGTCGAGAATAACTGCGGTGAAAAGACATCTAATGAATCAAGATATCAAGTGGTCAAACTTTTAACACAATGTGTACAAAAATTTATACTGGACGGCAAGTATTTTTCCCTATCTGTCTGTATCTGTATCTGTAGTGGTACATGTACATGTACATGTAGAATCCTGTTTAGGCTTTTATACAGTGGAGAAGAGCGCCGTTGTTATGTGTGGTGTTCTTGTAGAGCGGTCTTAAATGCCTCTACAGAACCTGCATGCACAACTTTATCTTGTAGTTGGGTCCAGTTAGTCCGAGATTACTCTGACGTCCAACAGCTGTTTTGCCAGACAAGCTGGGGCCGTGGGACGTCAGAGCTTGTCCCATATCGAAAAGTGGATATTTGCCCACCAAAAATAGATGCGCAGCTTCATCGCTTCTGGTGCCGATTGAGGGCCTTGGAATTATATAAATCGGGCGTCAATCTGTTCATTTTTCATTTATCTCTTCAGTTATGTAAGTTTCACCTACCTGCCAACCTTTTTTTTTCCATATTTTAACAGTTTTCTCAGAGACCCATTGATTTCTGCATTTTGACTTTCATTTCAAAGATTATCACGTGACCACGAGAAAACAGTGCAAATGACCATAATGTAACACCTCGTTCATTTACGATGCAAGTTATCTAAATGTCCGAGAGCTTCCGATTGTTATCGTGGTCGGAACTAAATGCTTAATACCGATCTCCTGTAAAGGAGGTGAAAAATCGTGGTTGGCTTCTAAATGTTAAACATCAATCTCCTATAAAGGAGGTGAAAAAATATAAATATTTGCATATATTTGAGTCTCGAGGCCACGTACTCTCTCGTAACTTGACGTCCATTTGAAAGTGAAAGTCAAAATGCACAAATCAATGGGTCTCTGTGAAAACTGTTAAAATATGGAAAAATAAAGGTTGGCAGGTAGGCATGGTAGGTGAAACTTACATAAATGAAGAGATAAATGAAAAATGAACAGATTGATGTCCGATTTATATAATTCCAAGGCTCTCAATCGGCACCAGAAGCGACGAAGCAGCGCATCTATTTTGGGTGGGCAAATATCCACTTTTCGATATGTGATGAGCTCTGACGTCCCACGGCCCCAGCTTGTCTGGCAAAACAGCCGTTGGACGTCAGAGTAATCTCGGACTAGTTCAAGTGGATAGTTGTTTCCACAAAGAATGAATGTTTGTACTGTGGTTTGTTGCTATTTGGAACTTTAAGTCCTCTGGTGTTATTGATAACTTGACGTTGATATTGTCAGTTTTACAGTTTGAATATGTTTTGGCTTTTATCGTTCGTTTAGGTCTTGCTGTTATGACAAAATTGTCGGCTGGTAGAGCCGACACCAGACCCTCAACCACCTTGTAAATCAGAATAAGACAGAGGCTGTGTCTTCTTTCCTCTAGCGTCTCCATTTCAAGCTTGTGTCTCATATTAGTTATGGACCCTGTTTCTCGACTCCTGTAGTTTTTCTTAATGAATCGTAAGCCTCTGTTTTGGATACGTTCTAGTTTGTCAATATCCCGTTTCATATATATGGGTTCCAGATTGTTGCCCTATATTCCATTGTTGATCTTACTAGGGATATATATAAAATGTATGCTACTTTCCTACATGCCTCTGGTACGTTCCTCAAGTTCCTCCTAAGAAAGTCCAAGGTGGCGTTGGCTTTCTTGCTGATGTTATTTATGCGGAAACTCCATTTCAGATCTTTCGAGATTTGCAGTCCTAACTTAGGACTCCTAAGTACAGGTTCACTTGTACTTCTTGTAGGATGTGTTTATTAAGCGTGTAGAATTTGTCTGCTTTTTTGTTTATGGATAGAACATACATGTACACAGTCAGGGGGCTTACTTAAATGAGTGATTTTCTAAATCACTGATTCAAGTAACATTATTTCCATAAAGGTTGAAAGTAAGAGTTGTCTTACTTTAATAATCACCTATTTAAGTAGTACAAAATAATCACTAGAAGAAGTGATTTAATTTTACTGTAGCTTTAAATATAGAATACTAATGATCCAGGGACTAATTATGTTTCTAAACTTATCAGAACCAACATCTGTGTTGTCTAGGATGACCAGGTCATTTCAGGTGATGACCTTGTACTGAATAATGACATAAAAATCACTTGTTTAAGTATCATACCTCAATTTCCTTCCCAAAAATCACTTCTTTAAGTATCATTATTTTAATAACCCCCACTAATTTCAACAACCCCGAACAGTGAAATTTTTATCGCGAACAGTAGAATTTTATTACATAATCTGAAAGATGAAACCTTGAACTTTACAGGAAAAATACTCCCACTGCTGGGAAAAATCTGTTAAGAAAGTATCAGTTCATTATGTAAAGCCATTATTATAGCATTTTTTCAACTAAAATAAAATTTGCAGCTAAATGAAAGCATCAAAGGCATAAACCTTGATACTTAAAAGAAGCAAAAAAATCAATTTTTTCAATTTTACTAATGAAAAGATATTTTTTAAACCTATGTGTTTAAAATTTTAGTAAAACTACAAAATCACAATTTGTGACAAAACTTCGAATTTGCTACTCAAATAAGTGATTTAAAAATCACTTATTTCAGTAAGTCCCCTGACTGGTACATGTAGCACTTTTTGGCGTTGAAACGCATTCCCCATTTGTCGGCCCAGATTTCTAGTTCCAAATCTGTTTGTAGCTATTGTTGGTCTTGGCTATTTTTAATTGTTCTGTTTAGTAGGCAGTCATCAGCAAATAGTGTTACTGATGATGTTACGCTGTCTGGTGGGTCATTGATGTGGCACAGGAATAGGATTGGTCCTAAGACTGTGCCCTGGGGCACCTAGAGTCAACTGTTGTTTCGCCAGATAATTCACCTTCCACGATGGTTCTCATTGATCTTGCAGTTAGGAAGGTCTTAAGCCATTTGTGTGTGTTTCCTTTAATTCTATATTGATCTAATTTATGTAATAATTTGTTGTGTATGTGGTACTGTGTCGAAAGCTTTTGAAAAATCTAATATGCCTATGTCGTTTTGATGTCCCTTGTCATGTTCTTGTAGGAAGTTGTTGATGGTAGTTATGAGTTGGGTTTCACATGAGTATCCTGACCTGAAGCCGTGGTTTAAGTTGGTTAAGTTTTTGTTTTTTTCTAGATGTTTTAGGATATGCCTGCATACGATATATGTTCTAGAATTTTGCTGATGACAGATGTTAGGGATACAGGTCTGTAGTTTTCTGCCAGGTGTTTGTCTCCTTTTTTGAAGATACTGGATATGTTTGCGTCTCTCCAGCATGTCCAGTCTTTTGGTAGTTCAACTGTGTCTAGTGAGCATTGCCTTTTGATTTGCAGGATGGGTGCTAGTTGTTCAGCACGTTCCTTAAGTATGCGGTTTGGGATGTTGTCTGGTCCAGAGGCTTTATTTGAGTTTGTGTTTTTTAGTAGTTTTTCCAGTCCCTTTTGGTAGATTGTTAATGGTGTAATATATTGATTTTAGCTTGTATTCTTGTTGTTAGTAGGTTTGTGTCTGATGTTATTGTGAATACAGACTTGAATTGTTCTAGAAGGAGTTCGGCTTTCCCTTTACTATCACTGACAAGATTAATCCCCTTTTTTAATGGTGCTATTCCTCCTGAGTCCTGGCATTTGGATTTATTGTATTTCCAAAACTGCTTTGTGCAAATGTTGTGTCATTGTTGTTTACACCCTCAAAGATGCTTTGGTTGACACATTCATGTTCTGTTTTCCTCATTTGTTTTTTGCATTGACCTTTTGAAAAGACCTATAACATGTATAATTTGACCATTTGTTTGTTTTTCTAGCTTGTTTGTACCGCCTCTGTTTTTTACAAATTTATGGATGTACCTACATGTATACTGTATCGGGTCCATTCCCCCTGAAAACATGTTCACCATTAGTTTATTCGCCCTGGGTTAATTCTCCTTACTTCAATAAATATGTAACACTCCCAAATGTGTCCGTCCCCCCAAACGTGTCCGATTCCCCAAACGTGTCTATTCTCCCCAAACATGTCCAATTTCATATCCGCCGAATGTGTCCTATAATTGTTATTCATCAAAACGTGTCCACTGTTTTACAACGCCAGAACGTCTCACCTCTTTTAGCGCACATGAATAACGTTAACGGCAATCTTATGATGGGGGACACAGTTGATAAAGTGGTCATTTACTAGCATTAGTTTGTTCAATAAGGATTGTTAATGATTATCATAATTACAAATTTAATCTGTAACATCATGAACATATGCATGATATGAATTTACTTTTAACTCAAATTGCTTTGTGTCCAGATGCAAGTATTTCTTGCTTATCATGCTTATTTAGAGGGAACATACAAATAATTCAAGTACAGTTGAATTCATACATAAATCCTTTATTATGTAAATCATTGTAAATTATTTTGTACTAATTAATTAATACTCTGATTGTGCCTTTTATATTAATCTAAATATTGCCTGGGGCATTTCAGTAGAGTTGACTTACCTTTTTTTCAACAGTTCTGATATTTTAAAAGCAGTTAAAATCATAAACTGGTCATCAGGTTATTTTTAATAAACTTTAGGTTTCAAGCATCAAAAGACATAACGTCCAGTGCCAAATATACATGTATTATGCATTATTTCAACCACATCATGTTCAATAATAAATAATGTAGATACAATGTAGGTTCTATTATCATACCAGAAATTTAAAATTGGGCTTTTTTTCTCTCTTGGTTATTCTGGATTTACACTGGTTGTGTTTTTCTTTTAAAAATTTAACAGCAAGTAAAAAACATATTTTTTTATGACTTCAGTGAGAAACTATACTACGTCAATCTCCATTATGTAATAGAGGACGCTTTTAAAAGTTGCAGAAATTTAAAAAAAAATAAAAATGTTGCCTTCCAAAATATAACTGATGGCACCATCATTACCATAAAAGAGTGAAATGCTACAAAGGTTTTAAAGCGCAAAGAATGAGACATTCACCTATAAGAGGTATCTAATTTAATATCTAAAATTTAACTGAACTTGGCTGCTTACATTAAATGATTTACATCTAACATAGCTGAACCATGGTATCCAGGAGGGGGGGGGGGGAGTTTCAGGGGGTTGGAACCCCCTTTGTTTGGGATGATCGATGCATTTGAATAGGAACATGTAGTTGGAACAACACCCCCCACCCCTTTGTCCTTGGTTAGGAACCCCTCCTTTTTGAAATGGCTATATCTGCCCATGCCGAACAGACATTTTTATTTAATTCAATTTTTTAATGAAATAGAAAAATTAGTAAACATTAATTAGAAAATAATAGTTAAAATGTATTTATAATATGGACACAAATGATAGTTCCAGTAAGAGATATATGGTATATATATACATTGTATATATATTCTTAAAATTTATGAAATCACATGGAAATATCTAAAAGTTAATGGCATGTTTTGGAGCATTAATTATAATATTTCTCACTGATGGTTGAAATACTTGTCTTTGGCAGATTAATAATGAAAAAATGTTTTATTTTGATAAACTCAAAATTTATATCATGTATATTAAAAGAATGATGTACATGACATTGCATGATGTACGAATTAAAAATCATGAAAAGGATTTGCAAGTTCATTTATTATTACTAAAAAGCATTCAAGTCAGTAATTACATGTATACTCTAGAAATTGACTGAATATAATTATGTGTTAAAAAATATCAATAAATTAATTTTGGATGTACATGTAACATGTCTTCTGATTGGCTGACAGTGTTTTGTCTATCAGCTCATAGACATAATTTTGTCATTTGACTGAGAGGGGTCAATTCCCAAAAGCATAGTGTATTGCACAAAAGAAAAAAAAATGAATATAAATTCAAATCAGATAACCAGTTCAAATTCTTTGACTGCAGTTATTCTGTGTCAGAAACCTATTATCATGATTATGTGTCAAATATTTTTTAAATAAAAATCCAAATTCAGACCTGTATCAAGCATGTTGTGTCCATATTTGCCACAACTTATAATTCAGGGTTGGATCTCTGTGGTCATACAATGTATATAGATGCGCTCAGCGAAGCTATTTATTTACTTCTAATTCTGAACTAAAGCAAAGGTATAACGGTTGCATTATTTCATGCATCAATTGTAAATAAAATATCAGGATATTTCTGTAAACTGCTTTGAATATTTTTATTGTGTCTTGTCTAAAGCCAAGAATTGAGGTGCTCCTTGTTTACTTGTCCATTTGTTGTCTGTGCATTTTAAATATTTCTGCTAAATGTATTGATTTGATATATTGAGATTTATATTAATTTTTCAGTCTTCTTTAAATGATCTTTCATTTTTAGATATATGGGACCAATTTCAACTCTCCCTACATCAAATTATCTCAACAATACTAGATATACTGAGATTTCTCTTGCCATGATTTACACAAATCAAATTTATTTCTGCACTTTTGACATTTAAAGAAGATGTAGGGTAAACATCATGAACATCAAATAGACAGCAACCAAACTACTCAAATAACAACAAAACAAACTGAAGAAAAATAATACTTTTGGAGAATTCATTGCATTGTATCTACAACATATGATGGTGTTAATGAAGTACATTAGTATTATATATCTAAAAATGAAAGATCATTTAAAGAAGACTGAAAAATTACTGTCAATAGACATGATAGATATAAGAAGATGTGGTATGAGTGCCAATGAGACAACTCTTCATCCAAGTCACAATTTGTAAAAGTAAACCATTATTGGTCAAAGTATGGTCTTCAACAAGGAGCCTTGGCTTCCACGGAAACAGCAAGCTGTAAACAGTCAGAGCTCTGACATAAACAAGTCAGAATAAAATGACTCCCATAGGGAAAAAGAATTCCCGGATCCCGAAAGGGTCAATCCTAAAATCCCGAGCTTAAAACAACCGATTCCGGAGTCCTGATAAAGGTCCTACCCAAAAGTCCCTATCTGTTCAACCAAATTTTGCAATTTTCACAGCTTTCTAAATATTTTACCTTAAGTTTAACTTCATAGAGACCAGTTATATCCTGAATCGTACATGTATCAGCTTTTTACATGCCAATTTTCAACAGATGTTTAAAATCATATAAAAAAGAAAAGGTCTTCCGAGTAGAGGTACCACTAAAAATAACCCCTGGTTTTCTGGAAATCTTAAATTAATATACTATGGAGTGCATTAATCCTCAATTTTGAATGCAAACTCATAAACAAGTAAATTTTAGCTCAAAATGGTCTTAATATATTTCTCTTTCACCAAAAGTTTCATTTCTGCCAATTTGTTGGATAGTTTTAGTAAACAATGACATCAAATGCACTATTTTTGTCCAAGTAGGCCTACTTTCACATTCGTTCTAAATTTGAGGGAGTAATTGGTGGTACGTGTGACACCACAGGTCAGTTTATGTCAGACTTTGATTATCATAAAATGACTTCCACAGGTCAGCTTTTGCACAAAATATTGTGACTTAATATCTTTATATTCGAATAAGATGTATGTCCCTTTTTAATGCATTTTGACCTAAAGAGGTTATTTTTGTTCTGGCTTGAAGCAGTCATTACAACCACTTTGTTATTAATCTCCATAAAAAATATAGTAATCGATTACTAGTTTCTAAACAGTTCGAAAGAGTTCAGAAAGTGGAGCTAATCATACCTTCTTCTTTCCAGTATCTTAACATAATATATTTATCTCATCACATTCAATCATTTCAAAATACAAACAAAAACCAGAGGAGAAAAAAATGGATCATACAATTTTCTGTCAATATCAAAAGATTTACAAATTACAATATTGGATACCTACATTAAATTTTACTAGTACCATGACAATACTTCAAATCTTCCAAGGAAAAGCAAGACACTTATTCATGGTAAAGGGCCCCAAAAAATGACAAGTGTAAAACCATTCAAACGGGAAAACCATTGGTCTAATCTATATAAAAAACAAGAAACACTTATGAACTACACCAACAATCAACAACTACTGATTATTAGGTTCTTGACTTAGGACAGATGTAAACAAATGAAGTTGGTTTAAAGGGTTTAATAGGTACGAACCTTCCCCCTTGTCTGAAACAATACTGTAACATCACAACATACAAAGACACCATCATGACCATTTTTGCTTGACTTTTACTTGCTGGACCTACATGACATATGTGGTCATAAAGTGCTGTGCTCGGCTTAGCTGTTTATTTAATTTAGAATGCTGTTGTATGAATAATGAAACAAAAGTAATTGTTAACTTATCATATTTATAGTTTATAGCAGATTGTTAAAATTCTATATTAAGGTAGCACAATACAAAGATTTTATAACTCCAACTCCCAAGTTTTAAAATGCTGTAAATTTCTTAATAATGCTTGAAAATTTATAAAAGTGGTTGTTTTGGATAGCTAACAGATTACTCTTTCAAATTAATGCAATGTTAGCATTATTCAACAATTATGTAACCAATTATAATGTTAACTGTGTCTAAAATATTTTTCACCAAATTTCCACTTTCAAATGAAATTAGCTTCTGCATAGGTATCCCTAGAGGGTTGATTTTATTATATGTTGTTCCTATGGCCATTATCTACAAAAGGGTGTCTCAGATTTCAGATAGAATGTATAAAACAAATTCTACACCTAATCAAACATTATCTTCTTTTATGTGGTAAGGATGTTTACACTAATTAGAGATTTATGAGAGAATGGAATACCATAAGAACAATTTGAGACACCCTTTTGAAGCCCATGATGTGTTAAGATTTGGTTAAAATTTTCTGTATAGTTGAAGAGATGATAGAGCTAAATTCATTCAAGTGAACTGACCCAGATTTTGCCACTAATTACATAATAATTGATTACATAATGATTGCATAATAAAAATAATGCAACTATTTAAAAGATTAATCTTTTATCTTTCTATATATGCCTCTTTTATTATTTTCTATGCATTCATAAGAAAGTTACAGCATTTTAAAGGTTAGTGATTGGAAGTAAAAAAATCTTTGTATTGTGCTACCTTAAAAGGATACAATAAATATTACTAGTATCATTTATATATATCATGTATATTATCAATATTTATAGAATGTAACAGTAAGCAATTAGAAAAGGTGAAAGAAGCAAAGAATGAAGCAGAGATTCAAGCTATCCTTGCCCATCACTTGTTCTCAAAACTTGCACCAACTGGGAAATATGTGATTGATGGTAGATGTGCACCTAACGAGTTAAAGATATGTCCTGCATGTAAAGAAGACCTTGTCTATGGGGATACATCTATAGGTAAAGTTGTATTTACATGGTTTAGAGTATCTGCATGAACAGTATACAATATGCTTATCAATGCTTATGCACACATATTTTCTAAAAAAAAATATGGAATATATGGTCCGAGAACAGTTATTTCGTAGTTCATGTCTTTTAGACAATTATAAATAAATGAAAATAAAAAAATCCCACCTGCCCTTTCTCAATGATATTTTTACAGTGTGTTGTACTACTTTTGGGACAAATAATTATTATATCACAGTTAAGGAAAACCTCATCAGCTCTACATATGTAACTCAAATTATGCATGTTATGGACAATGTTATGTTAAGGGGGTCTTGAAAATTTTGAAAGCTTCTGAAATGCTAATTTTTTACCTCTTCAGCTAGAATAAATCACAACTTTACTTTAAAATTCATTACCCAAATTTTTTTACAGTGTAATTTCATCCCCCTACTTGCCATTTGAGCAATCTTGATTACTTTTGTACCAATGTTAATTTTTCCATAACACACCTTCTATTTCAGATTTTGATCTGTTTGATATTTTGCTTATAGTAATTCTAGTGTGTAATTTATTTTCTCCCAAATATGAGACACTTTTGATGACATGATATTCATTAATAATTACATTAGATGTATGTTTCATTATAATAAATTATTCTGATTGGCTACACTGCAATCTCGCGTTATTCCTTAAGCAATTTCATTACATAATAAAATTTATCATTCATGATGACACGAGGTCCCACAATAAAGTGCACAGGTAAATAAAAAAAAAACTTGATAAAAATCGTGTTTTTATGATCATAGCTAAACATGTAATTATAAGTATTGAATGCTTCTTTTTGTAACTTCATATGGTTGTAAAAGCATTGACCATGCGCACATTTTTAGAATGAAGTGCGGAATACAAAATGTACTTCAGTCAACGCTTTTACATCCCAATGAAGTTACAAAAAGAAGCATTCAATTCTTAATTGATAATCTTTTAAGAGCTCAAATTCACTGTGATTTATCATTAACTTTTTATAGGAACTCCAGCTTACTGGCATGGATATCCTGCTATTCTAATAGATAGAAGTACTGTTAAAATTGATATGGATGAAAGTTGTTGTGAAACAGAACAAACTCAAGAATATGAACAGGATGAATGGCCAGTACCAGTTGCAAAGAAGCAAAGACTATTAGAACAGACAAATTGTGACATACAGACAGATGGAGAAGGATCCATTTTAACCCAAAATCCTGATATTTTTACTTCATGTGAAGATCAATTGTTTAAAACCGAAAAGACCTTAAGACAATCATTTGCTCAGACTATAACAAATGCTTTTTATCAAGTAAAACAGAACCCAAAGCTCCAGAATCTTTGTATTCCATCATTTCTAGCTTCAGATAATAAAGTAAGGATAATTATGTACAATTGTGAACAGGACAGGCTGTATATTTCTGAAGATATGTATCTGTTTGATACGTTATGTGACCATGGCCTGAACGTTGGAACAATTGTCTCCATATGGCTGGCATTAAATTTTGAAATTTTTCAAAACGAGGTTAATGAAGATGATCTTACAGCTATAGCACTTCAGAAGTCATCATTTCAAGAAAAATTGCCAGATACAGTACTGTCAGTCTACAAACATCAATTGTACAGAAATCTGCCAACGAAAAGAAAACAAACAGAACAACCACCTTGTACTACTATGGGTGTAAGAGTTCTTAAATCTAATTACGCCAGAAGTGTCCTAGAGAGGTTGGAAAGCTTAGACTCTAGATTTTTAAAAATACCTGACAAGTAGTCCAACAGGTATGTAATATCCAGACTATGAGTTCCTTTTCACAGGATTAAGAAAATTTATGCTGATGTTTATATACATACATGTACTGTACATATTGATAGTTTAATCAATATTTGATTGGTTGAGACTATCCAATGTGTCATGAAGCAAGTCTTCATGTTCCCCACTGAAATGTTGGGACTACATCGTGCAACATAAGGCATGGTAAATATACCCAGCCTTATGAACTTTTTGGGTTAAATAGGGATAGGAAAAATCATTAGCATGTTCAAATTTATTTCAGATGATAAAGCAAAAATACTAATAATAAGTTTTTGATCCTTTCTGTTTTTCTATGTGTAAAAAAAAAAAATTGCACAGTATTGCGAATTAGACTTTTAAGATCTTAGTCTGACCACATTCATTTTGTGTCAGAAACCTCTGTTATGTCAAAAATTTGATCACAATCCAAATTCAGTCAGTATCAAGCTTGAATATTGTGTCAAAATTTGCCCCAACTGTTTAAGGTTTCACCTCAGTGGTCGTATCAGGCTGCACCTAGCGAAGCATTTTATCAATTTTGAGACAGAATTAAGATCTATGTCAATTGAGTCAAAAATAAAACAACAAAGTTCGCACACTTTACACACATAATTTAATTCATGTTCATACACTACTTGTCATATTTCAAATTAATATATTCTTTGTTATGTCATTTATGTGTATGTATGTTTTTGTTGAGCCTTCGACTTTAAAAGACATAGGGATCCTACATCATGTACATTCCAGTGCGGCGGCAGAGTCCACAAATATTCACTCTGTGGTTAAAGTTTTTGAAATTTTAATAACTTTCTTAAAATAGCCTGGATTTCTACCACACTTGAACAGAAGCTTGTTTATCATGTTTATCTTTATTAGATAGTATCCAGAAGTAATTTTTTTTTTAAATAAAATTCTATTAACATGATTAATGGACTTATTTTTTCTGTGCAAAAACATTACATTCACTCTGTGGTTAAAGTTTTTTTAAATTTTAATAATTGTCTTAATCTATCCTTGGTTTGTACCAAACTTGGACAGAAGCTTATTTATGATCATAAGATAGTATCCAGAATTAAATTTTGTAAAAAAATGTATTCATTTTTTCCGTATTTTAATTTTAAATGGACTTTTTTTGCCAGGAAACTATTAACTGATTCACTCTGTATGCTCTGTGGTTAAAGTTTTTTAAATTTTTAGATTACTTTCTTATACCATTTTGGATTTGTACGAAACTTGGACAGAAGCTTGTTTATGATCAAAAGCTAGTATCTAGGAGAAAGTTTTGATAAAATCTTATACCTGTGTATCTGTATCTTACTTATAGATGGACTTAGTTTTTCTTCCAGTTAACATTACATACAGCATGTACAGTCTGCAGTTTCAGTAATTAAAACATTTATTAGATTCATAAACTATCCTGGATTTTTACCAAACTTGGACAGAAGCTTCTTACCATCAAAAGATAGTATTTACAGGAATATTTTTATTGATTTTTTCCCTCATTCATGTCATTTTTGTTGAGCCTGCGTTTAACAGCAAAAGTAGGGGAGACACTGGGTTCCGTGGAACCCTTACAATTTTTTTTATTTGTTTGCTTTATTTATTGTAGCATTCACTCTGAGGTATCTAATAACCAGGAAGAGATTTCTGTAGATAATGATTATGAAAAACTCGAAAGTGTCACATATCAGGATGTGAACAAGAGTAATGAAAGGATTGAAACCAGCAACTAACCATCATTGACGAAGAAACAGCTTTGAAAATATACATTGCTGTACCTATTTCAACATGTTCAATCAGCACGTCAAGTGATATAACAATAATGCATCATGGTTACGTTAACATAGACATTTTCAAAACAAATGAACCCTGTAAAGACAATTTTAATAATGAAACTGTTTCTAGTAATCTTATTACTGGTAGATTCCAAAATTGTAATATATCGGGATTGATGATACTTTTGTCAACGAAGTGATCTCAGGTTCATCAATTGTTAACATGACTAGTCATTGTGTTCTAAATGTTTATGAGGATTTCAATGAAACGACTGCTGACCATTGCTGACACTCACAATTTAAATTTCTTTATTCCGAGTGGACGACACAGCCATAATCGTGAAGAAACAAAGACATATACAACAACATTTTTCGTAAACGTTTATGATTCTTGTTGGTTAAAACGTCTATTAAATAATTGTATCCTTTGAAAGGATCAATTTGATACATCATTTTTGATTGAGTAATGTGAAATATTTTTATCTACAAGCGTAGCTTCAAAATTAAAACAACGAGGCAAAAAACTATTTTTTCTAAGAAAAATAAAATTGAGAATGAAAATCGGGAATGTGTCAAAGAGACAACAATCTAAACAAACAGCTGAAGGCATGGCCACCAATGGGTCTTCAACTCAGCTAGTAAATTTTACACCTGGTGGCATGCATGTGCTTCAGCTGGCCCCTAAACCAAATTGTGACATGAACATTATTCTAAAATTCAAATTTATAAAGAACTGAAATTGAAAACATACAAGACAAACAAAGGCCAGAAGCTTCTGACTTGGGATACACACAAACATGTCGCAGGATCAAACATGTTTTTTGAGATCTCAACCCTCCCTTATACCTCTATACAATGAAAAAACATGCAGCAATAGGCACTGTTAAACTCAGTTTAAAAGTAGTCTGCGTCGGATGTCAGAATAGGTAACAAAACAAACAAAGCAAAAAAACAATGATACATAAATAAACAAAGGACTTCTAGCAGTTACTGACATGCCTGCTCCAAAATTCAATTAAACTGATTGAAAGATCATGTTATCATCATCTGAATATCAAGCACAATCCTTCCCATTAGGTGTTTAGTATCATAAAATCATAAAATATGTCCAGTCATGCTTCAGTGATTCCCTTTATAATCAACAAAATTTTTCCCACAGGCCCCCTAGATCCGCCTACGAATTCCCGCACCAGAAGGCGTTTGTTTTGTGTGAAAGATTTAAAACTAGGGATGCATTTGAATGTGAGACGATATCAATTAAGACTCGAATTCTATATAGTTATACAATGCAAGGTAATTTTTTTGTCGAGCCTGCCACTTTTGTCACAGAAGTTAAGCTTGACATACGAATAGTGATACGGCAGCTATAGCTTACAGTAAGTCCTCAAAAGCTTTATATTTTAGAAGGTGGAAGACATGGATGCTTCATACTTTGTATATAGATGCCTAATGTTACGAAGTTTCCGTCTGTTACATGACCATTTTGAATTTCCTCATTTTCATGGTTCAGTAACTACTTGAAAAGAAGATGGTTAACATTTTTTGTAATGTTAATTTCTCTCTTATTATGAGTAATAGGATAAATTTGGTATTTGTGTACCTTGCAAGTTCATCATGCCCGTCAAATAGTTCACTTGACCTCAACCTCATTTCATGGATCAGTGAACAAGGTTTAGGTTTTTGTGGTCAAGTCCATATTTTAGATACAATAAGCATTAGGTCTAGTATATATGTTGTATGGAAGGATTGTTAGGTTTACATGTCCAACTTGCAGGTGTCATCTGACCTTGACCCCATTTTCATGGTTCAGTGGTTATAGTTAAGTTTTTGTGTTGTGGCCTGATATTCTTATACTGTATGCAATAGGTTTACTATATTCGGTGTATGGATTGATGTTAGGTATACATGTCTAGCGGGCAGGTGTCATCTGACCTTGACCTTTTTTTCATGGTTCAGTGGTCACAGTTAGGTTTTTGAGTTGGTTTTTTTTCTCTAAAACTTTATGCAGTATATCTTCTATATTTGATGTATGGAAATAATTAAGTAAATTATTTATTATAGTGACATTAGATTTTAGCAAAATATAATATAATACAGTGAAATATAAAAAAAAACAATAATTAAAACACACGACCCTTTGGGTCTATAAGTCACTTTAAACATTAATGTCAATGGTGCAATGAACAAAATAAATACATTTTATCGAAAGAGTGCATGATGTACATGTCAATCTTGAAGAATTTATTTGACCTTGACCTTATTTTCATGGTTCATTGCTCAGTGTTAAGTTTTTATACGACCGCAAAAAAAAATTGGGATAGTATAATGGTATCATGTCGTTGTCGTCCGAAGCCCCATTGGTTTCGGGATAATAACTTTAGTTAAAGTAAATGGATCTCTGAAATTGTTTGAAAAGGATAAATACTGCAAAAGGAAGATTGGGATATATTTGAAGGATGATGGTCCCAATTGTTAAGGAATAAAGGGGCCCAAGACAAGCATATTTCTAGTTTCAGGATAATAACTTATGTATAAGTCTTTCGATTGCTCTGGTATTGTACTACACTGTTTGATACCACAATTGGAAGGTTTCGACTCATTTTAGTTGTTATGGGGCCTACATTTTAGGAATAAGGGGCCAAAAACAATCATGATGTTTCTAGTTTCCAGATAATAACTTGTGTGTAAGTATATGGATCTCTCTGATATTATACTACAAGGTTCCATATAACAAAGAGAAAGCTGGGATTGAGTTTTGGTTTAATTTTTATACGGGATTCACTTTTTTTTCAAAATGTTTGAAAATTTCTACATTTTTTGAAAAGTTTTACGAAGAAATCTTTAATTGCGCAACCTCTGCGGTCATATCAGGCTGCGCTCATCGAAGCATTTTATTGTGTTTTGGTCAGTTTTTCTTAAACTTTAAGCAAAAGGTCAACTACACTTGTTGATTTAAAGGATTGTATACTGTACAAAGTAAAATAACAACAAATACTGAACTCAGAGGAAAATCCAATCGGAAAGTCCATAATCAATTTGCAAAATCAAATGACTTGTCTGCCTACAGGTATGGTTCATATGACCTTGACCTAATTTTCCTTGTTCATTGGTCAATGTTTATTTTTTTTGGGTTAAATCTGTTTTTTAGAAACTTTAGGTAATAGATCAACTATATTTAGCGTATTGAATGATTGTAAGGTGTACATGTATTTCTGCAAAGGTTTATATGACCTTGACCTCATTACCTTGGGAGAAGTTAAGTTAATGTGATAGGTGAAGTAAAGCTTTATACTTAGGACTCTCAACATAATATTAACGATTAGTAAAGAAACCGAGACATTTGAGCGTGTGCACTCTTTTTTTACCTTTATATGAATATCATTAGGTCATAATATCCATTTTTAAATGAAATTTGTGTTACTAGTATAAACTTGAAGTTTTAATTGACACAGACATCAAGTTTGTAGCGGTTTTTTTCAAAAAAAACTATAGAATGTTTAGGTTGAATACATTTCACATGCATTTATAAGGTTCTTCAGAACAAATGGACAAATAGGGCCGTATATTCACCTCAACAGCTACTCTGTGTACAGACTAACTTGTGCAATTGGGCAAGTTGTAAGGCCTGGCAGCCACTATATATATAAAATGTATTTTGCATATCAGAAAGAAAGAAATCTTTTTGGGATTTAAATAGGCATTTTTTTTTGTTCGTGTAGAAAGTGATATAACCATTTCAATTCTATAGCCATGATAATTGTGCAGATTAATTGCACGTATTGTATTAAATGAGAAATTCCAGATTTCTTTTACTGTTGTGTAACAAGTTCTATTTCTAAGTAGCAACATTCCAGCAGCGCCTGCATTCAGGGTATGCATCAAGTTATCAAAGGTACAAGGCTTATAATTAAATACACATGACGCGCGATTTTGGCTACATTAGAATATCAAGTGACGCACCGATCAAAATAATAAGAATGCAAAACAAGTACAAAATTAAAAAGGATTGTCAATCTAAAATTCAAAAAAATTGTGCCAAATACGGCTAAGGTTATCTTTGCCTGGGATAAGACAATTCATTGTATTTAGAGTAATTCACAATTTTGCAAACAGTAAATTAATAATAAAAAAAATAACCATATATTTAACTGATATCCATGTCAACACCGAAGTGCTGACTAACCACAGAATAAAAACGAACAGTAGATTAACCTTAAACTAAATCATTTGTTAGTTTTACTCTTTTTCTTTATTTTACGTATTTGTCTCTTCAACATTCAAAGAGTTAAAACTATTTACCATAGTTAAAATAGTTTCTCATATAATCTTATTCTATAGTCATGATAGTGTTCATTGACCTTTTGAAATAACCAAGGATTTGCAAATCCTTGAAACAACATTCTACTAGTAATTCAAGGAATTATTACAACATTTTGAAAAATATTTCACGTGATACATATGTGATAAAACTATGTAAGGCCTCCTATTTGATAAAGTATAAGATAATGAAGTATATCAAAGAAAGTATGCAAGTTCTGCTACATAATTCAATTTCGAAATACTAAATGAACTTTACTTAATTTAACGACTCACAGCAAATATTTTACTTGCAGGAAAAGATTATGGTTCGGTTTCTTCCGTGCAATATACTATTTAGTATTAACAATTCTCAAAAAAATATTTGGAACTTGAAGTTTTTCTCCTATTCAAATGCGCTTCTCAAAAAAGAAATATTTGGAACTTGAAGTTTTTCTCCGCTTCAAAATCGCTACCCCGTGTCAAGCATAGCCTACATCCCGCATGCGGCGTTCTACACGGTGTGTATAGACCATAATAAATTAAGTATTTTTGTTTTATTTTTATTTGCTGCATCATTGTTATACATAAAATCATATTAATCATTTAAACTATTTTTTTCTACTCTTCATGGGCGGCGTGAATGACAAATTACTATTCTAATTCACACAACCCCAGTCTTTGGTTTCTAACAATGTGTCTTGTCTGCATTAATTTTTGATCTATGAGTTTACACATCATTCACTGAACTTTGTATTGCAACATCCATGCATATGGCATCATAGTGATCACTATTATCAGTAGACACTGACATTTGAGCTTTTGACACTTCGTTATTCAGGGTCGTCTGCTGGTTTATTTCATCATACACAATTGTTCGATCTGATGCACTAAACAAAAATAAAGGAAAACGAATAACATATTTGGTTTTCTTCAGAAGAACATGTTTTATATTCGATTACCTACAAAAACTAATCTTCATACATGATCTATGAATTTTTTAAAAAAGTATTTATTTCATATGATACATGAATACGAATAATGAATATAATTGAATTAACATCATAACTGTTTTTATTTCAATAAAATGTCCACATTAAAAGTTTTGCGTATATCGTAATATTCTGATATTCAAATGAAAATACATACATAAGATCCTCATAATTGTTGAGACCATTGACGGATGTGCTGCCGGTAACTTCTATACAGGTCGGGTATCCTGTTTGCAATTCGTCTCTGTGATAAGAAAGCATACACATTTAGAAGTAGATTTCTTTTATATATAGCATTTTTCATAAGCATGTATCTTGTTGTTTCAAAACATTTCAAAGTGTAATTTTATACCTTTTAAATCAACATAGCTGTAACATAAGGCTAGGTCCTTATAGGTTGAATTTCTGTAAATATTGACAATGCAATTTCCCTTTAACGGCTAAAACTGTACCACTTTGAGAAACAGCTGTATTTACAAAGTGCAACCTTATACAACTGTCACAGCTGTTATTAATTAATTGTTTAATCATAATGAAACATTTTAATATATTAAGTTTCATTGCATTTTGTTCTATAAAACAGTTTCAACTGATTTTAAACTATCACGACGAAAACATATAGTTACTTTTAATATTTTGTACTTCAAACTAAAATTGAGAAAGAAAATGGGGAATGTGTCAAAGCGACAACAACCCGACCTTAGAGCAGACAACAGCCGAAGACCACCAATGGGTCTTCAATGTAGCCAGAATTCCCGCATCCGTAGGTGTCCTTCCGCTGGCCCCTAAAAATATGTATACTAGTACAGTGATAATGGACGTCATACTAAACTCCGAATTATACACAAGAAACTAAAATTAAAAATCATACAAGACGAACAGAGGCCAGAGGCTCCTGACTTGGGACAGGCGCAAAATTGCGGCGGGGTTAAACATGTTTATGAGATCTTAACCCTCCCCCTATACCTCTAGCCAATGTAGAAAAGTAAACGCATAACTGACTACTTTATAATCTGCAACCCTCGTTATATACAGGCAAAACTAATGTGTTTATAAAATCTACCCATTTCCGCTATAAACAGTTTATTCAAATCTCAATTATATTCATTTATCAATATAGATAACTTTTCAAACTGAGTAATGGCATATTTCACGTTATGTATGTAATTGAAACTTCAAAGGTTATATATGGTCATTTTTTTTCTAAATTTACTGTTTGCAAACGTATGAATAATTAAAAATACTAAGGATTGTCTTATTCCATACATTGATTACCATAGCCGTATTTGGCACCATGTTTTGGAATTAAGTGTCCTGAATGCTCTTTAAATTTGTATTTGTTTTGGATTTTTAACAAATTGATCTGCGCATCACCAATTAGTCTAATGTGAACCAAACGTGCGTTTGGCGTACCAAATTATAAGCGTGGTACCTTTGGTAAATATTGATCAAGAGTTGCGGAAAATGAAGAAGTTATTTCAATTGTTTGACAAATTTAGGATAACAATGTCACCTTTTTGAAATATGTTTGCCGATGACATATCAAAATATCTTCATTGATATATCATTTTTGTCGAGCCTGCGACTTTTGTCGCAGAAAGCTCGACATAGGGTGGAAGACCTGGATGCTTCATACTTTGTATATAGATGCCTTATGTTACGAAGTTCCAGTCATTCACATGTCCAATGTCCTTGGCCTCATTTTCATGGTTCAGTGACCACTTGAAAAAAGTTAAGATTTTTTGTTATGTTAAATTCTCTCTTATTATAAGTAGTAGGATAACTATATTTGGTATGTGTGTACCTTGCAAGGTCCTCATGCCCGTCATACTCTAATGAAATAGTCTTGTATATTTGGTGTATGTAAGTACCGTAAGGTGTACATGTCCAACTGGTAGGTGTCATCTGACCTTGACCTCAATTTCATGGTTCAGTGGTTATAGTTAAGTTTTTGTGTTTTGGTCTTTTTTTCTAATACTATATGTAATAGGTCAACTATATTTGCTGTATGGAAGAATTTGTTAGCTGTACATGATCTATTTTATGATTAGACGATAATCACTGCTTTTGTCGGAGGACAGTAGCGATCCAAAAGAACGAATCAATACAGTCGTTGACAAAATGTGTGATATTTTTAAGAGCACTGCTAGTCGTGTTTTTAAACCAAATGGTAGATCCTATCTGTCTGGTTCTAATTAACAACTTTGGTTTAATAAACAATGCAGAGATAAGCGAAAGGTTTTCCATAAAGCGAAAACCCGTTACAGTTTTAATAAAAATAAAGCGAACCGAGATGAGATGAAAAAGAGCGGGAAAGTTTAGAGAGCCGAAATGAATAAAAGTGTTGAGAGTTTTCAACATGCACTAGAATCTGACATGCGTAAACTTTCGAAAAAAGATTCTGGTAAATTTTGGAAAATCTTGAAAAGTTTGAAAAGAGGGCGGTCTGATAAAGATATCCAAGTTACTATTGATCAATTATATGAGTATTTTAAGTCATTAAATAAGAGCGATGTTCCAGATGATGATATTGATTTTCAGGATTTAGTTAATAGTATAAAAAAGTCAGGGGGTTATTGCAATTATAGATCAGGAAATTACAGAGGACGAAATATTGTCAGCTGTTAAAAAATTATGTAATGGCAAAGCCCCAGGGGAAGATGTCAACGAATGTATAAAAAGCACGGTGAATCATTTTTTGCCAATTTACACTAAGTTATTCAATTAAGTGTTTGATTCTGGAATCGTTCCCAAATCATGGCTTATTGGTATCATTAAGCCGTTATTTAAAAACAAGGGGGATCCAAATAATTTGGATAATTACCGAGCTATTTGTCTTACATCGAATTTAGGAAAAGTGTTCACCTCTATACTTAATTCAAGACTTAATGCTCTGTCAGACGAGATTATAACTGATGCCCAGGGTAATTATCGTAAGGGGTATTTTGTCCAAGATAGTAAGTTTATCATGCATGCTCTAATTTCATTATATTTGAGTTTGGGAAAGAAATTATTTTGCGCTTTTGTAGATTTAAAAAAAGGTTTTGATACAGTATGGAGGGTGGACTATGGCAAAAATTATTAAAATATAACGTTGGTGGGAAAATGTTTGAAGTTATATTGAGCATGTATACGGATATTAAGTCTTGCGTTAAAAATGGAGAACTAAAAACAGATGTTTTTTCCCCGTGTGAGGTAGGTGTAAAACAGGGAGAAAAAATGTCACATTTTCTCTTTGCCTTATACCTGAATGACTTGGAGGAATATCTGGATGAAAACTCTGTGGACGGTCTAACAGTTGTTAATGAAAAATTTACATAGAAGCTTGATTTGTATATCAAGTTATTTATTCTTCTGTACGCCGACGACACTATTATTTTTGCGGAGTCGGCAAAAGGGTTTCAAAAGGCTCTGAATGGTTTTGAGCAATATTGTTTTGAGTGGAAACTCACTTTGAATGTATCAAAAACTAAGATTATAACTTTTTCAAAGAGAAAGTTTAATAAGAATGTTAAAACTTTTAAACTATGTAATGAAATTATTGAAATTAAAGATTCATATGTTTATCTTGGTCTGCTGTTTAATTACAACGGACAATTCTTTCAAGCTCGACAAAAACTAGTAGACCAAGCTCAAAAAGCACTTCATGCTCTTTACAAGAAGATACAAAATATCCCACTCCCGATTGATTTAAAGTTAAAATTAGTTGATGCATTGGTGGTTCCTATTTTGACTTATTCCTCGGAAATATGAGGGTTTGAAAATAAAAATAATACTGAAAAATTACTTCTACAGTTTTATAAACGCATTTTTGGGATGCGATCCTCTACGCCAAATTTTATGGTGTATGGAGAACTTGGAAGATTGCAACTTGAACTGCAGATCAAGTGAAAAATGGTATGTTTTTGGCACAAGCTTGCAACAAACGATAAAAAAATTATCGGGTAAACTGTATAAGTTACTTTTGTATATGCATGAGCATGAAGGTTATAATTTCAAATGGTTTAACTATGTAAAATCTGTGTTTAATGACTGTAGCTTTTGTGAAATATATAATATTCCGGAGAAAGTTGATTATAATTATATTAAAACTAATATGAGGCATCATCTCCAGGACCAGTTTATTAAAAAATGGTTCTCTGATATAGATAACTCATCAAGGGGTGGGATTTTATTTACATTTTAAAGGAGAGTTTTTCTTAGAACCATATCTGTTAGAATTAAAGTGGGGTCATGGAGTACAAATATGTAAATTAAGGGTATGCAATACAAAGTTTCCCATTGAAACAAGAAGATGGAGAAATGTACCACGAAATGAGAGAATTTATCCACTTTGTAAAGCTGGTCTTGGGAATGTGTACCACTATATATGTACATGTACAAATTGTGAAGTTAAAGATTTAAGGGGGAAGTTCATACCTCCATATTATTTAAAATTTCCAAATATTACAAAAGTACTGGGCATGCTTAAATATTGTAATAATAATGTGCTGTCGATGCTGTCAATTTTTATTCAAAAGGTAGAAAAAATGCTTGTCTGATTTAAAATTGCAATAAACAAAGATTAATTTCTGAAGATGTATAATTTAAAAATGTATACTGTATGTATTATGAAATATGTTGTGATTTATATTTTGTATAATATGCTCGTGTTACGCAGTCTTCTGCGGCTGAGTTTTCTTTTATAAACTATGAAACTATGATCTATATGTCACTCGCACATATTTTATTTAACCTTGGCCTCATTTTCACCGTTTATTGCTCAGTGTTTAGTTTTTGTGTTTTGGTCTGTTTTTCTAAAACTATAAGTAATATGTCAACTATATTTTGTTGTATAGAAGAATTTGTTAGCTATACATGTCTGTCTG
Source organism: Mytilus edulis (assembly GCA_019925275.1). Lineage (NCBI taxonomy): Eukaryota > Metazoa > Mollusca > Bivalvia > Mytilida > Mytilidae > Mytilus > Mytilus edulis. The sequence continues at coordinate 123,698,782 of CM034360.1, read as the reverse complement.
GCGTTGTTCATTTGACCTTGACCTCATTTTCATGGTTTATGGGTCAATGTTTAGTTTTCTTGGTTATGTTAAGTTTATGTGACAGTTGTAATAAGGCTTTAGATTTAGGACTATCAACGGTATATCAATGATCAAAATATTATAAAGAATAAACTCATCATAGATGAGTCTCATCAGTGATGCTCAAATAAAAAAAAAGTAAAAAAGGCATCTGGAAACCATCTGGAATATATACTGATACTATATTATAAAATCAACTCTTAATTATAATTTCTATAACATAGATGGAGAGAAAACAGAGATCTTCCGATCAATGTAATTATATTTGCTTATTGCAATCACTTACAAGATGATTGCCTTTTATTATAACATACTTGTTTCTGCTTTTGTTTTTGTCTCCGTCCTTGTCATCACTACAAACCAAATTATTCACCGCTTCTCCTACAAAAGTGTTGTGTGCGTGAGTGACGGATGCATATTCGGCGTTTACTGTGATACCATTATGGCTCAAGGTTTGGTAGTAGTTTTTTTCGTTTTCCCTTAATACAAAAAAGACAAATAAGCTCTAACTACTGCTCACTCAATGTCCCAGATAAATAGATGAATTTAATGCGGTTTTTTTTATTTTGTAGTATTTAAACCATGTCAAAATGTTCATCACGAGATGATAGTGAAAATCGAAAACCTTCATTATTGTACGATCTACAAAATTTATGTTTGTTAGACTTCAGTGTTTTACATTCATGAATTTGTCTTACATATTTACATGAGGGCTTCAAATTTTCCTAAAGATAAAGCTACAATAACATTAACGGTACCAATTTTCCAGCACCAGATGCGCATTTCGACAATAAAATGTGTTTCACCAATTTGAAGATTTTATGTTCAAAAATGTCTTTAAGGGTAAGGCCTAGGCTCAAATCCATTAAGTAAATAATTTAAGTGTTACGTGGCAATTTAAGAATAATATGTCAAAACTTCTTTGTGGCATCATAGGACCTAACTTAAGACCGTTCGCATAAATGTGGCCATTATTTTAATTTGATCATTTATTAAACTAGATAAACAAGATTTGGAAAGCTTTAAATATTTTACACTAAAATTTTTGGCTCTAATTTGGTAAAATACCAAATAAGTATAAGTTTTAACCACCAACAATCCTCACTACATTTGAAAGCTTAAGTTCACAGTGATATGTCATCTTCATATGCATTTGAAAATTAATCAAATTTTGATTCTGAACTAGCCTTCAAATTCTGCAATTACTCTTATATCGTTACTTTGTGTATTTTGTGAGTGTTTGATCATTTATGATGTTACGATTCAGGTATGTAAGGGGAATGATTTAGCGCTCACAACATATATAACCTCACCATATACTACAGGAACTTGTATTTTGTATTCATTCAACTTAATTTTAATTCTAAGTTAACTATAAACTTTAAACTGTAAAAAGTGAAAAACATGCTTCGGCTGTTGTTTGTTCTATGGTCGGGTTGTTGTCGCTTTGACACATTCCCCATTTTATTTCTCAATTTTACTTTGTTTAATTTTTTGTTGAAATATTCAAACAAGATACATATCGGAAATTGATATGCATAATACATCAATCCAAATAAACTTAGGCCAAAGCAACAAAACTGAATGTTTTATAGATAATTTCGGAACAAGGAAATACTGTAGTAAATAAAATGACTATAGCTGTAATATTTACTCACTTCTTTTTCGGTCGAATACAACAGCGTTTTATAACAGCAACACATATGCCAGTGAATAGAACTACACATATAACCGGAATCACATATACTACAATCAAACATTGATAGCAAATACACAAGATGCATTAAAATTTGAACACACAAAACTATCTAGTAACTCATGAACAGCATTGGTTAAACTATTCGCAGCTTTCAGTGTTTTTGTTGTTTTAACCCTTATCATAATTTGTGTTTGTTATTTTTGTGTTATTTTTGTAATGCAGTTACATGTAGCAATCTTTGTGATTGAATATAAGATTATTAATACATCTTAATAATTGCTGAATGTTATTATATGAAAGTATCAGTGTGACAAAAACGTCATCAGCATAATAATTGACTGCTGAAGTTTAGTTTAAGGTGGTACCTAACACTTTCACTAAAATTAATTTGCCTCGTTTAATTTTCTTAAAATTTTGACAAAGTATTTACTTTGACCCTTTGACAAAAATATAAAAAAAATCAAAAAAAAAAATAACCAACCGTTTAATCAGAAAAATTACACTGGTTATATAGCAGTTTGACAAACACTCATTTTGATCATTGTGAAGCTTAATATTCCCTTAAGAACACAACGTCATTAAAACGTTCTACTGATTTTACAGAGTTATCTCCCTGTAGTGTTAGGTACCATTTTAAGTGTACGGTGTTGTCGTTTTTCTTAACCCTGGCAATACAGGTCATTTATACAAAATCGATCAAGTGCAATAGTGACCAAACTGACGCATGTTCTTCTCAATGTAGGGATTTATTTCTTAAACATCATTTGAGCTGTAATAGTTTTAGTCTAATACTTTAAAAAAATAAATAATGGAACTTAAATAAAAACCCAACATCAACACCAATATAATCAAAATAATTACCTATACAAATCCTCAACAAAGACGAATCTTGTGATGAAGGCAACTCATCTACATGAACTGTAAAAATAGTAAATGTATAATTTTATTTATAATTACACCTTATGTAAGAATCCGGGGTTTTGATTGGTTAACAGCCAGTGTATTTTTCACCAATTTACTGTTATCAAATGAATATCGTTCATTTTTAACGCCGCCGGGGTATTTGCTAAAAGGATATGCCTTTTTTACCCTCTCTGCCGTGGTATTTGCCAAAAAATACTCTATCCGACTAGACGCTTGTAACGTCACGATCATCAATGCGTTTTAGTACATTAACATTCGGTGTAATTAAACAGATATATCATGTTATTGAGGGGTATTTGCGAAAAATACCAGTCTTGAGAATGAATTTCCCTCGCCTTACGGCTCGTGAAATTTAACATTCTCTCGACTGGTGTTTTTCGCAAATACCCCTCCTTAACATGATATATTTGTTCATAATTACACCTTATGTAAGAATCCTGGGTTTTTATTGGTTGATAGCCAGTGTATTTTTCACCAATTTACTGTAAAAAAATAATATCGTTCAATTTTTAACGCCGGCGGGATATATGCAAAAAGGATATGCCTTTTTTACCCTCTCTGCCGTGGTATTTGCCAAATAATACTCTACCCGACTGGCCGCTTGTATCGTCACGATCATCAATGCGTTTTGAACGTTAACTTTCGGTGTAATCAAACAGATATAGGTATAGGAAGGTATGGTGTGAGTGCCAATGAGAAAACTCTCCATCCAAATAACAATTTAAAAAAAAGTAAACCATTATAGGTCAATGTACGGCCTTCAACACGGAGCCTTAAGAATGAATTTCCTTCGCCTTACGGCTCGCGAAATTTAACATTCTCTCGACTGGTATTTTTCGCAAATACCCCTCCTTAACATGATATATCTGTTCATGATATAATTATATCAGTGGGTCTATGATTAAACATAAAAATTGAGAACAATAGGCACTCACTTATAAAAGTTTCATGTTAAGAATGGTATTAGTTACTAGTAGAACTTGTTTTTCATGATATATCTGTGACTTTTGTGTTCTAAGGTATTCTACAGAGACACGTTTGCTTGTCCCATATCTAAGTATTAGTTTGAACCTGATGATAAATTACCGCAGAAAACTTAGATCTGTGGCAAATGTGATGGTCAACCTTCTTTTCTGACGTAGTAAAACTATAGTCTTATGGTTTTAAAACAATCTATATAATGCATAAAAACAGTTTGAACACGTGATAGTTATTTCATTAACATAGATAAATAGGTATACTCATATCACCCGGACTACATCGACAAAAAATAAAACCGATAACACTTGAAAATTTTGTTTACATTCTCAATATGTAAAGTAGTATTGTGTCTCAATTGTTAAACTCATTATTGACAAGATTGTTATTTTGATATTTTTTTTTTTTATAAATTCCTTAGTTCAACATTCCTTGCATAGTGATTAGTTGCATAGCAGATGACGCTTATCGTATGGATGAATATAGCTTCATTTGTTTAGAGTTTGTTTGATTCGGTTCATATTTAATTAATTGTTTTTTTGTAAACTTACGACTGATCAGAAAAGATATTCAAGTATCGACATACGAGCGACATAAATCAACGATTGGTTTCAATAGGGAATGCAATATTGATACATTGGTTTATTGAATTGATAGACGATATTGGAAATGAGATATCAAAGAATGGAATATGTGTAATGCGTCATGTAGGTTTACAGCTCGAGCAACTGACAAAATTCTAGTCGAATGCCCATTCACTCTGGTAAAACTAAAACTCATATTTCTCCTTATTACATAGTAACTGTAATAATTAAGTTAATAGTTATCAAAGGTACCAGGATTATAATTTAGTACGCCAGACTCACGTATATCGATTTCCACTGAATTTGACTTTCTGTAAATTACATCATTTATAATGTTGTAAACTTCACAAATGTACACTCCTCTTTTGTTTTGTATAACATTGTCAATGACATAATAACTCCTTTTTGAAAGAATGCTGTTATTGTTTCCCTCTTTGAACCATTCGTAGTGTGGTTCAGGATTTCCTTTTCCTTCGCAGGTTAATGTTATCTTGTCTGTCTTTTGGCTATACTGTTTTTGATTTGGCTGCTTGCTGATGATTACATGGTTAACTTTAACTACAATTGTGATAAATATAAATAATAAATAATTTCCTTCTCTGAATATATTTTTTAGCGTTTCATATGATGTCGACATCCTCAATAACGGATTTAACGAGAATTAAATAAATCAAATTAGACAATTCAATACTGTGTATAACTTTGTAATTAGTATTCGTTGGATACCATTGTTGTGGGTACGAATTCAAATATTCAACGAATGACAAATTTTCTGCAGGCTTTTTACAAAGAGATTGGAAAATCACGCAACATATATACACGAATATTTTTTTTATTTCAATCCACGAAAGTTAATACCACCGAAATGAATAAATCTACAATATAACATTTTTTGTTTTGCTTTCCAAAATCGTTTGTCTCCTGATGTTTCATAAAACATTAGGAAGGAGCATCATATGATTTCCAATACATTTGTTGTATCTGATTACCTAAAGAATTTTGCTAGTTAACCAATGTAAATGAATTTCATATCATTTTAAATTAGTCTATAGTGCCGAACAAGATCTTGTGACGAGACGAATCTGACCTAAATCTGTAAAAGACGCACAACACAATAATTTTGCAAAGAGTTTACAGTCAAACTACTGTTTTTTCCTTGTCTTAATAATCATTTTTGTGACTAACAGTTTATGTGTTAACCATAAAAGACCAATGTTTATCTGAGAAAAAGAATGAAGATAGTAAAAATTTCGAAAGGGAAAACCATTATCCAAAGGGTTTTGTTGCAGAACTGTTTGTCATATTCCATGATGTGTGCTGCCGTGAACCTGTTCATTTTTGTCTCGCTTGACGGAGTCAAAAAGCGAGACAGAGGTATGCTGTTTCCGGCTTCGGCGGCGACGACGGCGGCATCAACAATGTATTAGTTTGTGATAAGTTCTGTTTATGGTGAACAACTAGTGGAAAGTCAAATATATTTGATATGCAGTTGTATAAGTATTGGTGCATCTCATTACAATGGAGATTATTTGCCCCCCCCCCCCCCCCCCCCCCCCCCTCAGTTATGGTCTATTGGTCTTGAAATTGTTCATGTATTAGTGTGTAATTAAGTCAGTTTATGGGGAACCAATAGTGGTAAGTTAATCATAATTTGTATGCAGTTCTATAAGCATTGGTATATCTCATTTCCATGGAGATTATTTGACCCTATCCCCTCAGTAATGGTCTATTGACTTTGAAACTTTTGTTTAGTTTTCATGTATTAGTTTGTGATTAGGTAAGTTTAAAGGAAACTCATTATGATTAGTCAATGGTATATGGTAAACAGTTGTATTAGCATTGACACATATTATTTCCAATGATTTTGTTTAGCCATGTACCTTCAGTCATGGTTATTAAGTTTGAATATTTGCAAAACTTACATGTTAATGTGTATTTCCATTATCAAAATTAAAAAAAAAAAAGATATATCTCTGTGATAACAGTTTATTTTTTGAAATCCTACCAAGAGTTTTCAAAATGATTTCCAGTATTACGAACTATTTTTAATTTTTTACGCAGTATTGCATGCATATAGGTATCAGATTACAGTTCTACAGGTAAAGTAAAATACAATTCAAAAGTTGGATCCTGGTTAACGTCATAACTATATAAAAAGATATGTTAACGTCATAACTATATAAAAAAATATGCTTTTTTCTGCTAACAGTGTGGTATTATATGAGTTGCAGATATACAGTAAGTCAAAATTATGTAATTGAATATGTTTGCTATCGAGCACTCTAGTTTGTTAACAATCTGTATAAAACAAGCCGAAAGCACTGTGCATATTTCAAATTAAGTATATACCTCTTGTTAGGATATGAAGATGGTTACATTCAAACTCCATCATACAAAATTAAAAATAGATTTTACCACGGGTGGCCATTTTTGACAAATATTTTACCCTGAGCGATAGCGAGGGGTAAAGTATCGGCATGAAGGGACACCCCGTGGTAAAATCACAATATATTCAAGCCCCAAAGAATTATTTCGATTCTAATAGGACAAATACGGCAATAGTTTTGGATCGAAGCACTCTTGGTGAAGGCATTATTTGCCGTTCCTATTAATAAATGCACTATTAAATTGACGTAAAGATCGGAGCAAACTGAATCAATGTCATGCTTAAAACTATTTGCATTAACATTTTTAGATAGGTTTGGATCATTCTAAATGGTAATTGTACTAAAATGTCTTATGTGTATAAGCACATGGATTATATAACACATTTAAGCATCGTTTGTTTACGTTTCCTTTTGTGATGATTTTCGCTTTCACAAGCGTGTATTTTCCCGTACAGTGCTTATATTCTGACGTCATCGTTCTATGGTGTCGGGTAGGTCATTCATTATGACGCGGGAGTACGATTGGAACAGCCCAAACAATGTATTTATATTTTACCATGGGCGTGTACTCAAAGCGTTTGAAGAACGTCAGGTTAGAATTATTCTTATAAAGCTTACTGTTTTCACTTGTTTGAGAGTACAGGGAAATTAATCAACTCTCAATGCAATAGGACTATTTTAAGATAAACGTTATTTCTATACACGAATAGTAACAGTATTTTTCAAAATTATCTAGATGAAAATGTTTTTAAGTAATATGGTTGATTCTACAACTGAACTTACAATGGACATCAAATGGCTCAGTTTCTATATACATTCCTGGAACATGTAATTGTGATTCCTCATAACAACGCATTTTGCCCTTTATATCTTCTGGAGATATACCAACTGTCAAGTGACTAGTGCCTATGAATGAACATTTTCCAGGTAACTCTTCTATATATGTAGTTTCATTGGAATAAGTAATGGGTTTCTTGTCCTGTGGAAACGTCTTCTGCCAAATTAATTTACCAGGAGGTTTTCCAATATTACCCGAACAAGTAAACATTACCGTGTCTTCTTCGCGAAATACATATGGACGTTTGTCAGTGGATTGCAAATGTGTGTTTGTCACTGTCGCAATGGAAGATGTTGAAACAATTAATATTTCATCTTTTTGGGACCTCAGAGTAGTGTTATATATAGATGGAGTCAATCCTTGCATTCCCGTTGTTGATGCGACTATGATACTTGAAATATGGTTAGGCTTCGAGGAAGTAACTAAAATAGACGTTTTAAAAGTACTTAATGTTTTCTATACTTAACCAAAATATCACAATCTGGAATAGGTAACAATCGATAAAAAACTTAACACGATCATTTCTGAAGCAAGAACAATAAATTACTGACTATAGATAAGATATACACCATGTTATAAAATATTCATCCGATAGCCAATACACCATGGAACCATTGAAATAGATAAACATTTACATTTTGCATTACAATACATCAAGTCAGGATTATTAAAGATTTTTGATAAATAAATCCTTTTTAACTATTAAAATTAATTTCAGATATTTCGAAATCTTGTAGAATCATTCTGTAGACTATATTTTTTTTCATTTACTAGAGTTATGAACATACATGTCATTTTCTAATAAAGATAAACGCCAGGCGGTTCTGTCAGAAATATAACACTTTTATCGGCACTTTATACATTTTCCCTTTGATTTTAATGCCTAATAGTTTTCAATATCGTACACAAGATATTCGAAAATATTAGCTATATATAGGCAATGAAGTTACGTAAAAATGCAGCAATATCATCTGTTTATGTTCATCTGCAACAATTTTTCAATGAAATGTGTGCGTCTTCATATATACACCCGAACAACTATCACAACGCTTTGTTCTCTTAAAATTAGTTTTACCGACATTTTCATTTTATTTTACATTCTAAACTACAAAATAGCCGATAAAGAGAATAATGACTCGCTTGACATTCTTGCTAAAAGAAGATAGTATCATTTACAAAAATGTCATTATTCTATATGTATCAGTAATAAGGCCGCATCAATCTCGAAGTATTGAAAAACAAAATATAAAAAAAATATTTATAATTTAGAGATAATGAATTGACAAAGCGACAGACGTCCAGATTTACAAACGTTTACACACTTATTTGATACATGGTTTTGTTTTTATGTATCATACTATGGTTTTATGGTAAATGAAGTATCATATAAACATTGTTGCATAACACTGTTTTATGGACAGATGTAGCTGGAGTATTTATTGACATTTACAGTTTTTATTTTTAATTTTTATCAACGACATCACAGCCCTTACTCGTTCTGATATTGTTGTTTTTTTTTAATTATTTTATCAAATCAACTAGACAAATTAATGTTTTTAAAAAAGGGAAGAAAGGTACCAAGGGGACAGTCTATCTCATAAATCTAAAATAAACTGACAACGCCATGGCTAAAAATGAAAAAGACAAACAGACAAACAATAGAACACATGACACAACCTAGAACACTAAAGAATAAACAACACGAACCCCCCAAAAACTAGGGGTGATCTCAGGTGCTCCGGAAGGGTAAGCAGATCCTGCTTCACATGTGGCACCCGTTGTATTGCTTATGTGAAAACGAATCCGGTAAAAAGTCAAATTCGGTAGGTCACATTCATGAAAGGGAAGGAGATTGTAATTACGACGTAAGGAACATATCCAATATCATTTGTGAACCGGTTATTCCATAAGGGCCAACCAATTTGTGATGGCGTCCGTAAAATTTACGAAGGGATGATTTCAACTTCACCATTTGGAACTCTTGGTTCAATAGCTTCCTTGTGAGTAGCAACCCTCTATCAAGAAAATCATGATAGGAAATGCAAGCACGGGAATATCTACCCCGTATGCAGGTGCTGCAAGAATGTTGTTACTAAGAAATGGAAAATTCTCAATTGGAAAGCTGAAATCATCTCTTTTGTCGTAAAGTTTTGTTTTCAACCGACCCTCATTGTCAATTTCTAGATGTAAGTCAAGAAATGTGACCGACTTAACTGTATCTGTAGTATCCTTTATCTCTAATTATAAGTTGTGTTTTTAGTTTATGTATATAGGTTTACGGTATATTTTTCCCTCGATTTTCACAATCGAAAGAAAATGTTGTTGAGTATTTCCAGTTTTAACGTGCAAAATGAAAGGAAACTTGCGCAACACATTTTTAAAGTTTGCACTCAAATACAATCTGACTGGTCACATTAGAACATAAACATTCTTAACAACATTTAATATCAAAATGTACATTGATAATCGATGGAACAATATGCCGATGTCCTTCATTAACTTGGGTAATCTCATTCATTGTCAATCAGTTTATTAAAAAAAAACAGTTTTTGTGACAGGTGCAAACAAATGCAGCGGGTCTAAACGTTTTAAAAGAAACCAACCTCCACCCTCACATGGCACAATAGTGTAACATGACAACATAGAACAACACACTTTCAAATATCAATTGAAATGGCTTAACTCAATCAAAAGACGTATAAACACAAACAAATGAGTATACACTGAACGAATAAATTTGATCTATGACACAATGAAAATACAAAATTAATAAAACAATATATGATATCATCATATGTTAAAACAATTTAGAAAACAAATCATAACCTTGAACAAAAATGCCGCCAAATAGAATAATGTAAAAATGTTAAAGAAGGTATTTATACGGTAAACATGGTAAAGAAGAACGGAAATATTTATACAAAATAGATAATTTTGTTGTTCATAGTACGAGAACAGGAGTGAACATTTATAGTCATACTATGCAATAATCAAAGCTGGTATATATTGAAAATAGAGAGATGAGATATAAATTTAGTTAACTAAAGTTGGCTAGGGCGTCTTAATTAAAATTGATATAATTTTTTGAAAATTAAGTTTTTATCATGCTATTTTCAAAAATGTATTAAAAAGTATGGGTCACCGGACTTTTTGTCACGCTACAGGTTGTGCAAAATTGTCAGATTTTGTATCGATTATGCATGGAAAATCAATTTGTGTGTGATAAAAAGAATACGTACTATTAGAACTTTAAGATAAAATGTGAGAAGATTACTCTTATAACATGCTTTCAGATAAGAAAAAGAAAAAAATGGGATTACCGAACTTGTTTTTGCTAAATTTCAAAATAGGTAAATTCATAACACTTTCGTTTATAAAATTACTTTATCTGAGTTGTCTCTCTTTATTTGGCAAAGTTGAAAAAAATCGAGTGTAACACAAACAAAGTGTTTTTGAGAAATTACAACTGTCGCTATGATAAAACAGACAATTTTCTATATTTATATCAAAAGTCTTTTACAATAATTAATTTACATGGCGTTGTCAGTTTGTTTTAGATTTATGAGTTTGACTGTTCCTTAGGTATCTTTCGTCCCTCTTTTACATACAACTCTCAAAATTGCACATTTCATCAAATATCTAGACTAAAGTTATCTGCTTCTTCAAAATCCAAGATGGAGGAAGACACCCGAGCCACCTTAAAGTGAACATTAAATAACAAAAAAAAACATTATTAATTGTATCAACAGGTCAAATTAATACGAAAGCACGTATACTCGTATGACAATACCCGCAGTTACTGAAAGCTAGTTAAAAGCCAAAAACAATTAATGATAAACAAAATCATGCGTGTTAGACGTAAATCAACTAAAACACATCTCTTGGATTTTGTACTTTAACGTCATGGACAGTAAAAGAAGACAGGATTTGAGAAATGCCAAAAATAAAAGTGTTGACAGGCAGTAGGATATACTAAGGCTTTTCTACCCTAAGAATAGATTACCTTAGCTGTACGTGTTTGGCAAAATGTTCAGGAATTATTGGTTCTCAATGCTTTTCAACTTCGTACTTTTCTTGGCCTTTAAAATCTTATGATTTGAGCGTTACTGAAGAGTCTTTTGTAAACGAGACGCGCGTCTGACGCAAATATAAAATTGTAATCCTGGCATCTATGATGAGTTTATTTCCCGAGGATATCACCAGCCCAGTAGTCAGCACTCCTGTGTTGACATGAATTATCATTGATATGGTAGTACATGTACTAAAAAATTTACGTTTTACAAAACATAGAATTTTTGAAATACTAATGATTTTCTACCTCATAAATAGGTTAGCATAGCTATATCTGGCAAAACTTTAAGAATTTTTGCTCCTCAATGCTCTTCAACTTCGTACATTATTTGGCATGTAACATTTTTTGATTCGAGCGTTATTGACGAGTCTTTTGTAGACGAGACACGTCTGGCGCAAGTATATTCAAACTCATACTACAAAGGGATATATTATCACATAAACCCAAACTACAGAGAGACAGAGAGGAGATTGTTCTAACTCAAACTACTAAGGGAGAGGTGATTATTTTAACTTACACTACGTACAGAAGGAGAGGTAATGTTTTAAACTCAAACTACAGAGAGAGAGGTGATTATTCAAACTAAAACTACGTACAGAAGGAGAGGTTATCATTCAAACTCAAGCTACAGAAGGAGAAGTGTTCATTTGTACTTAAACTACAGTGGGAGATGTGATTATTTCAACTCGGGACGAAGAAGGTAGAGGTGATTGTACAAACTTAAACTACAGAGGGAGAGATGATTAAACAAACCCAAGCTACAGAGGTACAGGAGATCATACCAACCCAAGCTACAGAGAGAGAGGTGATTGTTCAAACTCAAACTATAAGGAGTGAGGCCATTGTTTAAACTCATACTACAGAGGGAGGTGTGATTATTGAAACTCAAGATACAGAGGAAAAAGCAAGTATCCAAACTTAAACTACAGAGGGAGAGGTGATTATTCTAGCTTAAACTAAGAAGGTAGAGGTGATTATTCTAGCTCAAACTATAGAGGTAGAGATGATTATTCAATTTCATGCTACAGAGGGAGATTATTCTTACTCAAACTACAGAGGTACAGGGTGATCATTTAAACTCAAACTACATATAAAGAGGTGCTTATTCTAGCTTAAACTACAAAGGGACAGGTGTTTCCTCTAACTCAATATACAGAGGGTGAGGCATTGTTTTAAATTCAAACTACAAAAGTAAAACTGAATATTCTAACTCAAATTAAAGAGGAGGGGACATTAAAATTCCTGTTTCAGAGGGAGAGGTGATTATTTTGTCTCAAGCTACAGGCGGAGGGTTGATTATTGTAATAGAGACTACGGGGGGAGAGATATTTGTTATATTAAAAGCTACAGAAGGAGAGGTGATAACTCTAACTCTAACTCAAAGGCAGAGGTGATAATTTTAACTCTAACTCAAAGGCAGAGGTGATAATTCTAACTCTAACTCAAAGGCAGAGGTGATAATTCAAATTCAAACTACAGAGGGAAATGTGATCATTGTAACTCTATAGAGGGAGCGGTATTCGTTCTAACATAAATTACAATTTGGAGTGGTGATCATTCTTACTCAAACTCAAGCGGGAGAGATTATCATTCTAGCTCCAACAATAGAGATAGAGATGATTATTCCATTTAATCTTATAAAGGGAGAGATGATCATTCTTTCTCAAGCTACAGATGCAGAGGACCTTATTTTAACTGAAGCCTGAGAGGGATAGGACATTTGTCTAACTCAAACTACAGAAAAAGGGGTGATTGTTCTCATACAAGCTACAGAGGGAGAGGTGATTATTCTACCTCAAACTACCGATGGATTGGTGATCATTCAATTTGAAGTACAGAGGGATAACTGATCATTTAAAATCAAACTGCTGAATGTTGAAAACAAATGTTGAATGATGAAATCGAATGATGAATGTTGAAAACGAAAATTGTTTGTTATAAACCAAATGTTGAAAACGAATGGTGAATGTTACAAATCCAATGTTGAATGTTAAAAATTGAATGTTTAAAACGAATGTTGCATGTTAAAAATGAATGTTGAATGTTGATAATCGAATATAGAATGTTGAAAATCGAATATAGAATGTTGAAAATCGAATGTTGAAAACGAATGTAGAATGTTAAATGAATGTGGAATGGTGAAAATCGAATGTTGAATGTAGAAAATCGAATGTTGAAAACGAATTTTGAATATCAAAAATCGAAGGTTGAAAACGAATGTTAAATGTTGAAAATCGAATACTGAATGTTGAAAACCAAAATTTAATGTTACTAATAAAATGTTGAAAACGATTGGTGTATGTTACAGATCGAATGTTGAAAATCGAATGTTGGAAACGAATGTTGCATGTAAATGAATGGTGAATGTTGAAAATCGAATGTTCAATATTGAAAATCGAATTTCGAAAACGAATGTTTCAAGTTAAATGAATGTTGAATGTTGAAAACGAATTTTGAATATTAAAAATCGAATGTTGAATGTTAAAATCGAATGTTGAAAACGATGGTAGAATGTTAAAGATGAATGTTGAATGTTGAATTTTGAAAAAGAATGTTGAATGTTGAATGTTGAATGTTGAAACGAATGTAAAATGTTAAAAACTAATGTGGAATATTGAAAACGAATGTTAAAATTTGCAAATCAAATGTTGAAAACAAATTTTGAACTGTGAAAATCGAATGTTGCAAACGAATGTTGAATGTTTAAAACGAATATTGAATATAAAATAAAAAAATGAAAAACAATTTTGATTAATGAATGACAATGATTGATAAAAAATTAATGTTGAATGTGGAATATTGAACCAACTTGAATGCGACTATCTCATCAAACTTGTTGAAACAAAACTTTACGACAAAAGAGGATATTGAAGCATCCTTATTGAAAACATTCAATTTTTATGCAGAAACACTCCTGCAGCGCCTGCATACAGATTATATATCTCCCAGTTGATACGATATTCCAGGGCTTGTATTTCATGTAATGTTCTCCCTATTATGGTTTCTGCTTACAAGGAAACTATTTAACAAGGAGATTCAAGTGGCAAAGTGAAACTCAGCCCTTCGTTCATTTTATGGACACAATCACGAGTTGGTTGTTTTGACCATTATGGATTATCTGTTTCACAGATGATAGCGGATGTTCCAAATTTCGAAACTACAATCAAGTCGTTTTGTCCCCGAATGGGATTAACCTTCTAATACATGTAGCCAGGTTCGTTTTAATATTAGCAGCACAACGGTGCCACATGTAGTGCAGGATCTGCTTAGCATTATTACTAATAAATTCAGAGAGCCCGTATTGTGGGAAATTTACACACGAAACGTTTCAGATGAGATATTCATACGAAAGGATAGATAGTAGGTTTCCATTGAGAATGCCAAGCTTGCCGTTGATGATGGCAATTTTAAAGTTGAAGTTACATAGTATCTGACATATTTAAGACGATAAAACATTATTCAAACTTTTAAATTTTGTTATATATTTTTATGTATTATTAACAAATTCTTATTCGGTGATCGGAATGCTTTTCAATCCAAAAGTGTTTACTTTGAAAAAAAAATAACAAAAAGTATGCACCGCATATCGAAACAAAATTATCGCCGATTCAACAATATCATCCTGCTAGCTCTGAGGAGAGATTTTAACCTCTAACATTGTGTTTCACACTCGGATCGTGACACCTTGAATAAGACGAGAATATCTAATTATCCACCAAGCTTGCTCGGACGAGAAAAATCGTAAATTTTTCAAGATATCATAAATATATATGTATGATTTAAAAAAAAAATCGTTACCTTTCATGGATACCCTGGTTGGTTCAGACTTTTCTTCACCAGTAGGAGAACCGTCCAAGTCATTGAAGTAACATTTACACATATAGTCCTTTTCATCTTCGCATTTTAGTTCATTAAATGTAATTGTTGCATTGGTTGACATTGTTGTTATATTTGTTAGTGTGACTCTTTCTTTAAGATAATTTACTGATGAGTGTAACTTTCCAGGTTGATCGGGTATAAATATTGCAATTGGCTTATTAATATCATCAAATTCTTGCGTTTTATTTTTTCCATATATTTGTACAGTACTAATCTCTTCACCAGCTTCACTAATGAATGAGCACGTCATTTGAGTATCGTTATTTCCAATTAGTCCCGTAATATTCTGAGTTATAGAAACCTTCCCAGCCATACTACCTGCAATAAATAGTTAATGGCTCAATTAAAACTAATTATATGTGAATTTTCGTTTTGATGTTTCTCATGAGAGTCAGCAGAAGACATGGATCATCGAGCATAATATAAATAACACATAGCTGGGTGGATGATAGAGCAGATTGTTACCCCGAGAAAAAATTGTCAACCGCGGCGAAGCTTTGTTGACGGACGAGATCATCGGACACATTTTTAAATTCCCCAATTATGATTGTTTCCAAGTTTTGTTATAAGGCCCAGTAGTTGTAGATGAGACACCAGTTCACGGACCACACGTAGGCGAAGACGACAAGACATGGACAATTCTCTGGGAAGGGCTCACCTTCAGGTCAGACCTATTGCAATGTTCAATACTTCTAATATTAAACAAAAGGTCCAATTACTTTCTCGAGATTTGATTTGAAACAATCAACAAATCTTTCTTTTAAATACTTCTGGAGCAAAAACTCCGAAAAGCCTTGATTAAATCTAAATTGTCCAACAGCAAATTATGTGTTGACTTGAGTCATCATTGATATGTTCATAACTATAGATCAACTGTTAACAAAATTTGGATTTTTTTTTATACTAAGGTTTTCTACCTCAGTAGTAGATTACCTTAGCTGTATTTAGGAATGTTTGGTCATCAACACTCTTCAACTTCGTACTTTCGGCCTTTTTAACATTTGTCGGATTTGAGCGTCACTGATATGATAAAGCAAAACAAAGCAAAAGATATCAAGGAGATATTCAAAATCTATCAATGAGAGACAACGTATTAGAAACAAACGAAAATACAAACAATTAATCAACACATTACATAGAAATTCAAAACTGAGCAGTTCGAATCCAGCCATATACTGTTGTAATCTCAGGTGCTGAAATGTAATCAGGTCCAATTCCAATAGTATTATCATTAAGATTAAACGTGTGATTCATATTGATTGTAAAAATTGAACACATGATCCTGACCTTCAACATTGTTTAACATTGAACTGACTTTTGACATTATAGTGTTAGAAAAAAAGACCCTACGTGTAAGAACAGAACAAAAACTCATATAAGATGTCGCTGAATCCCACAGCGAAAAGTGTTCAACAGGATGATTCTCAAAAGTGCAATTACTTTAATTACATGAACACAATACAAAATTGAGAATGGAATGTTATGGACATGCAACTGTAACAAGATAAAATCATCAGAACAATATCGAAATGTCATTCCATATTTATTTCAATACACAAACATTGAAATAGACTTCAAATAAAAGGTGTGGAAAACAAACAAAAAAACCACGTTTGAAAAACAACAAAGTTATAAAACAGTACAATCAAATTATATCAACGTCAGCTAGGAAGTTGAAAGTAATATTTTTACAGATAAAATTTACTTTTTCTAATGTTAAGGAAGGAAGAATAAGTTTTTATTCAAATTATTATTTTTTCCTTCAGTTATGATAACTGAGTTAATGTTTTTTTAACATTTGTTTGATTAAATTTGTATTGAATTGATTGTTTGAATTGATAAGGAATTATTGAATACTTCCTCCATAACAATATCACATTGTTGTTATTTCCTCAATTAAGGGTTTACAGTGACTCCGGTACAAACATTTTGTGTATTCTTTTTTCCCACTAATATTCAAACAGGTATATGAAAAAAACCTTATTCAGGACCTCTGAACACCAGATATTTGAAAACCAAAACTCTATGAATTAGGAACAACATGAACAACTGGTTTCTCAATTGTTTTAAAATTCATTAGAATATGAGGTACAATTGCATGTCGAAATTTGCATCCCAATTTTTAATACTAATATATGAATTCAAACGTATGGTGTTCCAACGCATGAGAAGGAGTCTAATCGAAGATACATGTCTATAAT
The DNA here is from genome assembly GCA_019925275.1 of Mytilus edulis. Taxonomy (NCBI): domain Eukaryota; kingdom Metazoa; phylum Mollusca; class Bivalvia; order Mytilida; family Mytilidae; genus Mytilus; species Mytilus edulis. The sequence continues at coordinate 123,681,160 of CM034360.1, read as the reverse complement.
GTTAATCACTATAAAGCAAACAGATACATGTATGTCAACAAAGAAAAACAAATATGATATAGACAAAAATACGTCTTTAAAATTATTAATAATATTAAATACAAATACAATCGAAAATAGAAGGTTACCTTAACTTTGTCATGCTGATTAAGAGTCCTTTTACAGTTTCTAAACATGGAAAAAAGTTTGATGTGAACAAGAATAACTTTTCAAGCACAAATAAAGGGCAAAAGCAAAATAAAAATATGGAAGAATATGCACATTTACAAAACACACAGCTGGAACAGGATTGTTTTTCTAATTTTGAAATGTTTTTTTATACTTACCATTCGGATGTCATATCTAAGGGGGGGAAATTAATCTGATTTCCTTAATTTTCAGAAGAAAAAAAATCGTCCTTTATTTTGTATCCCAATAATGTAAATCCTTGAAAGAAAAAAAATACATTAATTTGTCATCCAGCCTAATTGATAATGAATTTATAAAATAAAGAGGCGGAAACAAACGTATGGGAACTTCCAAAGTCATGTCATAACATGAATTTTAAAACTAAAAATAAATTACCTTACAAAAGAAAAATGTTAATCATCAAATGTTTCCTTTTATTTTTCTTGAATAATGTCCGTATTTAATATTAAATTTTGTGCTTGTTTAAAGCTCAATAAAATCAATAAAATAAAAGGTCAAATGATGTGTTTCTTGTTCAGTTTCAGAACTAACAGAAAAATTTATAGTTATAGATAAAAATATAATTTCTTAATTACTTTAATTTTAATGTATAACGAGAAGAATTTAATTAGCGAATAAGGCTTTAATTTGTGGTTGTTTTGTAAAAGTCATGTTTGAAGTTCTGAAAACATACTTCTAGATATAATTAGGTTCAGTGTACCTTGTTTTCATTTTTTCCGCCTAATGAATCCGTTGTCCTTTAATAGAAAAATAAAGCATGTAAATAATTGAACTGCTTGCTAAATTAATTATGACAGTAGTAATGCGTCTTATGGTTCGTTTTTTGCAGGACTGATAATCAATCATTAAGTGATGGAAACATGCATGCACCACGTGTTTTTGAGATAACTGTTACTTTAATTCATCAATTAAAGATATAATAAAGTATTATGCGAAAGAAGGCTGTAACGATGAGGAAACCCGTATATGGTCAATTATTTCTCCAAAATTAGCAACTAAACGTAAAGCACAATATTTAAAGTGACAATTGAAAATTGACAAACACTTTTTTTATCATGTCGGTATGGTATAGTTATGGACGTTTAAATGAAGATCAAAATTTTGGTTTTGCGTTATTAAACAATGTTAAACTATCAAAAGCAAAGATATATTCTTTTGGATAAGCGAACTCTTATCTTTTAAAAACTGATATTTACAAAGATGTTTCATATACGCATGTCTGTTACGACTTCCATTTTTTGTATTAATTCCCCATTTTTGCCCCCAAAAAAGACCCACTCATATGTCATGTTAGGTTTAACATGAATCAGTACTTCATGTTTTCAACATACCAAAAAAGAGTTTTTATCAGAAAATTTAAGATTGTGCATTGTTTTAGATAATTACTTGTCTGGAACGTACAAATTACCAGAGAACAATGTCAGAAAAAAATAGGTAAGGATATTTAATGATACGGACCTATATTTATATAAAAATATAAGAGACATTCAGAAAAAAATCTGAATAACTAATCAAAAGAACATGTACAGTAGAAATTGGTATACGAAACGTAATTAGAAACATTGCGTATAAAGCGAGTGAGTGATTTTTACAAAAAGTTTTTTTATTCAAATAAATGTGGGAACAATCATTTTACCCCTACTTGATTTTGCTATTTTTTTGCCGTACAGATCTACAATAGTTTTTGTTTTTGTCGTTCCAGGCTATCAAATATTTTGAATTTTAACTTTTCAGATGACATTAATTCAATAAAAACGGATTGGACGCAGGAAATTATGAAATGTTGTTTTTATATTTTGTGAATCATTAACATGAGTAAAAAAACAAAATAAAAGTGCAAATATCACAAAGTCAAGTTCTAGATGAATATGTTGTGCTTTTAGTTCAAATCTTCAGAATATTAAAACTAAATTCTACACAAAATGTAACATCTTTAAAGATAAACATTCGCAAATGAAACAATAACAAATCAGTAAAATGACGTATACAATTTAATAAAAGCAGTCTAATTTGGCATGTTAAGCAATCAATAAAATCATAATATGGTTATGTTCATATACTAATATACATACTTACCAAAAGGTATTTTTATAAGAGGCAATACAATCAAAATCAAATATGAATATGAAAAAGGCATATTCTTCAATGCATTCAGCAAAGGTGAATGGTTAACTTTGTTTTCTTCAATTTATATAAAAGTAATGAGTTTTCTTCCGGAACGTTCATAGTAGCAATGGAATGCAAGATCATTTGTATACCGCATGCGCCAATCATATCTGTAAAAAATAACTCAATCATTATAGACAATAGTTTTTACATCATCATATGTGCGATAAGAATATGCAATAGCTCATCAAATTTTAGATTGTCAATATATATTGATTTACTGTTTGCATTTATTTATATCTTATATTATAAGCTATGAATCCTATCAGATTGTATATTAAGAAAACCTGCTTGAATAACGCTAACTGTTTTAAATGCATTATACTTCCATATGGATTGGATTTATGCTGACGAGGAAGCAGTGAGTAAATAAGAATTGATTATGCCTCGATCAATAGGTATGAATTTTTGTGTAATTGCAATTTTAACAATACGGAATACAAGAGATAAATGTTTTCTCTTGATACATTTTTTATTCATTATGAAAGTGTTTAACCAGGTCGTAAACAGTCCCTCGGTGCACCACTGAGAACGATTAAAAGCAGAATGTATTTCTTCTAATTGATAGAGAATAAAAAGGGAGGCGAAATGTACGAAGGTGCTATTCAAACTCATACTTCAAAAACAAACTAAAAATGTAATGGCGAAAAACGAAAAACAGAAAAAAAACAGAAAGAATATACTTAACACTCATCGAAAACTTAAGATTAAGGAAAAAGAACCCACATTAAACCAATGATGATCGCATGTCCTCTGAAATATTTATTAAAACATTTACAGCCAATTGCATTGAGCGTGTAGGGGAAGATATAATCCTTATTTAGCTTGCTATTGAGCTGAACCGTGAAGTCATTATTTAGAAAGGTAAACTGCCCCATTTTGAAGTAGCTTACTCCTACAGATAAATAGAATGGTTATCTGTCGGACTTTTCTACTAGATATGACCTTTACATACATACTCAATGCAAATGGAAGTAAATGAAGCCGGTTTTTATTGGTTTATTGGCTCTCCTTTCATTGAAATATAAAAGCCAATAAAATAAAACGCTGTCTTTTAGATTGTTAAGTTTGATCATCTGATGTAAATACACTTGCTTTCCGACATTTGGAATTGTGGTATTGGTTATTTCGAAATCGAGTTGTATGTGTCAAATTTGAGATAAAACAATAAAAATACATACATGTAGTAAAATTGTCAATTAGATATCTAGCCACTAGCACCAACACGATGCAGATGTAAATAAACTCATCATAGATACCAGGACTAAATTTTGTATATACGCCAGACGCGCGTTTCGTCTACAAAAGACTCATCAGTGACGCTCGAATCCAAAAAAGTAAAAAAAAAAAGCCAAATAAAGTACAAAGTTGAAGAGAATTGAGATCCAAAATTCCTAAAAGTGTTGCCAAATACAGCTAAGGTAATATATGCCTGAGGTAGAAAAGCCTTATTATTTCAAAAAATTCAAAATTTTGTAAACAGTTAATTTATAAATATAACAATATCAATGATAATTCATGTCAGCACAAAAAGTGCTGACTACTGGGCTTGTGATACCCTCGGGGAAATAAATCTTCACCAGCAGTGGCATCAACCCAGTGGTTGTAAATAAACTCATCATAGATACCAGGACTAAATTTTGTATATACATGAATTTATAAATATTACAATATCAATGATAAGTGACAAATCATCCATGCCTTATATATCATGTACTGTAGTACGCCGCTAGATTAAAACTGACGAGGAAAGGTTACACACGGCCATCGAAAGCTTTATTTTGAAGCCCAGGTGGTCGTGTGGTCTAGCTGGCGATTTGGTGTCACGATATCTCAGTAGCACGAGTTCGAATCCCGGCGAGGGAAGAACAAAAAACATGCGATAGCAAATTTACAGATCTCACATTGTTGGGTTGATGTTTAGACGAGTTGTATGTATATATATTCCAACTGACTCAATTTTCACAAAACGACATCTGTAACAAACATAAAGCTACCGCTTTACAAGCAGAGCCAAATACATTGAAAGTCCTAACTATGTACTGGCTTCCGAAGCTACACAAAACACCTTACAAATATAGATTTATTTCGTCTTCAAGCCATTGTTCCACTACTAAATTGTCTATTCTTCTTACCAGCACACTTGGTACAATTAAAAACCTGATAATAAATTGTTCAAATAAGGCCTTCGAAAATAGTGGAATTAATTACTTTTGGAGTGTCAAGAACTCGTTGGAAGTACTTGATAAATTACATGCTTATATTGGTGATTTTAAATCTGTTCAAAGTTTTCGATTTTTCTACCCTGTATACCACATTGCCTCACATTCTCATTAAGAAAAAATTCACACACCTAATTAAATGGGCATTTAAAAATTCAGAATGTGAATATATATGTTCAAACTCTTTTAGATCATTTTTTAGTAGCAATAAACAAAAAAACTATGTCAATTGGACATGCTTTGATACTATATATGCCCTTGAATTTTTACTAGATAACATTTTTGCTCGCTTTGGGGATTCCGTATATCGTCAGATTATCGGAATTCCAATTGGGACTAACTGTGCACCACTTATTGCGGACCTGTTTTTGTATTGCTATGAGTTACAATTTATGACAAAAATAAGCAAAGACCCATCGAAACAACATCTGATAAACAAATTTAATAATACTTTTAGATATTTGGATGATATTTTGGCTCTCAATAATGACGACTTCGGTATATATATTAAAGAAATTTATCCTGTTGAACTTACTTTAAATAAAGCTAATACTAACATTGACCACTGTCCTTTCCTCGATCTTGATATCTATATCACTAATAGAAAGCTGAATACTAAAATTTATGATAAAAGAGATGATTTTTCATTTCCTATCGTTAATTATCCATTTTTAGATGGTGACGTTCCCTTGTCACCATCTTACGGTGTTTATATATCTCAACTTGTACGATTCGCTCGTGTATGTAACAATGTTTTAGATTTTAACGAGAGAAATTTATGTATTGCTGAAAAATTATTACACCAGGGTTTTCGATATCACAAACTAGTCAAAACATTTACTAAATTTTATCATCGGTATAAGGACATCATTCGTAAATATAGCTCAACATGCAGACTTTTTATACGTTCAGGTATTTCACATCCAATTTTTTATTGAAATATTCTTTATAAAGCACAAAGGTGTCAGTATTCACCTCAAAAACTAACAAAACCTTTGAATAGACTTATTAAGAAGGGATATAGTTACGATACTGTTGTCAGGTCATTAAAGATTGCATATTTTGGCGTTAATATTGATTCACTTATAGGGTCTTTGCATCGGAACTAAACACATTTATTCAAAAACCAGTTGTTGACATGACACGGGTTATGTTCTTCTCATATATGTTATGATGGTATGATACTAAACCACTAACGGGAAGGATTGTGCCTGATATTCATATGATGAAATCATAATCTTTCACTCAGTTTAATTGAAGTCTGGAGCTGGCATGTCAGTTAACTGCTAGTAGTCTGTTGTTATTTATGTATTATTGTCATTTTGTTTATTTTCTTTGGTTACATCTTCTGACATCAGACTCGGACTTCTCTTGAACTGAATTTTAATGTGCGTATTGTTATGCGTTTACTTTTCTACATTGGCTAGAGGTATAGGGGGAGGGTTGAGATCTCATAACCATGTTTAACCCCGCCACATTTTTGCGCCTGTTCCAAGTCAGGAGCCTCTGGCCTTTGTTAGTCTTGTATTATTTTAATTTTAGTTTCTTGTGTACAATTTGGAAATTAGTATGGCGTTCATTATCACTGAACTAGTATATATTTGTTTAGGGGCCAGTTGAAGGACGCCTCCGGTTGCGGGAATTTCTTGCTACATTGAAGACCTGTTGGTGACCTTCTGCTGTTGTATATATATATATATATATATATATAAAATTGAGAATATATATATATATATATAAAATTGAGAATATATATATATATATATATAAAATTGAGAATGGAAATAGGGAATGTGTCAAAGAGAAAACACCCCGACCATAGAAAAAACAACAGCAGAAGGTCACTAACAGGTGTTCAATGAAGCAAGAAATTCCAGCACCCGGAGGCGTCCTTCAACTGGCCCCTAAACAAATATATACTAGTTCAGTGATAATGAACGCCATACTATTTTTTTTTAAATTGTACACAAGAAACTAAAAATAAAATAATACAAGACTAAACATAGTCAAGAGGCTCCTGACTTGGGACAGGCGCAAAAATGCGGCGGGGTTAAACATGGTTATGAAATCTCAACCCTCCCCCTTCACCTCTAGCCAATATAGAAAAGTAAACGCATAACAATACACACATTTAAAATTCAGTTCAAGAGAAGTCCGAGTCTGATGTCAGAAGTTGTAACTAAAGAAAATAAACAAAATGACAATAATACATAAATAACAGCAGACTACAGGCAGTTAACTGACATGCCAGCTCCAGACTTCAATTAAACTGATTAAAAGATTATGATTTCATCATATGAATATCAGGCACAATCCTTCCCATTAGGGGTTTAGTATCATACCATCATAACATATGTGAGAAGAACATAACACGTGTCATGCCAATGACTGTTTTTTGAATATATATGTTTAGTTCCGATGCAAAAACCCTATAAGTGAATCAATATTAACGCCAAAATATGCAATCGTTAATGACCTGACAGCAGTATCGTAACTACATCCCTTCATAATAAGTCTATTTAAAGTTTTTGTTAGTTTCTGAGGTGAATACTGACATTTTTGTGCTGTATAAAGAATATTTCAATAAAAAAAAAATGGATGTGAAATACCAGAACGTATAAGAAATCTGCATGTTGAGCTATATTTACGAATGTTGTCCTTATACCGATGATAAAATTTAGTAAATGTTTTGACTAGTTTGTGATATCGAAAACCCTGGTGTAGTAATTCTTCATTATATTCATTATATCTGAAAGATGAGACAATCATAAGAAAAACGAATATCAAAACAACTGTTTCACAAAGAAAATAAAAAGATATAATTTTGATGATGAAATTATATTTGCACAAGTTAGACCAAAATATAAACTCACAATTAAACCGATATCCAAGAAACATTTTAAACGGAAGTTCCCTCATTATCAGTCCTGTAAGCAGGTATTTTTTTATGAATTGCTATATGACACATGTTATGTTAAATCTAAAATAGGACCCATAAAAACGAAATCTTCAGTAAAGTAACTGTAATTTTGGTTAAAATAATAAATAATTAGTTAGCTGTGGACTGGTTGTATCCTTGTATTGAGATCGTCTGTCAAGAACAGGAGGGTTTTAGTTCGATTTCCTGCTTCGTATAACGGTATACTTGGATGAAGGGTTTATATGTATATGCCTATAATTTGAGGCTGGACGCTTAAAGTCACGTATCCACCTGTCTATCAAAATGGAAGCTTTATTCTTATTATAAAACAAACAAAAATAATACTTTATCAAATGTTATGCTTTCGAAGTGCCTTTCCTAATCAACTTTTTAGGAAATGTCAATCGCAAATTGTTAAAAGCCAAGCACGTCTTATACCGGGCTGAGTTATATGAAATAAACGGACAGTAAAAGATAGCCAAATTCAACAAAAGGGCTGTGGGAGATAAATCCTAAATTTTTAGAAATGATTTGTTTAAAAGAAAATTCTGGAAAAAAACACATGTTATATGTCATGTACCGATGAACTGACTGCAGAACTTAATATACCATTAGGAACAAAACATGAATTTTCGTTTCTGTTGACGTTTTTTCCTTGATAACGTTGTTATATTGGTCATTTTTACGATTTTTGGTTCAATGAATACAATCTATGAATCAAGAAATCTTATTATAAAAAAAATGACCTTATTCTTTCATCTATTGATTTGAAAATTTTGTTTGGAATTTTTTCTCACAGAAATCTTTCATATCATTTCTTAGATACTAAGGCTTTTCTTCAAAAGCTGTATTTGGTAAAACATTTGGAAATCTTTGGTCCTCAATGCTCTTCAAATGCGTACTTTTTTTGGTCTTTTTAACTTTTTTCTATTCGAGCGTCACTGATGAGTATTTTATATTTCCTGTTTCCCAAACTTTGATGAGTATTTTGTATTTCCTGTTTCCCAAACTTTGAATTTATTTACTACTATTTACAACACTGGGTCGATGCCACTGCTGGTGGACGTTTCGTCACGAGGGTATCACCAGCCCAGTAGTCAACACTTCGGTGTTGACATGAATATCAATAATGTGGTCATTTTTATAAATTTCCTGTTTCCCAAACTTTGAATTTTTGAAAAAAACTAAGGATTTTCTTGTCCCAGGGAAAGATTACCTTAGCCGTATTTGGCACAACTTTTTGGAATTTTGGATCCTAAATGCTCTTCAACTATGAACTTGTTTGGCTTTATAAATATTTTGATATGAGCGTCACTGATGAGTCTTATGTAGACGAAACGCGCGTCTGGCGTACAAAATTATAATCCTGGTACCTTTGATAACTATTGTAGACGATACACGCGTCTGGTGCAAATATAATATTTGAATCCTGGTATCTATGATAGGGGGAAGGGGTCTATGAGGAGTTTGTTTATCACACACTTGGATAATACATCCATGTTTTTGCTATAGTGTAATCTATAAAGTTCCTAAATATTTATCCTGGTGATGCAATCCATGCTAAATTATTGATCTTTTGAATAAATTTGTTTTAAAAAGTAATCAAGCTAATAACGTATGAAAAACTTTAAAGAGCCTTTATCAGTAATTAAAAAAGTTTTCAAATGTATGACTATTATCTAACGATATAATGCTATATATTTATTATCAACCATGGTCAATCATTATGTGTATGACAAGATTTATTTTGGTATTGCAAAATATGATACTTTTCCAAGACTTATTTGTAAGCCTTTACTAGATACAGAGATGTATTGAATCATTGTTTAGTCAAGAAAACATGATAGTTGAAATCGTGCGCCGAATCTTTTTTTAAAACAGCGAGAACATGAACACTCAGATCAGCACCAAAGTTATCAACTGAAGCATCTAAGGTTAGTACTCATATTTGATCACATCACAAACTGTGCGTGTCTGTCCTTAGCCTGTATTCAAGTTGTCGTTGTTGGTTTGTGTCTTCCTTTTTTTAAACTTTGTTTCATTAGTTTCAGCATACATCATGCCGCATATTATCGCCTTTTCATTTAATAAAGACCATTACGTGATATATTGTTGTTATCATCCGTGTTCTTTAGTTTGTGTTGGACAGGTTTCACGTTGGCAATACACAATATCTCCTTATGTTTGTTTGTAAATGAAACACTTGTACACTTGGGTTCGTGTTGCTTGTTCTTTAGTTTTCGTTGTGTCATGTGTACTATTTTTTGTCTGATTGTCTTTTTCATTTTTAGCCATGGCGTTGTCAGTTTATTTTTCGATTAATGAGTTTGACTGTCCCTTTGGTATCTTTCGTACCTCTTTTGTACACATACCAATGGTATCCCATGCTCAATAAGAAACTATGGTGATAATAAAATTGAAAATGGAAATGGGGAATGTGTCAAAGAGACAACAATCCGACCATAGAAAAGACATCAGTAGAAGGTCACCAACAGGTCTTCAATGCAGCGAGAAAATCCCGCACCCGGCGGGTCCTTCATCTGGCCCCTAAACAATTATACAAGTTCAATGATTATGAACGTCATACCAATCTCAATTTCGTACATAAGAAACTAAAATTAAAAATAATAAAAGACTAACAAAGCCAAGAGGCTCCTGACTTGGGACAGGCGGGAAAAGGCGCAGGGTTAAACATGTTTATGATATCCCCACCCTCCCCCTACACCTCTAGCCAATGTAGAAAAGTTAACGCATAACAATACGCATATTAAAATTCAGTTAAAGTCCGAATTTGATGTCAGAAGATATACTTATTCAACTCATTTAATCAAATTTTTTCAAAGTCCTTCTCCTTATTCTTAAGGAGTAAGACGATTATATCAAAGTACACAGACAATAACATGGATGGTACTAAGGAATATCTAGGAATATTACGAACTTGAACAACTCTATGACAACAAAAATGAGTAACACAACGCAGAAAACTGATAAAATATATATTTGATGATTATCTACAACTTAACAAATACAAAACAAACTACTATACATGTATGTACATATAGTTCAAATAGTTAGATAATGAGATCTAAAACACAAAGCAGTTTATATTGAACACATTAACATGCATTAATACAAAAAGTACGAAAGATTGGTATAGATCATAGGCTCTCCTTATCTCATTTTAATATGAACATTTCTTTTTTCCCACTTATAAATGTCACACCTAACTTGACTTTTCCCAAAATAAAGCTGACATTGCCTTACTTAGTCAAGAATATGACAGTTATTTTCAATTTGTTTGATGTGTTAAAGCTTTTGATTTTGCTATTTGATTAGGGACTTTCCGTTCTGAATTTTCTTCGGCGTTCAGTATGTTTGTGATTCTATTTTTTTACAACGCCCAAAATAATATTTTACAATTCGCAACTCTCATTTTAAATATTCTAGCTGATATTACTCAGTTCTCAGTTATCATGTTGACCTCCGAGTTAACATTTCTTAGATCAAGCTTAACAATTTATGCTTTTTAAGAAAACATTTAAACGCAAAAGAATTATATTTCGGAACTGGGAAATTTCAAGCAAGCAAGAAGTCAGACTGTGAAATGTCAACTTGGAAGGGATGAATGTCATATTGGAAGTAGATATTTTTTAAGAGATTACCCCTTTAAAGTCTTATGCTCAACACGTGTACAATAATACACTATGAGATAAAATGGAATACATTAAGATTTTAACAAAACACATTGATAAAAAATTATGTAAACTGTATAAAATTTTATATAAAAATAATAAAACAAGAAATACAGATAAATTATATATATTAGAATAAATGATTAAAAAACAGAAATGAATACATATTTAAAATAAACCATAAAAGTGTCAAATAGAAACAAAACAAATAAATACAGTTAATGGTAGATGTAAAGGAAAAGATATACTACTTTGGATTTTTGTATGTTCATGGGTACCAGTATTTTCGTAGATAGTTGATTTCATGGTTTTGCAAAAGGATGCATACTAGCACACAGAAAATTCCTTCTTCATTGAACATTTAAATTCGTTGTTAACATTACCCACACAATCAATGAAAATTGGTATCCCACTTATGATAATAGATCCACATTAAAAAAAATAGTATCAACAGATTGATGTACTAGCATTAACGGCATCAATTGAACTGTACCGTGCGCAATAAATTTATTTTCAGTGATCATGCATGTGTTTAGAATATTTGAAAATCAATAAGTAAACAAGTGAAGAGCTAATAAACCGGACAAGGAATCAAAGTTTTGCACGGGGAAAATATATTCCTTGATTTGAAATAATTTTATAAATTTAATAACAGATTTGTGAGTTTTTTGGTTTTAAATATACCGTTGCGTATAGTTAATTTGTCTACCCATTGCAATATACTACACGTTGTTCAACGTCAAATATTGCGCTTTTTTATTTATAATTAGTTTATTAATATCTTCTTAAAAGCTTCTACCATGAGACCATTTGTTTAAGCATTAAATTTAACACTTTGAGATAAAATAAAGAAAACAATATGATTATAACATGCATTGATAAAAAATTAAGTAAAATAACAAAACAGTTTGAACTAAAATAAAAGTCAATATTATACAAATGAATATAAAAGGAATAACATGTAAAAAAATTATACTTTAGACATATTGATGCATTTACATTAACGGTAACCATTGAACTGCACCACATGCTCATTTCTACAATATAAGCTGTACATTGATTCTCGTGGCCAACATATTTGAAAATCAAAATGAATTTCAACAATTAAAGCACTGATAAAACTGAATTGGACAAAACGTATAACCAAATTCTGACAAGTAATAAGAACTTTACATTTGTAAGATATATTCCTTAATTTTAATAATTTTGAAAATTAAACATTGTATTTGTGAGTTTGGTGGTATTGAATTAAACGTTGCATTTATATAAATAAACATATGTTCTAATGATTGCCATGTACTATTGTCTACATCTTACTATATCCATCACCAAGAAAAAACGTTAACAATAGGCTCATGTTATTGATTTTGAAGATTGTTTATGGGTCATTTAAGAGTTATGTCACATTGAAGATCAAATTAAAGTCCAGTTGTTATTTTTACATGTCAAGCACCAGTAAGAGTCATGATTCATTCAATTTAATTCAAAATCGATATTTTTTGGGGGGAATTGTTTGCATTTCACTCGATTTATTGCTTTAATATATTCCTCAGATTGTGTTATTACTTGGATTCGCCTGATAGTAACACAAGCTGACAAACGATAATGTAACATTGACCTCGAATTAATAATATTCGAACAGGCAAGATATATATTTTAAAAATTCTTAAAAATAAATCAAAGGGATCATGATATTCTTCTATAATGGAAACAATGTTCATCCTTGAAATTTACTTCTCTTTTACGCTGCATATTAATGCGTGGCGAAAATAATTTTCAATCTTTATGGCAATACCATTAAAATCTCCTGTAGCATGAATGGTTGGTAGATACCGTTGACACAAGATCTCAAACGCTGCAAAATAAGAAGAAAAAATATGATCAACACAATGTCACTAAAAGAGTTATAATGTTGTTGGAATTTGAAGTTAAACAATGAACATTTTTTTGCTATCTTTTACTTCATTCTTCTCATTGTTTGGCGTCAACCTCGAATATGACCACAGCAGTAATATCTGTACTTAAATCTCTAACAAACCCCATGTTTCTCACCTGTGCAGCAATAAACCATCTTCACCCGCGAATAGAGTATACATATATGACCACATCTATATTAAAGGGATCACAGCTGCTACTCACATTCTGTAAGACGTCATTGGTGTATGAGCCAAAGAACATCTCGTGCTTTTTTGTCAAAAAGTTCATCGGAAAAACCTAATATTCAGTGTGTTTTCTTCACACAACAAAACTATAAGTTCTTGGTGTTGAAGCTATGTATCTTTTTATTCACTTTACAGTTTCCTTTCTGTCTTTCATGTCTTTGTGCTTTATGTTTCTTGGTCGAATGACTTAAAAGCAACACGATATTAATTTCTCCCACTATCGATTTTTGTCGACATTTCTGTTTCAGGTGTATTCTTATATGTGGTCTGGTGTAGTGAGGTTTATATTTGTTTACATTGTTAATACATTTCATTTAGTTTGTACTTACAGTAAGGAAAAGATAATGATAACTGACCTCGTTAAAATAGAAAGACAATTGTATGAACTTTTTAAAATCCCACAATAAAAAACATGTATGTTAGGTAGCTTTGATAAGATATACATACTTGATGTCTATGTCTGTTCCATCGCTTACGTGTCCAAGTTTGATTTTATCACATGGATCAGCATATATAGAATCAGAAGTATCTTCCAATATTGGGTTTATATCGACAGTTGTCACCAGGTTTTTTTCTTCCCCGCTTCGAAAAAATGTATTAATTTTTACCTCTTAGACAACAGGTGAATACGATATAAAAAGAATATTAATCAATAATTGCATTATATATAAGAATCATTTGCATAATGAACAATTAGGCGACTCCAAAGAACCTTTATCCCTCACCAGTAAGAAATATGATTTTTTAGCTCACCTGGCCCGAAGGACCAAGTGAGTTTTTCTCATCACTTTGCGTCCGGCGTCCGTCGTCGTCGTCCGTCGTCCCTCGTCGTTAACTTTTACAAAAATCTTCTCCTCTGAAACTACTGGGCCAAATTTAACCTAACTTGGTCAAAATCATCATTGGGGTATCTAGTTTAAAAAATGTGTAGCGTGACCAAACCAACCAACCAAGATGGCCGCCATGGCTAAAAATAGAACATAGGGGTAAAATGTAGATTTTGGCTTATAACTCTGATATCAAAGCATTTAGAGCAAATTTGACTGGGTAAAATTGTTTATCAAGTAAAAATCTGTCTGCCCTGAAATTTTCAAATGAATCGGACAACCGGTTGTTGGGTTGCTACCCCTGAATTGGTAATTTTAAGGAAATTTTGGTTATTACCTTGAATATTATTATAGATAGAGATGAACTGTGAACAGCAATAATGTTCAGCAATGTAAGATCTACAAATAAGTCAACATGACCAAAATGGGCAGTTGACCCCTGAAGGAGTTATTGCCCTTTATAGTAATTTTTACCCATTTTTGGTAAATTTTTGTAATCTTTTACAAAAATCTTCTCCTCTGAAACTGCTGTGCCAAACTTATCTAAACTTAGCCAAAATCATTATTAGGGTATTTAGTTTTAAAAATGTGTCCGGTGACTTGGCCAACCAACCAAGATGGCCACCATGGCTATAAATAAAACATTGGGGTAAAATGTAGATTTTGGCTTATAACTTGAAACCAAAGCATTTAAAGCAAATCTGACAAAGTGTTAAATTGTTTATCAAGTCAATATCTATCTGCCCTGAAATTCTCAGATGAATTTGACAACTGCTTGTTGGGTTGCTGTCCCCAAATTGGTAATTTGTAAGGAAATTTTGCCGTTTTTGGTTATTATCTTGAATACTATTATAGATAGAGATAAACTGTAAACTGCAATAATGTTCAGAAAAGTAAGATCTACAATTAAGTGAACATGACCAAAATGGTCAGTTGACCTCTTAAGGAGTTATTGTCCTTTATAGTAATTTTTTAACAATTTTCATTAGTTTTTACAAAATATTTACCTCTGGAACTAAAGAGCCAAGTTCATTATAGATAGACAAAATTGTAAGTAGCAAGAATGTTCAGTAAAGCAAGATCTCGAAACACATCACCATCACCAAAACACAATTTTGTCATGAATCCATCTGACGATCTGTTTTCTTTGTTTGATATGCATATATACCAAGGTGAGCGACACAGGCTCTTAAGAGCCTCTAGTTTAATGAACATTTCCAACTATTTTGCAATTTAACTTATCTTATTCTCAGTTTACAATTTCGAAGTAGTAAATGTCACCTGTTTGTCCCATTTGATATCGCTTTATAACCCAATCGATGCATTACACATTAACTAATTCACATTATATTTTATTTACTTTGAGTATTCATAGAAGTACATGGATGTTTCTACATGTACAGTGGGGTTACATGAAAGAACGAAATCGTCGAACAAAGTACCTGATATGACATGTCTGTCTCTCAACACAAAGGTAACAAATAATTCTAGTCTTAGAATATAAGAATTATTGTCTGATCTTAAAACCATACACTTTTCACCAGGGTACTATACTGACAGAAGTTGTATTCACAATAGGGGTGATGTATGGAAGGTAGGAGACGTTTATCAATGCTTTTCCTTTATCGACAAAATCGGTCTTTCACCATTGTAAGTTTTTATCAGATTTTGTGTTTTAAAAATAAATTTTTGACGTTTGATCATTTGAACATTTGTAAACTGCTAAAGCATCTTATTGAAGGTATTGGAAAATTATTCATTTTATTACTTACCTTTTTCTTTTATGTTATGAATTCAACATTTGTGCCCATTTCAATTGATCAACAATGACCAAAAGCCCTTTACACTTTATACTCAGTAAATCAATCTAACTTTTTCAGTTTGAATGAATTGGTTCTGTAGGTTAAGAGAAGATTTTTAAAAAGTGAACGAAAATGGACAATGATCACGACATCCACTACGAAGAATAATGGACGACGACTATGGACAATAAATGATGACATACCTCACATTGCCCATTAAACAAAACACTGAAAAGTCATGTTACAGTACATATTTTGAAACCACGTACAATGCAGTTATAGACAATGTATGTATTTTCATACATTTCTTAGTATAGCACACTCAAATGAAAGCAGTATAATTACATGTAGCTGTTCTACTAATACAAATTTCTATTAAACTTATCATCGGCCCATAAAGGGTATGTTACATGATTATAAATAGACATAAATGATTATAATGGTAATGTTAATGATAGTATGAAGTTCACTTTAGCACTTGTTTGGTAATTTTAAAACATTTTAAACAAATCAAGATCAGACTGTTGCATAATTCTTTAGGTCAAGCCAGATTAATCTGTTTTCGGTCATTATGTTTTTCAATTTGGTACATCTTAAAAACAGAATAAAACATAACGTGTTGATGTTCAAATACTTATCATTTGATTTAAAATGAATGTCTTTGTCATTGTCAATTGAAATTTAAGAACACATTTTACTTACTTAATTACTAGTATACCGATGTTAAAGGCTATGGGTTAATGAATTAAAATATAGAACTTCAAAATTACGTTAATAATGAACCTTTGTTATGTATAGTTAAGAATGAAACACGTGTTTAATAGGTTAATCAACACGTGTTTAAAAACAATTCATTCAAGTTCTAAATGTTGAACATGCAAATAGTTTGATTAATATTAACTTCAAATAAACAACATGTATTGCTACTCCAAGTCTCTATATTTATAACGCCCAGTTGTGAGTACTAATATTCAAATCATATTTAAAGTTTACAAATGTATCAAAATTAGTGGACACACCGTTATTGAAAATGATACACAAATGAGAACCTGTTTAAAAACATTTGATGCAACAAAAAAGATAAGGCATACATTAGTATTAGTCAATAAAGGAATAGACTAAAAAGGGCACAGAGCGTCAGACAAAAGGACACAGGGCGGCAATCGTAGAAGGACGGACCGCCCCGTTAGAACGACCTAGCTGGAACACTGTACTTGTATTTACAGTTGACATTAAAGTACAACTATAATAAAGGTTTTTCAGAATAGAAGTTAAATTTAAAACGGAATATAAAGTTTGTGCTATGAGGAATCTATTGAAAGTCTTTAATAAAATTGAGAAAGGAAATGGTGAATATGTCAAAGCGACAACCACCCGACCATAGAGCAAACAACAGCCGAAGGCAACCAATGGGTCTTCAATGTAGCGAGAATTCCCGCACCCGTAGGTGTCCTTCAGCTGGCCCCTAAAATATGCATAATAGTACAGTGATAATGGACGTCATACTAAACTCCGAATTATACACAAGAAACTAAAATTTAAAATCATACAAGACTAACAAAGGCCAGAGGCTCCTGACTTGGGACAGGCGCAAAATTGCGGCGGGGTTTAACATGTTTATGAGATCTCAACCCTCCCCCTATACCTCTAGCCAATGTAGAAAAGTAAAACAATAACAATACGCACATTAAAATTCAGTTCAAGAGAAGTCCGAGTCTGATGTCAAAAGATGTAACAAAAGAAAATAAATAAAATGACAATAATACATAAATAACAACAGACTACTAGCAGTTAACTGACATGCCAGCTCCAGACCTCAATTAAACTGATTGAAAGATTATGTCTTCATGTTTATTATTGGATGTTTTCGCTCAACTCTTTTTAGATTCCTGGAGCTATTTGTAAGTCCAGTAAGGCATTTCAAAAAAATGTGAAATAGTGAATCAGATAATGACAATTTGTAACAACATCAAAACTTATAAAATTTCTACCATCAATGTGCTTACTAGCACATTTGACAATGGATCATTTATTGTTTATCATTTTGAATAAACCCAATGAAATGGTTGAAACGGGGAGAAAAGTATCTTTTGAAATAAATGTATATCCCTTTCATGCCCTTAAAATTATATAAACGATTTTTTAATTCAATTTGCACAACAGAAAAAAAATCTTCTTCATTTTATCCTGTAAATGGAACTCCATACGCCACATTTTTTCATAAAAGTCAGAAAGGAAACCAATTTTAAACATTCGATTGGTATAAATGGTATAGGTATAAAGAATTAGTGTCTGAGGATTTTTAAATCACTAGTGAATTTCATAATCGATAACGGCATGCATATCAGTGTTACTACATACTTGCTTCTACGGTAGATTTTGTTTTCAGTTATGGTATTATCAACATCGAACGTATCTTCCAAATCACCTAATTTAACAGTGTTGCTTATGAAGATTACGGGTGTATATTCGGGGTCGAAAGTGATACCATGACAGCTGATAAAGCTGTCATCCAAGTTTTGGCTGCGGCTTTCTTCATTATTTCTAAACATTAGGACGACAATATAGTAAGACTGATATCACAGTAATATTGTAAGACATTAAACTGAGTGAAAATGTGTGTCTATGTCTTAGTTGACAAATGGCCATTTATGTCTGTTTGTTTTGCTCACACATTGTTGTCAATATAATGGAATTCTATATGACTGTCACGTGAGAGATTTACTTAGCTATAAAACAAGTTAAATCAATCATATGTATATTTAAATATGAAACTAAACTTCCTTTGTTAAATTTTGTCTCTCTATATGAAGGATGATTTTATAACTTTCATATTTTTATATATCAAATATATTAAACACAATGACATGATTTAGAACTCAAGTCCCCTTCTCTTATTTCATTTTTGTTAATAAAGATCTAGTAATTCAATATATCTTTTCCGGTAATTCGTTTTATCAATATGCCACATTTTTTAAAATTAATTGAATATATTTCAATTGACATACATCTTTAATTATGCTATAATTTTCCTACAAAAAAGTCAACAACATGCATGTTCATATCAACACATACCTGCTCCTGCTGTGATTTTCTCTTTCCTTGTTATCATCTGAACCAGATTCCAATTTGGTTAAGGGTATAGTGCTTTTTGCAATGGTCTTGACATTGCTATCGTCGTTACATTTCTTTGAACAGTCCATCAGTTTTTGGCAGCAGTTCTGCTTTCTCTTTCTACATACAAAAACAAACATAATATTAATGAGGAATGTAAGACACTAAACCGAATTAAAATGATCGCTATATGTAATAGTTGAATAACGGTAATCTTTAAAACATAGTAAACGTATTCATCTTAAGTTTATCATATTATAAAATAACAATGAGGATACCAATTCTACTGCACCAGATATGCATTTCGTATAAAATCTTCTATATCGAGTTCTTAATGGGAAACATAATATATAACGGTAACTAATTTTTAATTGCAAAAAGGTCTAGAACTTCTGTATTATACCACATTTATGGTGTGAACTTTACGTTTTTGTTTGTTTTTTTTTTCTCAATAGGGTGAATAATGCCTGTGTCATTTAGGAGAACTTTTTGTTGATATAAGATTTCAAAAACTCTTTTACAAGACTTTTATCCTTTTGATACACAGCAGAAAGTAAAAGTACAGAAAATGTACGAACATAATGCATAATTCAAATACCGAAATAACAAGGGACCAAACAATACGTTAATTGACGAATGTGCGTAATTATTGGATCAGTTATTTTTTTCCATTGACCATGAACTTTGTAATGGAAAAACTGTAGAAAATGAAAAGAACTTAATTCTACGCATTCTCAGTTGTTTTGTTGCTTTGTCATAGACAACGTCTTGATAACCCACGTTGTTGTATGACGTAAATGTAAGGGGAGTAAAATGTTTAGATTTATTTCAAATTTGAAATTATAGGTTTTTATGTCACTGGGAAATCACGGTAATTCATCACAACCAATGTGATGAAAACAATTATTATTATCATAATGTGATGTCAGTAAAAAGTAAAATAGTTGTTCCAAAATGAATAATAAGTGACTAGTTTTGTACTTTTATAATACACTTTTTTATATGTTCAACACTAGTTTGTACATGTTAATTACTTAGCTAAGATTGTACTGCAAAAGCAAGTATTATACATGTTTTGTATCAATCCCGTACTAAATTATTTTAAAATGTTCCAGATCAGTACTACCAATATATGGCTGTAAAGGATTCACAGAAATGTCTTCCGATGAAAATACAGGATCATTAATGATAGAAGAATTTAATTCAAATTTTATCTAATATTTTATTTACTTTTGTTGTGGTCGATTATAATAGTATTTTCTTACTACCAATGCACCAATGGCGACTGCGCATATGACGAGAATCACGTATATTACATGAACTACAATTAAAAATAGATATTTTATTGAAAACAATTATAGTTTAAATATAATAGTGAAATAATGGCAGGTATCTTTAAATATTTGCAAGGTTTGATTGTGTTCTTTTTTTCTCTCTCTCAATTTTCTATAGCATATTAATACATACCGTAATTTTTTTAGGCCTTGCAATTAAAAAGAATTTATAATTCTTCAATTAGTTTTATATTTTTTTATACAGCCACGCAAAAAAATTATTTCGTGTATAAAATAAATGTTCAAACACAAAAGTTTAAAGTGTGACACAAGCATGTACAGTAGTCGATGCTTTTCTTTCTTTACAAGGCAACTTTTCTATACTCATAACAATTTATTGCTTACAAACTGCTGTGGCTTTTTAGAAGTTTATATTAACTGTGACGAATTTATGTATATTGTTGACAAATTTGTGTTGTATTTTTTATTGTTCTTTTGTTGTTTTTTCTCGCAATGTATCACCTATCAATATACATCTTGGCAAATTTTCGTCAATTGATGCGATAGCGGTTACAGCAACTATCCATTTTTTTTTTATTTTTTTTTTTAGTAAAGGGATAACTTGAAATTAAAAAAAAAATAATCGTTTGATACGAATAAATGGTAGTCTCTAGCCAGTTGACAAATCAAAATTAATACTTTTTTGACTAGGCTTTTTTAATCGAGCTTCACTGATGATGGATATGAACATGGCATGAAATCATAAGCACGGTATCTTTGAAGAGTATTCTTTGCTGCATTTGATTTATTCTCTTGTTAGTTTGGTATTTTTTATTTTAATGAAGAACATCTTAAACAACTATCTTTTTTTTTAAAGTGACACACATCAAACGAACAGAATATCCCTATTTGCTTCCCTGTGGATAGAATAATAACGCTGGTTAATAAGACGAAATGCGTTGTTTTAGTAGAAATAAGGTTGGATTTTCACAGTGTAGATACTATTCTGTACGCTATCCGGAAGTCGCGATTTTCGAAGCGAGAACTTTTTGGATCACATTTTAAATTTGATGGGTATACTGAATTAAACGGTAAGTTGATCATCTGTGCATTGCTTAATGATTAATTCAGCCAACATCGATATCATCAAATTGTTTAGAATTAAATTTCGCACATTCATTATTCATATCTTTGCCTTAATCAAGAGATTTTCAAGTGCATCACTAAGAAAAATCAGTCGGCGAACCTAAAAACAATCTGTTTACCCTCTTAGTATACAAATTAATGTAAAAACCAGACTTAATTAACTAAATGAAGTATATTTCAAGTGGTGGTAAGAGTTTCAACCAGATCTTTGAAGCCAGAAATAAGATAATTACATTTGTTTGAATTTCTCACTGTACGATCAGTCTCGCTTGTATATTTTAAAACTGTATGATCAGTCTTTATGTCACTGTATTCTAGTGGTGATTTCAAAGTTATTTACGATACATTAGAAGGTGGCATTTTTCTAAATAACACAAATATATTTCAATACATTCACATCCTGAAAACCTATGAAACATTTTTTAGCTTAATAGGGTGTACTCGACATACTACATTAAGTATAAGGATGTTTAAATGTGGCTAAAATAAGAGGAAGGTTTGATGTATACTAGTATATAAGTTTCAGAAATGTTTATACTTAAAATTGTACAAACACACAGATTTAGTTGTAATATGCATGTACATGTATTTACCCACATTCGAGGCCGTATTGCAGCCTATAATTGATCACAGTTCCTTCACTTTGTTTAAGATGTAGAGCTGTCTCTTTGACACTAAATTGTACACCACTTTGATAAGCGGGGGTTATAGTGATAAAAAAGTCCGTCTTCCCGTTCGTCCGTTGGACCGGTACAATATGTTTCGCCGGTTTTGTAAGCGCATCTCCTCATAAACCACTTTATATATATTGGGGGTTCCGGCCATTTTTAATTGGAGAGGGGGTCCAATCCAGGAGAAAAGGGGATTTCCAATATATGTTCCCATACAAATGCATTGATAGTTAAAAAAGGGTTTCAAACTGCCGGATCCCCCTTTTTTTTAATCCGTCTCTGATATAACTATTAATTAATCTTATTCGGATTCCTTATCATAAATGATAAGGACTGTATTGTGCACCGTCTATTTCGAATTTTAGTAAAAATCTTTTATGGGGTTACTTTATAAAAGAGACGGACTTGAACATTGCATTAAATGGGGACACCCATCAGGTATTTCCAACACCTCCTAAACCAATCATTAAAGTTTTCTGAAATTGCTCCATTTTTACTCGATTAATGCATTATGGACCTTCTATTTCTGTAAACTTACCAAAATTATATCACATGAATTAACCCATTACTCAAAGCTGTATTTATCCATTTTTTGTTATTTTAAAAGAGACAAGCTTGATTTATGTTATCATCGATTGGTCAACGGAGGACGGTGTAAATAATCTTTAAAAATGTAATAGCTATAATCAGATAACTGTAACGATACACTATAAGACCACAAGCGAATACTGTATTACTTTTTATGCATTTGATTTTAAATAAGACTGATTGAACAAAAATACAATTATTTTACCATCTAAAAAATTCATCAGAAATATATTTGTATTGTCTGATGAAAGTAATTACACGTTACAGTTCCCTGGATAGTTCATGATATCACATATGCATGTATATACCTTCAAATTGCTGTTGTTTTTTCTTCAAAATCACGACTGGTCATACAGTCAAAAAATCGCTTCTAGAATACAGTCAGTTCTAGACTGATCGTACAGTAATTTATTTTGGGATCATCAAGGAAAACATATTTTTTTATGGGAAATACGAATATTCTGCTTAAATACGAAAAGAATATTGAAACCGTATATATTTAACTGTAAACTGATGCAAATATTTGCAATAAAAGATTATTTGCTTTGTACTACGAGAGCAAAATTGTCCATCGATTTCACTTTTTTTCTACCAAGTTGATGTGATGCACACGTATATTTTATATTCTAATGCATGTTTTTGTTACAGTAACTCATATTTATGATGCTATATATACCTCGAAGATTTT
The DNA here is from genome assembly GCA_019925275.1 of Mytilus edulis. Taxonomy (NCBI): domain Eukaryota; kingdom Metazoa; phylum Mollusca; class Bivalvia; order Mytilida; family Mytilidae; genus Mytilus; species Mytilus edulis. The sequence goes on along the minus strand of CM034360.1, from coordinate 123,657,699 downwards.
CAAAGCAGTTTGTAGATATAGGAGTAAACAAATGATGAGAAAAGTTACCGTAGGCAAAACCGTCCTGTTAGCCAGTTGGAAATCATCGCTTCGAAAATCGCGACTTCCGGATAGCGTACAGAATAGTATCTACACTGTGATTTTTGTTTCTTTTTGTCACTGAAGTGTGATACTAAGTTGTTATCAATATGGTTAATATTCTTCAGATATCACACAGCTGAATTTACAATATCATTTACCTAAAAGGTTGTTAAATGTTTCCGTCAAATGTTATTAACTGCATGCAACATATCTACAAAATATTTATTAAGGAAGAGGTGGAAAATAACAAAAAAATAATCAAGACAGCCCCACAGCATTCCTACCGATCAAATGGTTTTTATAAAAGTTAGGTAAATAATTTTGGTTTCTTAACATTTGTATATAAATAATTAACTGCGTTAGATAGTTCTAAGACTATAACAAAATCAGTTTAACATCTTTAATAAAAATAAATAACCTAACAGACATTTGGAGATATTCAAATAAGAATAAACAACAATATACTTGGCGGAGAAAAGATAAATCGCAGGCAAGTAGGATTGATATGATTCTTATAGGTTCAGACTTCATACCACTAGTAGAATGTTGCAAAATTAAACCTGCAGTTATTGATTCTACGGATCATCAAAGTGTTTGTATGAGATTTAGAACTGGTGCATCAGAAAAGGGAAGGGGGTACTGGAAAATAAATAATTCTATATTAGAAGATAATGACTACATAAAATTAGTTGATAAAGAACTAGAAAGCTGCTTTAAGGGTAATCGTAATTTACAAAATCTTGGTTTAGCATGGGATATATTTAAAATAAAGGTAAGGGAGACAACTATAGCTTATTGTAAATCTAAAGCCAAACGTACAAGAGAAAATTTACGAACTCTTGAAAAAAAATTAGAAATAAAATTGAAAATTAGAGATGAAAAAGAATCTGAGAATAACTTTTTAGATAAAGATATTGAAGAACTTGAAAATAATATTACCAAAATTTATGAACAAAAGGCTAAAGGGGCTCAAATAAGATCACGTGAGAAATGGGTCGAATTTGGGGAAAAAAATAACTCATACTTTTTAGGTTTAGAAAAACAGAGACAGGTAAAAAAGTCAATTAATAAATTAAAAGGGGAAAATGATGAGATTTTAACAGATCAAAGTGATATATTATCTAATATTAAAGAGTACTATAAAAAGTTATACTCGACGCACAGCCCTGATAAAACATCAAGTGACAAATATATATTTGAGACAAAACTAGAGAAAGAAATGGATGAAAATGATAAATCACTCTGCGATGGGGATATTACAGTAGAGGAATACTCTGATGCTATTTATAAAATGAAACTCAATAAATCTCCTGGATTAGACGGCTTAACAGTTGAATTTTATAGAAAAATTTGGGATAAATTAAAGTTCATAGTAGTAAATATTCTTAATAGTGGATATAAAGATCAAACACTTACATACTCACAGCGTACAAGTGTATTAACGTTATTATTTAAAAAAGGTGATCCATTGTCACTAAATAATTACCGTCCTATTTCTCTTTTAAATATAGACATGAAACTTCTATCGTATGCTCTAGCACAACGATTGAAAAAAATCTTACCAAAACTTGTTAAAGAAGACCAAACTGGATATGTAAAGAATAGATTTATTGGTTTTAATCTAAGACAGATACAAGATATCATTGATTTCACTGATTTATACAAAATTGAGGGGGCTATAGTCTTCGTTGATTTTTCTAAAGCGTTTGACTCTTTAGAATGGAATTTTATGTTTTCAGTTTTAAAACATTTTGGATTTAATGATTCTTTTATAAGATGGGTTAAGACTTTATATAGCGATATTCAAACATGTGTTATGAATAATGGTTGGATATCTGATGTCTTTAAAAACACCAGAGGTATACGCCAAGGATGTCCTTTATCTGCATTATTATTTGTTTTATCTGTGGAAATTATGGCTTCAAGATTAAGAAGCAATACTGATTTTAAAGGTATAAGAATCAAATTAGATTGCAAAAGTCATAGTATAAAAATTTCGCAACTAGCAGATGATACTACTTTATTTTGTTGTTCTAAATATGACGTTCAAGTAGCTATGAACGAAATTGAAATATTTGGTTCTTATTCAGGACTGAAATTAAATAGAAATAAAACAGAGGGGTTATGGGTAGGCAAGCTTAAATCATGTAAAGACAAAATTGAGGGAATCAACTGGAGTAATGGACCAGTCAAAACTCTTGGTATATACTTTGGGCATTGTAGGGAGGAATGTGAAAAATTAAATTGGGAAAATAAAATTGAAAAGATGAATAAATTATTTTGTTCTTGGCAATAAAGAAATCTGACTATTTTGGGAAAAATTTTGATAATCAAAACACTAATTGTGCCCATTTTTACTTTTGTGGGATCTGCCTGCATAGTTCCAGAGAAATATTTAAAAGAAATAGAAAAAAGTTGTTTTAAATTTGTTTGGGATAATAAACCAGATAAAGTAAAAAGAAATTCAATTATTGGTCCATATGAAAAGGGGGGATTAGATATGATAGATATAAGGAGTTATTTCACTGCTTTAAAAGCTATTTGGGTAAAAAGATTAGTAAATGATTGTGAAGGAGGTTGGAAAATTATACCCCAGCACTATTTTTATAATTTTGGGTCAAATTGGTTAGTGTTTCAAACAAACAGTGGGTATAAGCCAGACGAAAGCATTGAACACATCCCAGATGTTGGAAATTAACTGGTGGAGGACTAACAAAAAAACCAGAAACATTTACAGACATAAGAAAACAAATATTATGGAACAATGAATTTATTAAATTTGAAATAAAGCTATATTTTTAAAAAATTGGATTAAAAGCGATCTTGTTTATGTAAATGATATCATAGATGAAAAAGGCTGTATTTCTCAAGACATCATTTTAAATAAACTAAAAAATAAATCAAATTGGATAGCTGAAATTAATTTAGTAAAGAAATCAATACCGAAAGATTGGGTAGCAACTTTAAAATCGGAAAACTCTGTAAAAAGTATTGTTAATATAAAAAGAAACCAATTTATAATGGAAGGTTTACCTATAAAATTAGAATCACTATCAAATAAACTTTTATATAAGTCTCTGATAAATAAAAAATTTGAACCAGCTATTGGACCTAAAAAATGGCTACGTATATTTAATATAGATGATGTGTTATATCAAAACAATTTAAATAAATTTTTATTCATATATTTAAAAGAAAATAAACTTAAAATTTTTAGATGGAAATTACTACAACATATTCTACCTACAAAGAAACTTTTATGCAGGTGGAAAATTGTAAACAATAGTTCTTGTAATTTTTGTACACAAGAAGAGGATTATGATCACTTCTTTATGCTGTGTCCGTATTTAAAACTTTTTTGGAATAAAATAGATGATGTTTTAAAGAACAGTAAAATAACGTTTAAGATAAAACTAAGACACTTGGTATTTGGATATAAAACTTCTGACGAAGAATATTTTGAATTTAACTATTTTTTAACAATTGTTGGTTTTTCTATTTACAAATCCTATTACATATCTGATCAAAAGACAACAAATGTCAATGTTTTCTCAATTTTTCTCAATGAGTTCAATAGAAGAGTATGTTTACATATAAAAAGTAATTTCTTAGCAACTATTAGAAAACATATGAATAGTCATACTAAGTGATATTATTTAATATATATTTGTTATACAAATGTAATATGTATTTTACAACTTTTCACTACCCTGAGTGATTAGTGGATTGTAACAGGGAACATCAGGAGGAGCTTGGACTCTTTAAGGATATTGTAACAAGCCACTATTTGAAATAAATATTTAATTATGTTGTTAAAAAAAAAAAAAAAGACTATAACAAAATCAAGTGAACGTTTGATTCGTCAGATTGAAAACAAATATTGGAACGTAGTGAATATAAAATGAAAAAAAATTGTAATTTAAGATTGATGATAAATTTTTGAATAAAAAAAAAAATTCTTATATCCCAAATTTATATTTGGTAGGCTATATGTTTGTCTGATGATTATGGAAACTTTGATGAGTTGAACAAACATCCGATATTAAATATATGACCCTCACAAAATCATTCAATTAAAGACTAAACTGGTTAGGAATCAATTATTAAAGGAATTAGAGTCTAAATTAAATAAGCTATATACCTTTCTTTAAAACACGAATTATGACAATTGGTATGGCTCAACTGATAGTTGTAAACTATAAAACATGTACACTTTACCTGCTGAAATCTTTAATAAGTCTGATTCTGTTGATGACCACAACTTGTCGACTGTTTGAGAATCATGGTAAAAATTTGATATTAATGGGCATATTGTATTATATAAGCATAACTGCATCATTTAGAATCATACCAGCATTAAACAAAAATAAGAAACAGCATTATTTGGTAAATTGCAGTTTAGATTCAAATCTTAATGAAGTTAATTGATTTATTTAAATGACATTAGATGAGAATGCGTAAAATCAACCCGATCCCCAAATCACCACCATAATTACAACTAAAAATAGAAAAGAAAAAAACATATCACTATGATGTTTTTTGGCACAGAACCTCATTTAAGAACGTCTGATACAATGAAATGTTCCTATCGAACATTGCAAATGATCGTAGATTGTTTATATATGTGAAATTGCAATTTTATTCCCTGATGTAATAATTTATATGATGGTACTTATATACTTATTATTTATTGTATACATACAATAATCAAAGGATTTATTCAATAAATAATATTTGATTTTTGAAGTGAAATCACTCTGAATATATTGTTTTACCACAGAGTGATATCATATGTTTTGATATGCGTTCATCGATCAAATTTGCCTCATGTTTTCCACAAGAGAGGCGAAAGATACCAAAAGGGTATCAAAACTCGTTGATTAAAGACAAAATGGCAATGCCATAGATTAAGGTATGTTATTATACAATTGTTAAGTTGACATTTCCTAAATTGGATTAAAATTTAATAAGAAACTAAGGCTCCAACTCAATGAACTTCCTCATGCAAAGTCATTTTAGATTGATTTGGCTATTACATTAATGTCCCGTTTGGTCATACGGCTTTTAACTTGTTTTGGCTTTCCAATATTTGTCTTTGATCGTCCTGATGAAGGTATATCAAGAAAGAGGCATACAATTTGCAAAGTGTTGTTTTCATTTTTTATACGACTGGATCGATGTCACTGCTGGTGTGGAATTTGTCCTCGATGATACCATTAGCTCAGTAGTCAGTGCTTCTGTACTGATATGATTTATACCATACATTTCTTAAGAGTCCGTTTATAAATTATTTTAAAACGTAGGTGTCACCCCCTCATGCACAGTTTTAGGTCCCATGTAGTTGTATAGCTTTTCACTTGTTTCTGTACTTATACATCTATGGTCGGATTGTTGTCTCTTTGACACATTACCCATTTCCTTTCTCAATTTTATTGTATTTCAAATATTTGGCTTTCATCATTCGCGAAAAAGTTTAAATGAGAAATGTTCGTCATTATGTTTTTGTTAATATTGCCTTATTACCAAAAACCTACAAAAACACAATCAACTCACCTATATCAATCTGCACTGAGTAATTTGCTATGTATTCAACGTTATCTATTGTGTTATAAGCTTCACAGATATACACGCCACTATTGTTTTGTATAACATCTTCAATAATATATAGATTAGTTGACGAAAGTATACTGCTTGTGTTCTCCAGCCTAAACCATTTGTAGGTTGGTTGAGGATTTCCATCACCTTTGCATGTCAAATTAATCATGGATGTTTTTCTGTCATAGTCTGCTTGGTTTGGCTGTTTGATGATATTGACATGTCTAACGGTATCTCCAAAAAATGTTTAAAAGAATTACTCTTTATTCTTTTTAAAAAAGAATATAATAAAATTAAGTTATAAGAATGGAAGAAATACATACAGATGCACTGAACAGTAGTTGGTTAATCCTTAAATGTGTACTACGGATACCTACAGTTGGTTAGTACATAACAATCTGTACTTCCTCTAGGTTGCACTTTGTAAAAACGGCTATTTCACAAGCCACACGTGGGGAGATATATAATATTCATATATATGTTGATTTATTAACGTACTGGTTCCAATATATGGTATCTGGGCTTCATCCAAAAGAGACATAACTTGGGAATGTTACCAGAATGAAACAGTAGCGCCTAAACTTTCATTCATAGGAGGTCCAAAAGTGGAAAAATGGGTAGTATAGCAATTTTGAATCAGTTTTTAGAAGTTCAGCATGTTCAGGGAATATGAATGTTGGAAATATGCCACACAGCCCTATATCCCAACCTTTGAATAAAATAGCTGTGCATATCAATTTTTCGTTCTGGGATATAATTTTTCACAAAACTCCATAGTTAAAGTGTCACAGTTTTAGCCGCAGGGGAGTTTCTATGGTAAATTGTATTGTTTTTATATTTACAAAATAGCAACCTTTGTCATGTGTTCTATTGTTTGTCTGTTTGTGTTCTTTCATTTTTTGCAAGACGTTGTCAGTTTATTTTTGATTTATGAGTTTGACTGTCCCTCTGGTATCTTTCGTCCCTCTTTTTGAATAGACGATATTCATCAAGACAAAATAGTTAAGTCCTTTGTACTACAGTTCGGGTCATCCAAGAACAGTAAATTGTAAATTGAATTAAAAATTTTACAATAAAGTAGTTACATGGCTATGTTGTATGCTTCTTGTGTGCAACGATTTCGTCTGTTTTTTCGTACCGCTTTTTTACTGAGGAAAAGCGACATTTGGTTCGAAATACGAAAATTCAAAAATTTACAAAATGATTAGCTTGAAAACAATTATCTTAAGTTTAAAATGGAAAGCTTTAATTCATTTGATTAATGGTTGCATAATGTCATTGACTTAGGAGGATCAATTCATTGTTTTGAAGACAAAGTTTCAACAATTGAACACTATAGTTCAAAAGGTTGCAATATTACCATTACCTTTAACGATTTTACCGCACCAAATGCGCATTTAGACTAATATTTATCTTCTCTGATGCTTTAGACAGAAATAGTTGACCAAAAAAAAATATCTTAAATTTATTACAACTGGCGAAAAGCTGATTAAATCGAATTCGATATCAAATGCTTATAATAATTACTAATAAGATAGATCATGTAGATTAAAAAGAAGAAAGACAAAAGTGTCATATACATGATATATTTAATGTTTTCTTTTCATATCTATTTATATCAATCAGATGTGTCAAAATGGATAAAACTCGAAGTTAAGAGCATCAATCAATTATTAAAATAATAAGGGCAATTTATTCGATGAATATTTTCGCTAATTTAATTCCTCATATTATTGATTGTGAAAGGAAATGGTCGATCAAAAAAAATTATTAACAAAAAATATTATTGTCATAGTTATATTGACAAATTTGGTAGGACAACACAAATAGACATAATTGGTAAATGTGACGATAGTTTGCAAAACTGTGCAAACATACGTTACCGACATATACATACAACATAATAGACTAAAATATTCTTATATGACATAGCTATAGATGCCAACAACAAAATATTTTTGCAGTTGATAGTTCAATCATTTATTTTCAAATATGATGTCGTAGAAGTATTCTTGATAAAAAAAATCGAGTAAAATATAAATACAAGGGTATACAAAATGAAAAGAACACTCCTGTGTCCGAATCGAACCCACCTGCACCAAAAGCGAATAAAGCCAAACATCCAAATGTTGAATGCACAAAACCCGTCACGAGTCACGCCAAGAATCAAACGACAAAACGGAACACAATAGCTTAAAGCCAAATAAAGGGAAATCTTAAATAGATTACAAGATAAATAACGTCAGCAACTCGAATATATAACTCAAAAGCATCCCTTGTTATTTGTGGTTTAGACACTGAATATTTATCCATGAAGTCTTGGTACTTTCCGATTTTTTTTAAAGTTTTTGACAATAACTTGAAATTATTTTTTCATATTATTATTAATTTGATTATCAATACTAAACATAACATTAATTACACCCTGTATATGCTGAATATTACATTACATAAATTGTCTTACCCCATTATATGTTTAAAACTATTGTTATTCCTACAGAAACCATCAAGGGGCTCAGTTTCTACAAACATTCCAAAAAACATCGACTAGTGATTCGTCATTAAATCGGAATTTTGCTTTAAAATGATCTGCTGAAATCTCAACACTCAGGTTGATAGTCCCTTTAAAGAAATATACATTAGGAACCTCTTCAACAGTTGTAGTCTCATTGAAGTAGATTTTTAGCTCTCCTTTTTGTGAAATTTTCTTCCATACGAATTTACCTGGAGGCTTTCTAATGTTACCCGTACAGGTAAACTGAATTGTTTCCTATTCGCGGAAACTTGGGACATATTTTTCAGTAGACACTGAGGGAGTTGAATTTACTAATTTAGATTAACTGTTTCCCAATACCCCCATTATATTATATAAAACTATTGGTATACTTACAGAAAACATCAAGGGGCTGAGTTTCTACAAACATTCCTAAAACATCGGCTTGGGATTCTTCATAACATCGGAATTTTGCTTTGAAATGATCTGCTGAAATATTAACTGTCAGGTTGCTGGTGCCTCTAAAGGAACATACATCAGGAATCTGTTCGACATTTGTATATTCATTGGAGTAGATTTTTTGCTCTCCTCGTTGTGGAATAATTTCCCATACATATTTACCTGGAGGCTTTCCAATGTTACCCGTACAAGTAAACTTGACTGTGTTCCCTTCGCGGAAACTTAGAACGGGTTTTTCAGTAGACTTCAAGGGAGTTGAAGTTACTGTATCTGTTAGAAGTGTATAAAATGACGAATTGCCATTTTGTTTAGTGGTGAACAAAATGTTGTTTCTATTGTTGGTGACACTTGCGGAACTGTTGTCTTGTTTCTGTTTTTTCATTAATGCAATTACGACATAAGAAATTCTTTCAGGCATCAATGGAAAGGCTGAAAAATATTGATAAATTAAAAGAGTATTTGTCCTTATTCTTAAAACAGAATATGATATGTGCTGTAAGCGTATGTTGCTTGCTTAAATAATTTATCGACCAAACTCCTTTATCATAATCATCAAACACTGTTTACTGTTCGTTGTATTATAATCAGTGTTCATAACGGCAATTTTTAAAATCATTAAAATATCTGATATGGTATTTAGAGGATTTGACGATGGATAGTTGACAATCCACATCTTGAATACGTACCATGATAGAATCGTTAAATAATGAATAGAGACAGAAGCTTAATATAATGGTCAGGTTAAGAAACTTCCAACAAATATCAAAATTCCAAGGTAAAATTAAGAAAAAAATCCGTAACAAAATCAAACGTTAGTATAGTATACTGAGGTGAAAATTTTGATCCAGGAGACAAACATCAATGAAATACTACACAATTCTAAACTAACAAATAATTAAAAAAAAGGTGCAAACATAAAACGTTAAACATAAAGTATGATATGATATACAGACATATTAATGTCTACCGAAGATGTATAGGTTAAGTAAAGTACAATTACAGGGGTATAAAAGATGAAAACAGCACAATACAAAAACTTATAAGTCCGAATCGCATTGAATCTGCAATTGTAAGCGCAATTTCACTCCAACGTGTATTCATTCCGGTTATCTGTGTTTAACTAGAAAATATTGGATTTAGATAGTGTAAGTGTTAATGTTGATTCTGTTGTTTTGTTTAAATTATACTAGATTATTGTTTACATATATTAATGGGTTATTATAAAATTAGAATAAATATTAAAAAAAAACCAGTTTAATTCATCTGAATCTTACTAGCGTTTAATTAAATACTAGTAGTATAAAAAGGTGTACAATATAACATATAAACTTGATAAATATAGTAATGAATCGTAGCTAAAACTTCAAATACGTTAACAATGAATAGGGCATTCAAATTGATATAGACCAAATAGCAGAAATGTTCTAATCGGAAGTTTCAATTATAGACGCATCCTTTGTTGATTTTATCTCCAGGTCGACCAAAACGCACAGGCACAGAAAAACTGCGGTATTATCCAATATACATGATTATTACAATAAGTAATTACTGATTACTTGTTCACAATGAGTACTAAAACAATTCATCAAAATCAAAATAACTAGTGCGACTCATACAGACTGGTACAAAATCACTAGACTAAGTGTAATCATTCCTAGTTCAATAACACGTTTGCAATCATTCCTGGTTCAAAACACTAATGTGAACATTCCCTGAATGAAAAACGCTAGTTAACATTGTCCATTTTTTATATAAATCAACTATGCTTGTCGAAGTTAAATTCAAATACCCCCAAAAATACGAAAACCAATTTAACACATCCTCTGAAAAATCCCTCTTTCGAATGTTACGATGAGTGTTGGATAGTTTACACTAGACCCTGTTTGAAAAAAAATGTGAATTTATGTTGGTCGATGAAAACTGTTTCAACCGTCGGATAAAGCATACTGGTGGTATCAAACCTCTGTAACATTATAATCCCCAAGCAATTGTGTGTGTCAGGTTTGCACACTAAGAGATAACAGTGTTTTCTTGAAAATTACATTGCATCCAGTTAAATCAATTGACCAGATAATTTTCTTTGTTCAAAGATGTAATGAAGTTAATCTTTTTACAAAATGTGTTTTAATAACGAAAACAAAAACGCTCTCTGTGCATTTTGATTCGTAGTTCAGCAAAAGTCTCAAACTTCAAGTAATTTTAATTCTTCTCTTGTTAACAGTTTTATTTAAGGAAACCTCCTTCCTCATCCCAAGTTTTCCCTACATTGCTGTTCATATTGTTTGCATATAGGGCAGTATGGTTACTTATCTTTGTTTTAAAACGTATAAATAAGCGCTTTTCTGGATTCACCTTAGTTGTTAACTTTGATTATTTAGTCAAGGATATTACAATTCAGAAACAGGATATATGAAAGAACGAAATTTTTACGTTGTGCCTATACCGAAGCATTGCCTTCTGTTCTGTTGACGCCCTTTAGGAAAATAGTTCACGAGCAGAAAATATCAACCCAGTGCTAGAAATTATAATTTAACTATGCATTTTTGGGAGTCAAAAGTCTTTTTCTGGCATTACTCTTATTAACGCTCAAGCTCCATATTTCATTTTGAATAAAAAGTAAAATCACAAAATTTCTGAACTTAGAGGAAAATCAATTCGGAAAGTCCATAATCACATGGCAAAATCAAATAACAAAACGCATCAAAAACGAATGGACAAGAACTGTCATATTCCTGACTTGGTACAGGCATTTTCAAATGTAGAAAATGGTGGATTAAAGTTGGTTCTATAGCGTTAACCCTCTCACTGTAATGACAGTCTTATCAAAATGCAATGAGTATTTTGAGTATTCGATTATGTCAGAAGCTCTATGACCATAATGTTCATGAAAAGGTTAGCATAATTCAATGTAGTTTGAGGGAATTGGAACCTTATTTCTGAAAAAAGGTTTTATTAATCAACTGAAAACTGAAGCAATTAGGTGTGCTACTTTTATATTAACAAACCTAGTTAAAAAAAAAATAAAAAAAATTGTGAGATAAAATGACTATTTCTGCATTAAAAAATTATTGAATCCTTATTTTATATTAACAAACCTAGTTAAAAAAAATAATTTGTAAGATAAAATGACTATTTCTGCATTAAAAAATTATTGAATCCTTATTCAAAAATAGAAATTTTAAAATCACTTTCAAATTGGATTTTTTTTTTAAACTTCCAGCAACCATTTTTTTGCCAATTCGATCACAATCTTCAGATGGAGATACATACCATAAAAATAACATTTGTTTTCAAAATTTAATTGGGGATCCTTGCTTTATTGATTTGAGGAATTTAAGTCAAGGACAAAAAGCAATTCTGGTAAAAGATAAAAATAAAAAAATGGAAAGTTGCTTGATCAAATTGAAAAATCAAAAGCTCAAACAAACAAAAAAGTTGGAAAACTTTTTTCATATTCCTGACTCGAAAACGATATTTAATGATTTCATTGCAATTTTATGCTGTTCCTTTTTGTCAAAATTAGAATTTTGTTACTGCATACTATTCTTTTTTTAGGGAGTACAATTCCCTATAAATGTTGTATGTGATTTACAATTTTTATATAACTACTAATTAATATTTGTATGTGCAAAAAAATAACAATTACACTTAATAAAAAAACCAAATACTCACAAACACAACCCTTAAAGAAAATATAAGAACATTAAAAACAATCGCTTACAAACAGGCAAGCAGGTGCATTATAAAGTTTTAATTTCAAATCACAATCCTCACGTCTGTTGTAACGTTGCTTTTGTTTGCAGTGTTCTCATAAATACTACAATACTTGGGACAATACATTTGAATATATGCATTCACAAGAATAGGCTGACGACAATTTGAATACGTTTCAGGTTTATTTATGGTTACAAATTAATCGAAAGTAAAAAAGTTCTAATCAGCAAAAGGACAGAAATTCAATAGGGAAAGATGAGGAAAATATCAGCCAGCTGGGATGCTTAAAATTAAGAAAAAACTTGTTTTCAAATGATTCGTTATATCAAATAATATGAAAAAGAAGATATGATACGATAGGCAGTGCAAAAATATACTCGTATCCACCAAGGATCAAAGGAATTGGATGTAAAATGATGCTCACCGAAAAGCCTGACAATAAACAAAACCAAACTGTCAAGTAAGTTAAAATATCCCGACAAGAAAAATGTAATTTTTTTTATACGTTTTAACGAAACTCAAACGTATAAAAAAAATTGTAACCAACGAAAACCACTGCATTGCAGGTTCTTTACTTGGTTTATGCACTGTATTGATAAACATGCTTGTGAGCTCTGATCCATCTTCTTTAATAGGGACAATTTGATAACAAACTGTTAAAATCCGTAAGAGAGAATTAGACTAATCTGATCACCAAAAAGCACAAAACAACTAACAATTCATTAATGAAATTGTTACTTGCTTAACATGTTGTCTTTTCATTTCATTTCATTATTCTATACAATACATAACCAAAACAATTTATGCATTATGTAGATTATGTATATAAAAGATGAAAGGCGGGAAATTGTGTCAGCCACCAGTTTGAAAATAATATGTTCGATAGGGAAACCAGTTTTTGATTGCAAACATGTCACCTTATGACCGTTCAGAAATTCGTAGCAAGGGTTCTAGAACGCATTGTTTATTAGTAAAGCTTAGAATTTTAGTCCAAACACCAACTGGACGTATCTACAAATGTATTAATCTTGCAAAAAACGGATACACTACACAAACAAGTGTTTCGCTGTCGAACCATAAAAAGTCACCGTTGGTAATTTTTACATACCCTAGAAAACCCTTTAATGGTACTTTCAAGAAGTCAAAAGACACAATGAGCCGTAAATATTCAATGTCAATTATTAAGTTTCATTATGCAGACTACTGGGTACATGTGATTTTTCTTTTTTGGTACAATTTCGAAACAGCATAATGATGATCTATGATTGCTAAGAATTTCCACTATGGTTAATGTTTTGAGAATAACTATTTCAAGGGTGCAGGAGACTTATCAATATATCATTTCTCTATAGCTAATATTAACAATATACTTCATTTTAAAATTTTGACAGACATCAGTATTCATTATTTGACTGATGTCAGTATTCATTTTTTAAGAGATCATTATTATGTGTTAAAGCTTCAAACTTGAATTTACTACACATCTATAAAAATAATGTTCATATAAATGTACCCTGATATCGAGATCTTGTCATTTATATATCTAATATATACAAAGGCTTACACAAAAAGATATTTTTCTACAACATGTATTTTATAAACATGCGGATGTGTGTTAAATTATTTTTTCAGCTTTGCTCATATCATATCCGGAAATTGTGTGTTAAATTGCCCTTTGTTCACAAAATTTCACGTTTAACTTATTGCATTTCATCATTTTTAGAATACTCTTTCTATTGACTATTCTTGTACATTTTGTACATAATGCGCTTCAGAATATTTAATTAAGGTATTATTGAAAAAGAAAAATAACGATAGAAAAAATACTTGCCTTTAACCAATATCCTTGTAGGTTTTGAGTCATCTTTTATAACAACACCAAATTTGTTAACGTAGTTGAAAGTGCAAATGTAGTCCTTCTCATCTTCACATTTCAGGATATCAAATCTCATTGTTGCATTAGTCGATACTTTTGTTATATTTGTAAGTGTAACTCTTCCTGAGAGATAATTTCCTGATGGAGGTAACATTGCCAAATTTCCAGGTGCAAAAATTGCAACTGGCTCTTTTTGAGGGAAAATCCCATTTTTGTTTCTGGCAATGATGGCCACATTTATAAAGTTTTGGTTTATATCTTTGATGAAAGAACATGTTATATGCGTGTCATTTTTGCCAACACGTCCAGTAATGTTTTGATTGATGGAAATATTCACAGCAAATATATCTGAAATAATGACAAACGAATGTAAAGCGTGCCTTGCTTAGAAGGTATATTACTAGAATTAGAATACCCCCTTATGACCTGCTTTTTCTTAATTCAAAATTCGTTTTAGTTCAAGCACAATTTATTCATGAAGTATTTCAAAAATTCCAAACACGGAGTTATGAAAAGGACAGTATTTTATCTTTGAGTGTTTAAGATGATATTTAGTTTATAAAAAGCATCCAGTTCATTATATTTCTATTATTTAAATATCCTTTCAATGACAAATCGCTGTTACAAATATGTTCATTATAAATTAGAAGAAAAGGAAGGCGCTTATGAAAGAAGACATTTTTTTTACAAGATATAACTAATTAATTTTGTTTTATTGTTTGTTTTAATCATTTGGTCTGATTGTACACATAATTATGATAATGGCGTCTCATTAGCAATCATACCACATCTTCTTCTTTTAAATCACAATACAACAATACGAATGTGTCAAAAGAAAAATATGTAGTACTTATATGGTTTATTTGATACACACACAACGGGTTAATATAGTGCATATCATTGTGGTGTCACTCTATATATGGAATAGCAATTCTATTTTGATACATGTTTAGGAAAAATGATTATTAAGCTGATTTCGATCGAGGAGGAAAATATATGCCATTCATTTTTTTCACATTTTTAATGGCAATTAATAAATAAAACTCACTCTTCACGAGGAAAGGAACACATTCCAATTGGTTGTCTTTTGTCTTTTTGGTTGCATACATATAAAATGTCCATATTTTTTATTTCTAATTTTAGATCCATATTCAACGCTGTGAAATCAAACCCTTGAAGTCGATGGGTAAATAAAACCTTTATAAAACATTTATTTTCTGTCGATCATCTTTATTCTCTCATTATATTTAGACTTAAGTATTGCGGTTTTTGACCGACTAACGAATTCATTATCTGCTTATAATTAAAGGAAAAACAGTCAAGACCCACTCCCCTGCGATGTCAATTTAAATATTCATCAATATGATGTTTTGTATTAAACTTAGTGATGAAAAACACACTTAAATAAAAATGATGAATACACTATTTTTAACACATAGAAAGGTTGGCAAGTTCTTTCTCATTGAAATAGGTTAAAGGACGGAAACTGGTTGAATGGTGTATTTTGTTGAATTGTCATTTCACAATAACATAAAACATTACACCAGTACGAGGCTTTCAATTTGGTCAAATGATAAGGATAATTTGTCTGTAAAAATATTGAATAATGGTTCAAAGTTGTATGATAAGGGAAGATCATTATCCAAATGAAAAATGTTAAACTTGATGAAAATGATGAGTTAGGTTTGAAAATAGATAGATAATATTTTGTACAGACAAGAAGAATCTAACTGTATCATTGGCAATGTAAGTAAATGACAGTCGAGACCATCTGCCTTGTCTGTTCAAATGTACACACATATGATCTTATATAAAGAATTTAAATGATAATAAGTTAAAAATACTTACTCAAAGATCTATAAATAACTTGTGATATACAAAGATATAGTTTTATGCCTTCTATTTGAAACATGTTTTACAATGGCGGAAATCAATAAAGTGTTTTGTGGGGTTTAAAGGTCACACAAGTATAACGATTATCAGAGAAAAGTGTTTTCAGAAAATCATAATCAAGGCGTGATTGATGAATGGTCGATGCATTAGAATTTGCATTTTATAAACAACACAAAGATTCTCAAAGTAAATTAACGATGTGATTCAAAAGAGTATAACACATCTTTATAAATAAAAAAATAATAACCCAGAAAGAAGAAGTTTTGTATTAAATAGTGTAAAACAGGTAAACAAGCATATTCCATTAAGCAATTAAAGTTGTTGCCTTAATTACTTTTATTTTTTTAATATTATTTTGGCTAATTTCTACGTTTTAGAGTTCTCTGCTTTGTCATGTTTGTCGATTTACTTCACTAAACTAGTATACATAGTTGTTTAGGGGCCAGCTGAAGCCCGTCTGCAGGTGCGTAGTTTTCTTGGTTTGTTGAAGACCCACTGGTGGCCTGCGGCTGTTTGTTCTTTTTGGTTGGTTATTACCTGTTTGACGCATTTCCGTTCTCATTTTTATATCAATACGTCATGTAAAGTTCTTTTTTTTAAACTTACACAATAACGATAGTCATATGGTAAATAAAAAACATTTTCTACTAACTGTTTAGAGGTATATCTTTTCCCTCACAAAATTTTATTTTTTAAATAAACAAAAAATTATGAGACCAATGTGGGACCGGTATTTCACAAATATAAGGCAAACAAAAACTAGAAAATATTTGTCCAACCTTCTTTATCAAACACAATGACCATAGTGATACATTAAAATATTTGCATTCGAGAAATATGTAAAAGGCAACAACTTTAAGATATCGTAAAAGAAGAAAAAAAAACACGTGTAAATGTTGTAAAACTTGACAAAATGTGAAAGCTCCCTAAGAAAGAGAAAAAAATATGTTTTCAATGGAGGCGATAAAGACATTGAAAACTAAGGCCGCACCAAGTAATTCCTTGTTCGACGGATCCGCCCGCACTTAATTTTTTCTAAATAGAAAAAACACATTTTTTTCAATAGTTCTGCTTACCGCATCTGGAAAAGTAATCATATCTTTCTTCCGCATTTTTTTAGTTAACATTAAACAATTGAATAGCGATTCCAACATATTAATGTTGGTTCCTTCTCCCCTCGTATGTGAAGTGAATTGTGTTAGCCAATGATTTACAGAAACTTTATCTTGTAAACTTTGTGATTTTTTTTTATTCCAATGTGTTATTTTTTAACCCTGTATGCTAACATTGCCTATGTGAAATTTTTAAATTGTTTGTATGTACATTGAACGACAAATATATGTGACGTAAACAATTTTCTGATGAATGTGTTTGTAGATAGATGTTTTTGTGTTCTGTTAAATTGTTCCTTATAGAATTGTTACACGATGATGACTGCTGTACCCATATTCTGACTATTTTATTTAATGTGTCTGTTTAGTTAACGCATCATTGTAAATATAACGGAATTTGATGACACTGCCATCAAAGTGAGAGGGTTAGCGCTATAAAACCAGGTTTAATCCACCATTTTCTACATTTGAAAATGTCTGTACCAAGTCAGGAATATGACAGTTCTTGTATATTATGATATATGTTAACACCATACGACGGAATAGCGGAAATGTAACTACTTAGAAATGGGAAATTGCGTTTGTCATATATTCTAGTGTGAAGTCGTTCATCTGTGTCAATATTTAGGAAAATTTCATGCTATGAATGAACTTTTTCACCATCAGTATACGTAGTGTCATTAATTTCAAGATCACTGATTGAAATATGGTTATTCGGTGCTAGAAAAAATCGACTGTCTGTTGAACTACCACTCGTCCAAACAATTTTTTTGTTCATGTAAAAGTCTAACATTGTTTTAATATCATCTTCAGTGTATTTTCTGACTGGATAAGTGTAGTTCTTAACAAAATTACAGTTATCATAAACAAAACAAGATTTTTTTTATCAACTCTTCCCATTTGTATAGCTCTGTTAAATGAGACGGTGATGGTGATCTTTCAATTCAGCATTGGGAATAGATGCTTAGTCTTAAGTTTTCTATGTCGTGTCTTATGTGTTTATTTTTATTTTTCCTTTTTAGCCATGGCGTTGTTAGTTCTATTTCGATCTATGAGTTTGACTGTCCTTCTGGTATCTTTCGCCCCTGTTTTTTGTGTAAATCGTAGAATAAGCGGAGGTCTTAATGTTTCTGTAACATTGCATAGATTGAGATCTAAGATATAGCAGTCGATCTCTTGAATTTTTGAGAATCCTCATCTGATTGACTACCTTGGTTGAATATATCTGATCACAATATTGTTGAAGGCAAATCATTCACTGGAAGAAGTACACAAATCTGAAGTCAGCATTTAAAAATATACCTACCGGCTTTAGAAACGCAACACTAGATTATTCGTTTTAATTCCCATTTTTAAACATGCAATTTTCTTTGCAGAAAGTTCTTTC
This sequence comes from Mytilus edulis, assembly GCA_019925275.1. Lineage (NCBI taxonomy): Eukaryota > Metazoa > Mollusca > Bivalvia > Mytilida > Mytilidae > Mytilus > Mytilus edulis. The sequence goes on along the minus strand of CM034360.1, from coordinate 123,639,088 downwards.
ATTACTCATGTTACTTCAATGTTTAAAAAATATTCCAGTTCGAAAGCTGAATTGATTACGTCATTTTCAAAGTTTAAATAATCGATTACACTGAAACACTGGTTTTTTCCTTACCAATGAACGTGTCACCGTCAAAAGCAATGACCGACTGTAACAAACTTAGAAATGATTGTCAGAAAGTTCAACCAATACTTTTCGGCACGTTTTGGGTTCTGTTTTACACCTTCTGATTTTGCCGTTGTTCAACCCTTTACAATTGGATTTGGCAGTTATGCAGTTGAAACTTAAGGGCTTTAAATTTTTTTCTGCAGTCGATTCTTTGGCAGTTCAGTTAATGGGAAACATTTATGGCCTAAATCTGTGCAAAATGGCATTCAGCAATGGATCAGCAATTGAGGTTGCGACTGTAGACCTGTCTCGCAGATGACGTTGCGTAATCAAATTCCATTGACGTTGCATTGTCACTACATGTTGAACTGGTCGTTGATGGTCTTCAACAAATCCCGTCTACTTGTATATTCTCAGAAGGACAGTAAGACGAATTTCTGACGTCATGTTGTCTGGTTACAGCACGTTCCCGTTTTCCTGTTTGCAGTATTTTAATGGGTTGATTCATTTTTTTATTCCTCAGTCTTTCCAATATGGAGATGCAACATTTTTTAACTGATATGTTTGACCGATGATTGAAAGAACTGTTTTCCAAAGCAAAAAAAAAAAATGAAAAAAAATCATTTAATGGTTTAAAATTACGCTTTCTGAAATTCGGGTGATCTAAATAATCCGGTATGTTCAATAGCCACAGTTAATTCAGATGTTGATATTTTTCGAAAGAGAAAAAAGTATTATAAGCATGAAAAGTAGTTGTATGAGGATCAAACATGATTTTGTAAAAAAATCCACAAAATGAGTGTTGCGTTTTTTAAAGTCGGTCAGTAAATGTTTAGTCGAACATCTTTTTTATCCGTCTCTATGTGGAGTTTTGTGAAGATTTATTAGCAAACGTGTATAAGTTGCATTGAAACCGTTTACAATCATAATAATCGTATAAGTTATATTACTAGTATATAAATAAAAGGCAATAGTATATTCTGCTGTTTAAATCTATTCTTTTCACCCTTCCCCCCAAAAAAAAATTAGATTTTCTCAATTTCTTTTATTGCTTAAAGATAGTTGCATTCAGTTTTACAGTACTGTAAATGCCTGTGTTGAAGATAACAAGTTCTACAAAGATGTGTAGACAGACAACCAATGGACAAGCAAGACAAACTTAAATAATCAATTTTATTGATGATTTGATTTGAATATGGCAAGCCAGATATAGTATTTGTACTGAAATCTCAACTACAACAACACAATATATAAAACACAATTAAACGTTTGAATATACTTCTAGTTTCCCTGTGATCATATTGTACTTAAATCGTGGATCACCGGATCCGGTTTTATCACTTTCTATTAAATTATGTTCTACATCTGCATGTTCGGGATTTGATGAAGTTGTTTGATTGTTTTTCAATCTATATTTCAGCTTTGTGTGTTCGTTAACTTCGGAATATATGACAGATGCCTCGTTCAATCTGAAAAGAAATTGAATGTAAAATGTGTTGCATGAGTTAACCATAGTTTTCTATCAAAGACAAAATCAACAACATTGTTTATCAGTAAAAACAAAAGTTTACTTCAATATAAGACAAACAGTTTTTAGAATCTGACATTATCAATATGTTTGATTACTGGATTGACAGGGTACAACATCCCCAATAAAAAGTAAAATCATTGTCTTTACCGATTAAGAGGTTAACAATTCAACACGGTAATTATAATTTGAAATCGTTTTATTGGTAATACTATTCGTAATGGTTTTGTCCATATTCATGCCTCTACAGTCTGTCGATACCTGTATCTTGGCATAGCACAAATTCAGATTTTTATCTGACTGTTTATGATCAGTACTCACAGATTTGTATTTAGTGTCTTTTTGTATGGTGGATGCATACGTTCTTATTCACATCCACTCTGTGGTTGTTGTTTTTTTTTTTTTTTGTTTTTTTTTTGTATCTATTGATAAATAGAACCCTTTTCAACTGATGTTTATATCTTGTTCTAATTTGTTCTGTTACAACTCTATCCCAGGTTAGGGGAAGCGTTGGACGACCTCTTAAATGTTGAGCCACGTGACATTATGTATGTGACTGTCTCGAGTCAGGGGCCTTTATTTCAGGTGGTTGTCGTTTGTTGCTGTATATCATATTTGTTTTTCGTTTATTATTTTATACATACATGTACATTTTGCCGTAACTTTTTGTTCTTAGTTTTATAGTTTTACATTTTTTCATAGTTTTACATTTGTCATTTTGGACACCTTTAATAGCTGACTGTGGTATTGGTTTAGCTCATTGTTGGATGCCATTCGGTGACCTATTGTTGTTTATTCCTGTGTCATTTTGGTCTGTTGTGGAAAGTTGTTTTATTGATAATCATGCCACATCTTATTATTTTTCAATTTGTATTAATCCGTCATAGGTTTTTCTATGTTGTATTTTGTAAAATGATGTTTTCTTTTTTGTCGGTTTTTTGTTTTTTGTCATATATAGTGTTGTCACATTGTTTTCGAGTAATTAGTGTGATCGTGCCTTTGGTATCTTTCGCTTCCCTTTTAATACATGTTATTACAAAAGCATACTGACACACCTATTAAATAAGGCAACAATTACAAAAGGATCAATAAATAACCATGACCAATCATCGGATGCTATCAGATCGTACACATTCAACGAACAAATTTAATAGAGAAAAATGTAAGATATGATTAACACGTATTCTGTGAACTTGTCTTTCTTGTTTTTTTCCATATTTCGAATTCCTTTCTTTTTTTTTCTTTTTTGTTGTTTGATGGAGAACAGTGATAACAAAGCAAAACATTTAGAATGGCTTGCATTCACAGCTTTGGATGAAAAAGATATGATTTCATTTTTTGTGTAAAGCGCGCCTTAGTTTTTACTTTTTTAAAGTAGTTTCCAAGTTGAGTATTGATATACTTTTTCTATCCATGTTTCTATTTTTTACCCCGGTTTAGGTTTATTTAGTTTTTACAGAATTTCGCTGATTTTAATTCTCTTTAACTCTTCCCTTGAATGGAAATCATACCACATCTTAATTCAATATTATTTGATTGTTTTGTAGTTTATTATGTTTGTTGGCTGTCGATCCATACGCATTCACTAGTCTAAAAAAAATAAAAGTCTTTGCGAGTAACAAAAAAGACAGCAGAGCAAACAACAAAAACACCACATTTTTGACATTTTTACCTATTACGTCTGTTTGTTTTGCTCAAACATTGTTGTAAATATAATGGAATTCTATATGACTGTCAAGTGAGCGGTTTATTTAGCTATAAAACAAGTGTAATCAATCATATATATATTGCAATATGAAACTAAACGTCATTTTTGTGATCGTATGGTCTCTCAATAGGAGGGGTGATTTTATGATTATCATATTTTATAAATGAGTATCAGACCATCATCACATATATGAGAAGAACAATAACCCGTGTCATGCCAACAACTGGTTTTTGAATAAATGTGTTTTGTTCCGATGCAAAGACCCTGTAAGTGAATCAATATTAACGCCAAAATATGCAATCTTTAATGACCTGACAACAGTATCGTAACTATATCCCTTCATAATAAGTCTATTTAAAGGAAAGGTTTTGTTAGTTTCTAAGGTGAAAACTGACATTTTTGTGCTTTATAAAGAATATTTCCATAAAAAATTGGATGTGAAATACCTGAAATATAATATACAGTATATAATAATATATAATAAACCTTAATTAATCTCATTTCATATTTTATAATGAAGGTACATTATCTAAGTAATGCAATATATCTTTCCGGTTATTTGTTATCTATATGCCACATTGTAAATAGAGTAAAATTAATTGAATATATTTCAATTGACAAACATTCTTTAAACATGTACTAATTTTCCTAGAAATGTCTCACGTTGTTACGTTCCATACCGATAACAACATGCATATTCATATCAACTCATACCTGCTCTCTCTATTGGTTTTGTTTTCCTTGTTAACATCTAAGACAGCTTCCAATTCGGTTAAGGGTACAGTGTTTTTTGCAATGGTCTTGACATTGCTATCGTGGTAACAGTTAATCGAACAATCCTTTAGTTTTTGGCAGCAATTCTGCTTTCTCTTTCTAAATACAAAAACAAACATATTATTACTGAGACTGTAAGACACTAAACCGAATTAAAATGATCGCTATATGTAATAGTTGAATAACGGTAATCTTTAAAACATATTATAAAAAAACATTAACGATACCAATTCTACTGTACCAGATATGCATTACGCATAAAATCTTCTATATCGGGGTTTCAAGAGAATTTCAACATCTTAATGGGAAACATAATATATAACGGTAACTAATTTTTAATTGCAAAAAGGTCTAGAATTTTTATAAATACCTAATATCTGTATCATACCACATTTCTTGTGTGAACTTTACGTTTATTTATTTTTTTCAATAGGGTGAATAATGCATGTGTAATTAAGAAGAACGTTTTGTTGATATACGATTTCAAAAACTCTTTTGCAAGACTTTACCTTTTTGGTACACAGCAGAAAGTACGAATACAGAAAATGAACGAACATAATGTAGTACTATTTTGTTGATTATTGAATAGCTAATCCAATAATTCAAATACCAAAATAACAAGGGACGAAACAACACGTTAAATGACGAGTGTGCGTAATTATTGGATCAGTTATTTTTTTCCATTGACCATGAACTTTGAAATGGAAAAACTGTAGAAAATGAAAAGAACTTAATTCTACGCATTCTCCGTTGTCTTGTTGCTTTATCATAGACAACGTCTTGATAACACACATTGTTGTATGACGTAAATGTAAGCGGAGTAAAATGTTTAGATTTATTTCAAATTTGAAATCATTGGTTTTTCTGTCACTGGGAAATCACGGTAATTCATCACAACCAATGTGATTAAAACAATAATTATTATCATAATGTGATGTCAGTAAAAAGTAAAATTTTTGTTCCGAAATGCATTATAAGTGACTAGTTTTGTCATTTTATAATAAACTTTTTTATATGTTCAACACTAGTACTATGATTGCACTACAAAAGAAAGTATTATAAATGTTTTGTATCAATCCCCTACTAAATTATTTAAAAATGGTCCAGATCAGTACTACTAATACATGGCTGTAAAGGGTTCACAGAAATGTCTTCCGATGAAAAAACAAGATCATCAATGATAGAAGAATTTAATTCAAATTTTAACTTATATTTTATTTACTTTTTTTTTTGTGGATTACAATAGTATGTTCTTACTACCAATGCACCAATGACTACTGCGCATATGACGAGAATCACGTATACTACATGAACTACAATTAAAAATAAGACATATTGTTGAAACAAATTACAGTTTGCATATTATAGTGAAACTATGGCAGGTATTTTTTCTATAGCATACTTTAATGTTTTCATGCCATGCAATTAAAAAGAAATTATAATTCTTCAATAAGTTATATATTTTTTTTAAAAGCCACGCAAAATGAATATTTCGTGAATAAAATAAATTTTCAAACACAAAAATTAAAGGTGCCACGTGCATGTAGAGTGGTCGATGCTTTTCTTTCTTTCATAGTCAATTTTTCTATATTCATTACAATTTATTGCTTACAAACTGTTATGGCTTTTTAGACGTTAAACTGTGACGAATTGATGTATATTGTTGACAAATTTGTGTTGTTTTGTTTATTGTTCTTTTTGTGTTTTTTTTTTTTTTTTATCTCGCAATGTATCACCTTTCAATATACCCCTTGACAATTTTTCGTAAATTGATGCGATAGCGGTAACAGCAATTATTTAATTTTTTTTTATGTAAATAATTGTGGTTTCTTAACATTTGTATAAATAATTAACTGCGTTAGATAGTTCTAAGACTTTTGCAAAATCACGTGAACGTTTGATTCGTCAGATTGAAAACAGATATTGGAACGTAGTGAATATAAAATTTAAAAAAAATTGTAATTTAAGCATGATAAATTTTTGAATAAAAACAACATTTTTATATCCCAAATTTATATTTGGTAGGCTAGATGTTTGTCTGATGAGTATGGAAACTTTGATGAGTTGAACAAACATCCGATATTAAATATATGACCCTCACAAAATCATTCAATTAAAGACTAAACTGGTTAGGAATCAATTATAACAGGAATTTGAATCTTTAAAAAATGTGCTAAGAGTTTAAATTAAATAAGCTATATACCTTTCTTTAAAACACGAATTAGGACAATTGGTATGACTCAACTGATAGTTGTTAACTATAAAACATGTACACTTTACCTGCTGAAATCTTTAATAAGTCTGATTCTGTTGATGACCACAACTTGTCGACTGTTTGAGAATCATGGTAAAAATTTGATATTAATGGGCACATTGTATTATATAAGCATAACTGCATCATTTAGAATCATGCCAGCAATAAAACAAAAATTAGAAACAGCATTATTTGGTAAATTGCTGTTTAGATTTAAATCTTAATGAGGTTAATTGCTTTATTAAAATGACATTAGATGAGAATGCGTAAAATCAACGCGACCCCCAAATCACCACCATAACAATAACAACTAAAAATAGAATAGACAAAACATATCATTATGAACACATTCTGTTTCAACTTGTCAATATTCTGATTTGTCAAATATGGAGAGAATGCAAAAATCTGCTTAATAACACCTCCTTAAAATTTAGATAACTGAGGTTTCTCCCCATATCTTAGAAGAATTTGACACCTGTTGATGCAAATCGTGTCCTTACGTATTTTTCAGCTATTTTGTTAGAAGTACACGATTGCAAATGTACATACACTATTTTTTTAGTCTGAGGAATTCGGTCCCTTTTTAGAAAAAATATATAAGGCACAATGGGTACTTGCTTTCATTTGTGTAATATGTGGCTGAATATACTATTTTTTTCAAATAGGACTTTTAAAATATGCAAGAAGCCAAAGAAAACAGTTCAACAATGTTTTATTTAGCATGTTCAAAAACAAAATAAATGAGAATTTACGTTTTATTCAAACTGTTAAATTGTGACTAATTTTTGGTGAAAATCTGTTTGTCCCAGTTATCTGTATGAATAAAAACTGCATATTTGACACCAAAGTCATGACTGAATTCAGTCATCTTGGACTACTACTTTCATCTTAATTTATTAATTGAATATTCAATTGATAATACATTAAAAATTGGAGATTAATAGCAGTTGGTTGTGTGCAATATCCTACACAATAAGTAAATGCTCTGAGGGGTATATACAGTTTTTACAGAAGTGCATTATAGAAAACTGTTGACTGAATTCAGTCAATTTACAAACATCAAGAATCATCTTCCTTTTTCAAAACTAGATTATAATATATAGAAAAATTATTCCAAGTTGATTCTTAATATACATATTAATGTTAACAATAACGAAAATCTTGACTGAATTCAGTCACTGGCACACTTATTCATTAACATTATAAAGTACATCGGTTTGTAGTAAACAGTAGCAATATCTATACAATATATACAAACAATTTTTGAATCTAAGTCTATGACTGAATTCAGTCACATATTATTATCGTTCTGTCTTATACATTATCATCATGGTATTTTCCCTGTTTTATCCACATCATAGATGTTTAATAAGTGATCTTGTAGTTTTCAGACATCAAAACAGATTGTCTTAATTCCTATTGACTGTTTATTATGCCTTGAAACCTCTTTAAGTGTAGTAAGGTAATCTTCTGCTGCTACTACTTATAGGAGGCGTACTTCTATCAGCAACATATTCATTTTAGAAACAGTGTTGTATAGACATCCCAATATCAGTAGCGTTGATAGCAAAACAGATATATGTAGCCATGACTGGGTCACGATCGGTTGGTAGCAATGCTTGTGATAAACTGTCTTTTCCATTATGATTAGTGAGGCTACTTTCTATAAAAAAAGAACCTGTAACTATGATTAAAAAGTTTCCTCTCTTATTTATCTTGATCTCTATATAATTTTTATTCTCAATTGCCAATCTTAACTTCTAGGTTGCTTTGGCCGTATTTGGCACAACTTTTTGGAATTTCGGATCCTCAATGTTCATCAACTTTGTTCATGTTTGGCTTTATGAATGTTTTCGTATGAGATTCACTGATGAGTCTTATGTTGACGAAACGAGCGTCTGGCGTACTAAATTATAATCCTGATACCTTTGATGACTCTAAGTTGTCCATTGCTGATAAAGCTTCTTCTACCTACAAAAAAATTTTATCTTTAAATTTGATGTTATATGTGCATATATTTTACAATTAACGACTATAAAGACACTAGTTATCTTTACATATGAATATCTAGACCTTTACCATGATCATTTATTGAATTCAAGTAAAATAAAACTTTAAAAATAGTTATTATAATTTGGATAGGTTGTTTTAAGGTGACACACTTTACCATGTTTACATCAAATACAATTGACATTTGGCTTAGAGTTAAGAGATGAACCACAATATTCTTCTTTTATATTCACTGAAGAAGGAACACATACTTACAAACAAAGGAGTAGGTCCAGTAAGACCCCTTTTTGGCCCGAAAATATAGCAGTTTTACAAAATTGTTAAAATGTAAACTTTTAGTAATTTATTAGACAGTAGAATGATTCTGCTACATAAATATGGACTGTTTTTAACAATGCAATGCACATATTTCTGGAACTGGCACCATTAAATCATGCTAAATTACTGAAAACTTCAAAATTTTTGGATTTTAGTTAAATTGTAGACGGTTTTCGTGTAAAATGAAAGTAGCCGCATTCGTGTTCATCCTTAATATTAAAATGAAAGTTGTATTTTATGATAATACATAACATATATAAAGGTTGTGGATGAACACGGATGCGGCCACTTTCATTTTTGACAAAAATCATCTGAAAAGTGCAATTTTTTTGCATATTTGGTAGATTTTTCATATTTCAGCTTGAATCGGTGCGTTTTTTATTATTAAATCAGTTAAAATCTTTTACATAAACTAATTGATTCAAATAAAATAGACACTTAAGTTTTTAAAAGTGGTCAAAATCTTTCGTCAGATGAACCTGAAATTTGAGGCCAAAATCGGTCCTTACCGAACCTACTCCTTTGCACCTGAATATGACCAATCAAAGAATTCCATATGTTTTGGTTTTTTTTTAAATTTGAGAAATTACAGGGAAAAAATTGATAACTTTTCGGAAAATAACCTTCCATAGCATACGTATATAAATCACCCATACAATTGGAGATGACAGACATAAAAATCTTCCATGAGGTACGAAATGGTTTTATTGTGTTTCAAGGTTTCTAGATGAACATATACTCTTGTCAAATGTAAAAATAAATCTTCCCTTCGATTAGATGAAAATTAATTATATTATAATTATGCTGCTACATAAAGTACATCATGATGAAAATGTTGTGTACCAAATAAGTAAATATATGTTTGTGGAACTGAATAAGGCATGTAACAGTTCATTGTCTTCTTGCATAAATGGTACTGATGAATTTTGACGGGACGTATTATGGTATACAAATGTCCGGCGTACGTCCGTCCGTCCATCTTTCCGTCTGTCTACCCGGTGTAAACATGTCGCACCGTAACTCGAGAACAGTTTATCCAAATTTCACAAAACTCAATACAGTTGTTTCTTATGATGGTCAAACGATCTGTATACTTTTTGGTGAAAATTAATAGATTAAAAAATTTTGAGTAACGGGACTTAGTAACTAAAACAGGGGTGTGTTTTTCCTGTGTCGCACTGTATCTCTAAAACGATTTATGATAATTGATTAAAACTTAATAAACTTCTCAGTTATATTCATCTAAAGATCTATATACGTTTTAATGGTGATTAAAAATTTTATATTTGAATTATTTAGTATTATGTAAAAAAAATGTGAAGGTTTTTTTACAAAAAAAGTGAAGGTTTTTTTTACATGTCGCGCCGTATCTCAAAAACAATTTACGATTATTACTTCTAAGTTATATTAATCTAAAGATCTGTAAACTTTTTGGTTTTGATTCAAACAAACAAAAGCGGGGGGTGGGGTTCACATGTAGCGCCGTATCTCAAAAACAATTTATGATTATTGCTTAAAACTTTACACACTTCTTAGTTATAATATTAATCTTAAGTTCTGTATTCTTTTTGGTGATGCTTCAAAATTTTAATTAATAGTTATTGAGTTTTTTTGTTAAAAATAAGTATGTTTTTAAAAAATTTATTTAAGAGTTATTGAGTTTTTTGTTTAAAAAAGATGTGTTTTCACATGTCACGCTGTATCTCAGAAACAATTTATGATTATTGCATAAAACGACGGGCGTATCATGAGCTCATGGCGCAGCTGTTTATTTAGTAATGCATGAAGTACCAAGCAAACTTTAAGATCGGTGACTTGGAAGGAAGAAATAATACACAGATTATTAAGGCATATTTTAGATAAATAAAAAAAGAGATGTGGTATGATTAAATAAGTTTTTATTGATTCGATGTACTGCATATTTTTATGAGATTAGAAACAGATAAAATTATAAATTATCTCCCCCCCCCCCCCCAAAGAAAAACATAAAAAAGTCCCCCCTCTTTATGCTTTGATGGACTCGAGATGTAGACCGTAGAACTAGACTCTTTGTTTGCAAATTATCAAAACATGTATCACAAGTTCACAATTGGTTCATGTTTAGACAGTAGGGTGCATGTACCAGATTTTTTTGTTAACATATATCAAAGGCATTTGGTTAAAGTCCGGTCAACATAAAACATTTAAAATTTATAAGAACATTATAGGGCAAAATTCTTTATATCGATCGAAAAAAAAAACCAAGGAGATCGAGCATTGATAAAAATTCCTTAATTGTTATTTGATAATTTGAATAACAGTTAACAGCACACATAAGACCCCCCCCCCCCCCCCCTTTTCCATTTTTGATAAAGAATTATCCATATTTTTACATAAAGCTTGACAATTCCTTTCTGTAATTTTGAAATAATTTGAGTCTAGCCATTTTTAAAAGGGGTTCAAACCCAGGATAAAGGGTGGGTTCCAACCTTATGTACCTATTCAGAAGCATTTTTTGTCAAAAAGGGGGGTTCCACCACCTTAGATACGCCGCTTGTCCCAAAAGCAGTATTTTACCGTGCGCTGTAAAAACTTTGTTTAAGCTAGAAAAGGACTAGTGTGATTTTTTTAATTTGAATTTATTGCCTGAAAGAAATGCAGAGGCAAAATGTTACCCAGAGTTTATAATATATTAATAAGTTCACTGACTTGGACTTTCCCGTACTATTTATAGGATATCTGATGAGGAGTTGTTTTTATTATTAATCACATATTTTTGCTGATTTTGGACTGCGAAAAAGGAAAGAATTAATTTTCTTCGATGCGACTATCCTGTCCGATAAAGGTCTTTCTCAATTTTGGGAAAGCGTCCTAGATTTTATCCCTCCTCCTTCAAAGTTTTATCTTTGATTATATCATCATAAATCTGTCTGCGCATATCATTACAGTAGAACCACAGTATCCGTGAAAGGCTTATAATTTACTGTATTCGATACATAGTGATGAAACGTACAATATCATTTTCAAAAGTTCAGATTTAATTCCCTAAATTTGTCCGTCGAGTATTGATTTGATATTCAAAATTACTTTCAGGTTTTGAGAGAGTTCTTTAATTTTCTTGCCTTGTATTTTGACAGTTTAATACTGATTGGAGTGTATCATCTGGTTTATAAATAAAGCGCGCTTTTCAAACAGCGTAAACACATGGCAACACTGAGATTTTTAAAACTGAAATATCCTAAACTTTTTTTGTGTACATATGTACATATTAATTTTGTAACAAAAAGAAATACAGGGGCCCTGAAATATAATATGTAACAAAGGGTCTTTATAGTTTTTTTTAAAGAACCTCTTTGATCTCCAACACGTCGGTTGTCTCGTAATTCTTTTCGTGTGCGTGCTACACCACGCCTTAAAAAGTCTACATGTGTTTTATAAATCTAACGTCTCAGAAATTAAAGAAACTCAGTGTCCTTAAAAACAGTTTTATGATATATAAAAGAAGGTTTGTTGAATTCTTACCTATTTCAGAGAACTAGCGCAAGGACAGGTGTGGTATATGTCCCCAACGACGAATACACATCTTACTTTGCTCATTTTATGAAGAAAAGGAAACTGCCAAATGAAGATCAATCAATGTCTGTATTTAATTTTTAACTGAACGTCTTCCTAACAAAATTTTAAGCGCGGAATCTTGTTTACAAATAGGTTACATTAACCTTAACCTATGATTTATTACAGTTGCGAACATTGGGATGGGTGTTATGGAATTTCAATGAATGACTAAACTTTAATGAGGTCAAGAGCAACTCTACACGATCCAAGTAAAGATAATAACAAGGTCACTTGAAAATTTCTGATTCAGCTTTAAATATTGTAAAATAGAAATGAACTGAGATTCAGACTGAGTTATTACTAAACTAAGTTATTTATGATGTTAATGTATCTTTAGCAATATTAACAAAACTATGTCTTATGATTAGTTATATCAAATTATGTGATAAATATCGTTGGTTTTAATGTTAACTAAATACAAGTTTTCCCATTTATACTTTGAAACTATTAAGATTTTTAGACAGAACGTTAACTCATGAATTATATAGCACGATTTTGAATAGGATTCCAGTTTCTAAGCTGGCTTATTCTGCAGTTTTTGAAGTAAAAATTCAAAGCATTTCAATACAACTCCTCTCTCTCACCCACCCCCTCCCCCCCCCCCCCCCAAAAAAAAATAAATGAAAGCATCTCTGGTCGTTTCCTTGGATAGGACAAACACATAAATGTCGCTTCAGAAATTGTTCAGAAAATGTCAAATTTAGGACATTTATATATATAACGGAATTGATCTATCATCTGCGAAAAAAATTGAGTGACAGATACAATAAACATATTCACAACTTTCTTTTCACTTTTAGTGAATTAAACTTGCGTTTGTGTATTGTCATTATTGGGACTTTGTTCCTTGTGTTGTTTGATGAACATCGAATCCATATCAACATCGCTTGCGATGACTTTTTTGGTTTTGTGCTGTTGGGTTTCTGGCTGAATTATTTTCACTCTCATATACTTTGATTCACAACAATTCTTCTGAAGATCTGCGTTAACCTCAGAATTTACGTTGGACCCGTGTTTACTTTGTGTTACTCTTTTTTGTCATTTCCTGAATATTTCATTTGACGGTTGGACTATATTTTGTCTATATGACGTAAATATTTATCTTCTACAGTAAGAAAACCTGTTTAAATATCTATGTAAACCGATATAAATATACAACTTAAAATGTTGTGTACAAAATAAGTAAGTACATGTTTGTGGAACTGAATCACGGAAAACAGTTCATTGTCTTCTTGTATACAAGTTATGCATGAAGTACCAAGCAAACTTTAAGATCGGTGACTTGAAAAGGAAGAAAAAATACACAGATCATTTTATAAGGCAAATTTTAGATAAATAAAAAAAAAAGAGATGTGGTATGATTTTATAATTTTTAACCGGATTTTTGTGACAAAAATGTCGGTTATTGATTTGGGGATGTACAAATGTACGGCGGTCGGGTGGCCGGGCGGCCGGGCGGGCGGCAATCAAATGTTGTCTTGAACCGTTCAACCAAAGCTTTTAAAATTTTAATATGTTGTTACTGACAACTAAATGAAGGTCAAGTTCAATAATGGCGATTTTGACTTTTACCGTTCAGGAGTTATGGTTCTTGAAAGATTGAAAAATGGAGTTTCCAGTCGTGTCCGTGCATTTACGCATGAATTATTCTACCAAACCTTCCCAAATTTTAATATGTTGTTACCGATGACAAAATGGAAGTCAATTTCAATAATGACGATTTTGACTTTTACCGTTCAGGAGTTATGGTTCTTGAAAGATTGAAAAAGTGTGTTTCCAGTCGTGTCCGTGCATTTTCTCATGAACCATTCAATCTAAGCTTTTCAAATTTTAATATGTTGACACTGACTACAAAATGGGGGTCAAATTTGATATTGACGATTTACACTTTCACCATTCATCAGTAATGGTTCTTGTGATATTGCCAGGACACAAGTAAATGTTAATAAATCCGGTTTGCTGTCGTTGTGACAGCCTCTTGTTTATTGATTCGATGTACTGCATATAAATTATAAATTACCCCCCCCCCCCCCTTTTTACGACTTTTTAAGGTGTGATATAGCACGCACACGAAAAGAATTACGAGACAACCGACGTGTTGGAGATCAAAGAGGTTCCTTAAAAAAATATTATTTGTTTTAAAGTAAAGTCTATACATACATACATACATACATACATACATACATACATACATACCTTTTGTCTTTTCATCTTCTATGTTTTACTGCTGTCTGACTTAGTCTGTATACAAACATTCTTCTTGAAATCGTATGCAAATCTTTCAGTTTTCGAACGAGCTCTCGTGAATCCAGAAAATCAGCTATCTATTCGTTTTTTTAATATATTAAAAATGTATGCAAAGATCAAGAATAAAGACTTGATGTTGATTTTAACTCTAACCATGAATTGTTTAATTGATAAAGGGGCAATATTGACAGAAACAAGTGCGTATTATACTCACTTCAACGGGAGTCTAAAGCTACAACCGAATGTAGGTTATAACCTAACACGGTACAGTAACCGGCTATATTCTGGTTAAATTATTTTACATTTGCGATTTCTAGCTGACTATGTGGTATGGGCGTTGTTCATTGTTGAAGGCCGTGCGGTGACCTATATTTGTTTTATTTTCTGTGTCATTGTGTCTCTTGTAAAGAGTTGTCTCAATGGCTATCGCACTAAATCTTCTTTTTTATATGTATAAAATTGAGAATGGAAATGGGGAATGTATCAAAGAGACAACAACCCGACCATAGAAAAAACAACAGCAGAAGGTCACCAACAGGTCTTCAATGTAGCGAGAAATTCCCGCACCCGGAGGCGTCCTTCAGCTGGCCCCTAAACAAATATATACTAGTTCAGTGATAAGGATCGCCATACTAATTTCCAAATTATACACAAGAAACTGAAATTAAAATAATACAAGACTAACAAAGGCCATAGGCTCCTGACTTGGGACCGGCGCAAAAATGCGGTGGGGTTAAACATGTTTGTGAGATCTCAACCCTCCCCCTATACCAGCTCTGGCCAATTTAGAAAAGTCAACGGATAACAATACGCACATTAAAATTCAGTTTAAGATACACATTACTTAAACGGCGTCTAAACAAAAGTCGTCCGACCTCAACAAAGATTTTATGGCCAGATCCACTAGACAATTCATGGTGGCCATATTTCTATAAGCACGTTGGATTCGGTCACTATAGTTTTTTTTTTTTACATAGGATTAAAAAAAATCATGATATTCATGATCATGATAGAATTATACATGTTTTGCAGTCGTTTAGAGAGGTTAAATAACAAAAATGAAGATTTCAGTCATTTACATAAATTGCAACTATTGATCTATTGATAAATTTCCCTTCGTTCTATATTTATTTCTTGTCAAATTACACGTGTTTAATGGTAATTATCGATAATAATGGAATTAGAACCGTACCGCATAGTTTTGATTTAACAAAGTTCGTAGCCAGGAATTTCCCAGGGGGTTACATCTACTCGTTAATAGTCGTTGTTCCAAAAAAAATTCAAATATAACAGTCACAGTTCAAACAGAACGTCGACTTGAAATGAGCTTATTCGTTTTCAAAGCCTGGGATTCGTACGAATCCCTGGACCCCTCTTTTTTGGCAACTGGTCTATTAAATATATATATACTAGCATATATATATATCTGTTGGTTCAAGATTTAACCGTCTTAGATTTTGAGTTAAGACAGGGCCTTATCAATATAGAAAATACATTATGAAATCATGATCACTTAATTAAACAAGTAATTTTATTCGGATTATGTGATATTCAAGTTACAAATTTGCTAAATAAGTTATTTTGCTATAAGCGTTTGGGGAGGGGAGAGTTTATTTTACGGTACTTTGGTATATTTAAGAATACAAAAATATGTGAGATCGATGTCGATGACAAATAAACCGAGAAAAAAATAGCAATACATGTAACAACCAGAGGATAACCGAATAAAGTAAAACTGTGGTATCTGATATAAATTAAGAAGACAAGGAGCACAGTCAATACAATACAGACAGCAATACGTGTCCTTTTCTAGATTTGAATATTTCACTACACTAACCGACAAAATATAGACAATTTTTCGTACCAAATTGTCATGTTTCCCTTTGATTTTCCTTAAGCCCCTTTCTCCTATGTACATGCATATTTCACAACTTGATAACCATGGTCGTTACTGTAGTCCCGTTTAAGTTTCGATGAACTGTTATTTATGCATTACTGTCCGATAAATTTGTAAGTCCGTTGGATGTGTAATTTTTTTCAATCTCGCACATTCTTTAAAATGTGCATTTCCTATAAGTCAGGTTTATGTCTGTCATGTTTTGTTACAAGTGAGGCAAATGTTTTACATCTTTCATGTTGGGGACTAATATAACCGACCATATGGTATGGTTTGGCTATTGTTGAAGGCTGTCTGACTGCCTATAATTGCTTACATTCAATTTTTACCTTTTAGAATACACGTGACTGTCCTTTTGGCTTTATCTTGATACAAAAATAATCAGGCAGTGATATACGCAGCTGTTTCACTTGAATATATTTATTTATTTCGAGAATCCTGATGTCGGGGTTAACGGGTTTTGATGCGACATTAGTCAGTCAGTTACAAGATGGAAAACCATCTGCATGTTTTGGATGGAAATTTCTTCCACTTTCACCTTTCTTAAAGAATACGCTTCTTTGTCTGATTGCGACGCGAACGTTTCAGATAAATCGTGTCTCTACGACTTTGCGGTATTTAGACGAATATCACGTGACAGTTCGTACAAAATCACGTGACCATAACACCGCATGAGGAACAAAAATGGCTGAAAACTCTGATTTTACTGAGGTTATAGATGGTAAGAAAAAGTTAATTTTGATACAACATTTTATGACTTTTACATGTATTTACCATGAAAGCATCAACAGTAGGCTGTATGATTCTCGGTATGATTCCATAATTTTTAAATGTTTCATGCCTTGTCTTCTTTGATATTGAGTTGTTTGTTTTTTTATTGTATAGATGAATATACGGGTTTTGTAAATATTTTTTGAAAGATTTATGCAATGAAGTAAGATAAAAATCATATCAACCTCTATTTTATTGCCTGAATTACTGACATGTTTCGTTACGTGATGATTAACATAAGGCCTTTTGCTTTATTTTTGTTATGATCACTCAGATCAGTGTACAGTAGGCTGTATGTTTCCATAATTTTTAAATGTTTCATGTCTTGTCTTCTTTGATATTGAGTTGTTTGTTTTTTTATTGTATAGATGAATATACGGGTTTTGTAAATATTTTTTGAAAGATTTATGCAATGAAGTAAGATAAAATCATATCAACCTCTGTTTTATTGCCTGAATTATTGACATGTTTCGTTACTTGATGATTAACATAAGGCCTTTTGCTTTATTTTTGTTATGATCACTCAGATCAGTGTTTACATATTATTTTTATTGTCATGTTGTCATTGATACATTTGCAATAAGTTGATTATGATGCCCCATTAAATTAATTCCTAAGCTTTCATTCCAGTCCAAACTTTTTTGAAATTTTCAAATACTCTTTGGCTTTTTTAATTGTTGGACAATTTTACTTTAAGTGGCAATTCAAATATAGATTTTCTACTGGTTGTCTGTTATATTATAATTCGTATGAAAAATTTACTTCTTTTAAAGTGTTGTTTTTGCCTGTTCAAAGTCAGGATCCTGTTATATGCCAAATTTCATCTTTTACATTTTGTAGTGTTAACCAGTCTGTATGTCAATAAGTCTTTACATTGACTTATATTTAGTCAATACTGAAATCTTTCAAGGCTTACAAAACCATATAGGATTTTTAGTAATTATTTTACTTAGTGTTAAAGGCCAAAAAGGAAACTGTATAAGTTTGTCTCGTAGGCAAAAACACTTCATCCCTGTATTTCTTTTTTTTAATGTATCAGCAAAAAACAACAATTCTTTAGTTTATCCAAAACACTATATATATAGTTCTTTTAATCTTTTTTTATACCAAACTGTACATATTACAATGTTGCTGAAATAAAAAGTTGTGCATTGAAAATTTCACACTTTTTTTTATTACATTTTATGCATGGACTCTTGCATCTAGTTCAGCTAAGGACACTGAAGCCTCCAGTACATGCATAGCATCTTCAAATGTTTGTTTCTTTATGAACACATAATATGAACATGGGAGTTCAGCTCCACCACCAGGCCTGTCTCGTACACGAGGATTGTTCCTTTGCTGAAATCTTTGATGTGACGGTGGATTTGAACAGAGTTGTGGTGGACCTGTGATCTTGCATAAAATCTAGTTAACTAGGTTTCTCTGGAGTAGATTTTTAAAACCTGAGCACAAATTTGCTGGGACCCTTCCAATCTGTCTTCCTGTTTAAAAAAATTAGTATCAGCTGACAACTACAAATTGAATATTATAACATTATGAAAATGTTTGTTGATAAATAAAGTAATTCAAACTAGTATGCATGATTAATTAAATGCTTGACAGTACGTGGCATTGAAATTATTCCACATTTACAATTTACTGAATATGTTTGTTCATTGAAATTCAAAACAATTTCAGTGAAAAGTTTGTCATTCCTTTCACTCGTACTGATATATATATATAATGACTATGCGGTATGGGTTTTGTCATTGTTGGAACCATAGGGGGACTGTTGATTGTTGTCATTTTGTCTTTGATAGAGCATTGTCTCATTGGTAATATACCCCATTTTCTTATTTATTTATAACTTAGAACAAGACATACCTGCAATATTTCTCATTTGTTGTCCACAATGTTGACCTGCAAAATCACTCTCTGCATTATGCAGATATGTTGGAATATTTACTAATGATGGCATAACAACACTCATAGCATCTGTACTGTATGGATTATTTGGTTCCTCAATAACATTTAGGCATATGTCTGAATGTGGTTTCAGACGGAAAGCATGGTACCCTTTTACTGACCAATCAATTCTGATTATTCTTTCAGTAATGTCAGGTTCCATTGCATTAAAGAATTGTCACAAATGAAGTTCAAGTTAGTTTATGTAAAAATATGAACTTCCACATGTGAAATCTCCAAGAACTGGATGGAAATTCCTTCCAAAAAGAGCACTTGAATTTTGGAAGGGATTTTCATCCAATTGGTAATGGATGGCATGGCCATCCAATTCGTCAGTGGATGGGATTACCATCCATTTTGCTTTGGATGGATTTTCCTTCCAAACAGCAGATTTTGAAGTTGGGATGGTTTTCCATCTTGTAACTGACTGTTAGTGGAAAAAGTGGGATATTTTTCAAGTGTAAAGCATACTATACACTAATTACATATTTTAATATTAATGCAAATTGAACAAGTTTGTTTGGAATTGAAACGACTGAACGTGAAAATGTATGGACAGCAAAGCTTCAATTGTCTGCCTGTTTATAAAGCTCCTTATTAATGTACACAAATACACCATAATGTTTAACATCAAGAAACCTATCCAATGGGTGAATTGACCAGTGGATTCATCATTTAAATGACGATATAAAATTATGAAGTATGAATGCCGATATGACACCCCTCCTCCAGAGAACAAATGGCGTATAGCAGTTAGCAACTTTCATTATTTCAACGGCTTTCAAAAATGAGCAAAGCACACCTAGCTACATAAAAGGCCCGATATGACAAATATAAAACAATGCAAACAAGTGAAACTTCTAATCTAATTATTTGTTCTCTCGCAGTTTTCGAGATATAGGAATTGGTATTCGGCGGCGGTGGTGGTATAGTGGGGTAAATTATTTTTGTGAAACATATATAATTTAGCAGGAAGAAGACATGGATGCTTCATATCTATTAAACAGATATATTATGTTACGAAGTCATCTGTCATGTGTCCATACATTGTCCTAGACATATTTTTTCATGGTTAAGCGATTACTAAAAAAAGTTGTCATGTAAATTTCTCATTTACGGTATCATGAGAAAAAGAAGAATTATAATTGGTATATGGTTTCCTTACAATTTCTATATATCCGTCGGGCGGGTGTGGGCGCAGGACATTTTAGCGAAAAAAATTGAACTACAAGGAGACATTAGAGCCCATTTTAGTGCGGGATTAATCCGTTCACCTGTATTTTCGATAGCCCATTTTAGCGAAAACTTAATTACCTGGTTAAATAATACTCGCTAAGCTTTGGCCAGAAGTTTAGTGTAATTCAAAGTGAACTAATTATGGATCTGAGTCGTTCCATGCCATTATAATGAGCAACTTTATAGCTATATACTTTTTTTTTAATATACTTTTATCAAATTGCAAGGAATAGCATATATAAAAATATTAAGTATATGAAGTATAGACAAATATGCACCACAATCTAGACAAGATAAAGAGAAAGAACAGTTCCTAACGCAATTTAACAGTTTTGTACATGGGGTATATCCGGAGCCTATTATGTACGTTCTCTAGGATATATAAATTCCAGGCTAGAACAAACATTTGATTAAATCTTTTAGACTTTTAGTGTTGTATTTTGATAGATATCATATATTCTATAATTTTCCGCTAAAATGGGTTCTACTTTGGCGCTAAAACGTCCGATTTTTTTCGCTCAAATGTCCTATCAATGCGCTAAAATGTCCTCCGCCGATGTCCGTCAGAGTTCATCTGACCTCGACCTGTATGTGCAGTCTTGTTTGAAATAGAAACTAAAATTTAATTAGTAAGAAGAAGATCAGTCCATTCTTTTTTTTAAACAGTGGGTAAACCGGTTCAATAGTTATCTCCCTTCCAAGGTAATCACACCAGTGTTTGTCGTCATGAATACTTTGACTACTGCAGTAAATGCATTTACTGAACATGCTTGCTGCTTACAATAATCTCTATTTATAATGAACTTGGCCCAGTAGTGACAGTGACTTGTTGACTTATTTGCAGATCTTCATGTGCTGAACGTGACACTAATACAATATATATTTTGATAAATAGTGAAAGAGGGAAATAACAATGCGATAGAGTTATAAAAAAAGAATATATTTTCCCTCGACATCTCAAACGATCAGATATTATATGTTTTTTGTAGTTTTGTATAAAATCGTTTAAAAAAATCTGATACTAACCAACGGACCACTACCTTTATATGTGTCATAGAAACAATACTATATATAATAGAGTAGAGTTGTCGTAGAGTTGTCACTGGCTCAGACGTAGATTTGTCCAACAAAGAATATTCATATTTCACGAGGGTTCTTGTTTTTTGTTACGACGCTAGATAAAAACAGACGAGAAAAGGTATCACTCGGCAACCAAAAGCTTGATTTTTGTCGAGCCTAAGTGCTCGAGTGGTCTAGCGTGCAGGGTATAGTGCAAGGCGATTTGGAACCACGGTATCTCGTTAGCATGTCGGATCGAATCCCAGCTAGGGAAGAATAAAAATTTGCATTCGCTTTGCAGGTCTAACATTGTTGGGGTGTTATTTAGACGAATTATAATTTTTATATATATATTGGATATGATTACGGTTAGTTTTCCCTGACATTTTTTACTATGCATATATTGGTCTTTCTTAACCTTCTCCTATCATTCAGTGAAACCCATGCTTAGATCGTGCTGATCTAATATTTTTGGAAAAGGGGAGGTTGGGCGTGTAAAGCCAAAATTGGAAGTGATAGTTGTAAAAAAGTCTATGCATTAATGCATTTATTAATTTCGAAGCTCAATAAGGGCCCCTGCTCCCTAAATCCGACGTTAATGAAGTTAATGCTTAAAAGAAAAGAGTTGTAGAGAAATGATAAGGTAAATGCTTTTAAATTTGAATTAATAAAAGGGTATATAACAATTAACGCTAGGACTATTATACTAACAAAAAGTATTAGTGTAAAATCATCCAAAGGGAAAACCAACGTCTAATCTATATAAAAAACGAGAAAGAGAAACATTTATTAACCACATAAACAGACAACCATTTTATTCCTTAGGCAGCAACCATTTGAATTTTTTTTTGGGGGGGGGGGGGGGGGGGAGGGGCTATGGTTTTTTTTTTTTTTTAAAGTTTGTTTCCAGTTTATGGAGAAAAAAATAATTTGTTTTTGATTCTGAGAAGAAAAAAATGTTTGTTTCACCCTCAGCTGCCACTATATGTAATGCTAAAATTGAAAGAAAAAAAATGTTTTCGACTTGTCGCGAAAAAAATAGATTGTTTTTCGCCGCAGGAAAAAAAAATGTCCAGAAAAAAAACTTGCCCCCCCCCACCCCCAGAAAATCAAATGGTTGCTGCCTTACAGTACGGTTTCGGTTTTCTTCGTTGTTGAAGGTTCTTTACATAATGAACTTCAATTGCTGACTTTCTCATAGGCAATCACATCACATCTTTATTTTTTTATACTAATGTTTAGAATCTACAAAACATGACAAATACATATAGTATGGTGCACTGTACAAAGAATATTCATAATACAGATATAGGAAAGGTATCTTTTCGGAAATGTTTTATCTATATTATTTTCTATTTTCAAACAGTTAAAATGAGGAATCCCTGTAAGATTTGGTTATCGATACATCTTATCTTTGGCATGGTTGTAATTTTGTGTGGTCGTAAACTAGTTCAGATTAAAGTTGCAGTAACTTGATTCATCGAAAGTTCAGCCTTGGGTAATTAACCCAGCCTGTTTCACTTGATAAAAATCATAAATACTGAAAACAAATGTGTTTTATTTTAAGCGGTGCTTTACTTTTGCGCCAATTCCCATTTATTTGCCCCAATATAATCTTTCATTTGCGACACAACCCAAATTTCATTTGCGCCAAAATAAAACTTTTTATTTGCGCCAATAATACAAGTAAATTTATAAAAAAAGAATACTTTTATTCAAGAGAGACTTTAAATAGTAACTTTAAAACAAAGTTTTTGATTGTATATCAAAATCAAATAATTTTATTATTGTATAAATCAAAAACATGATCTGTGACAAACATCAAAACACATTCCTCCGAAATCCGTCATCTTTACCATATTCACCCCGTATTTTAAAATAACCCCGAAACACATAAATTCGGACGTTAACGCGTTCGAATCAAACACCGCGTACCAATGAGTGAAGAGTGCATATTATAACTTTTAAAAAAAATCTAATATCTATTTTTCGGATATTTTGCTCCAATATATTCTTTGTCATAATACTCAATTCTTACTACAACTAGTACAACGGTTTTCAAATATGTGACATTTTATCGGCAAACATAAAAAAAAAAACGATGCCACTGATTAAAGCAGGCTGGGTATTTTTATATTAATTAAAAACCTACTGTTTATCGTGTTTTATAGTTTTTAAAACATACATTTTTGAAAATTTCATTGTTCAAAAGTACTATACTTATAAAGATCGTGGGTTAAAATGGCATCTAAAAACCAAAGAAAATACACGTTTTGAAGTGTCTTTATTTTCATGCTGTGTATGGTTCTTTGTCATTACACTTTCTTATACTGTACGCTTCGTTGCTGCAAGTTTTTAATGAATTTTGCATGTGTTAAAGTATGCTTTGAACGTTGGTTTTCCCTGTTTGAATTGTTTTACACTAGTAATGTTTGGGCCTTTATAGCTTGTTGTTCGGTGTGAACCAAGGCTCCTTGTTGAAGGTCGTACATTGACCTATAATGGTTTACTTTTTTAAATTGTTATTTGTATGGAGAGTTGTCTCATTGGCACTCACACCACATCTTCCTATATCTATATAATAGAGTGTTCCGCGTATACCCGAATCCCAAACGATAATCACAAGTTAATTGTTTGCATAATATTCTTTCTGCTCTTGGTCTACATGTAGCTCTAAGTTTATGACGCCTATAAGGGTAACGAGAGGAGAACGACTTGCGGTATCTTTTTTTCTGAAAATGAAAAAAATCCTGGGTGAAATCTAATTCCACACTTCGTTAACTGAAGGCAATACATAAGAATGTTGAGCATCATCCTGTGGTCCTATAAAAACTACTGCGGGTGAATTAAACGATTTCTATTGTACACAATAACCTGCGTAGGTATAGAATACCGGTATGTGGAGTAAAATTATGCCCAAGGCTCCGAGTGTGGTCTGTAAATGACATGAAGATTGCTGTCGATTGCCGCTATCGCTGTAAGCATTTTATGCCACCCTCCTCGTAGTTGTCACCAATATTCTATTGTCAAATAAAAGGTATTTAGTAAAATTGAGAATGGAAATGGGGAATGTGTCAAAGAGACAACAACCCGACCAAATAAAAAAACAACAGCAGAAGGTCACCAACAGGTCTTCAATGTAGCGAGAAATTCCCGCACCCGGAGGCGTTCTTCAGCTGGCCCCTAAACAAATATATACTAGTTCAGTGATAATGAACGCCATACTAATTTCCAAATTGTACACAAGAAACTAAAATTAAAATAATACAAGACTAACAAAGGCCAGAGGCTCCTGACTTGGGACAGGCGCAAAAATGCGCATAGATTTCACAAAGAATCGATAGGATAAGCATATATTTGTGCACTAGCAGCATGTGCAGAAAGTGCAAATACAAATGTGCAGGAATATGTATTTCGAATTTCAAACCGGAGAAAAAAGGAGTCACATGTTACGTATATACCCGTACATTAGGGGAGTACTTTTCTGACTATTTGAAAGGCTGAATGGTCAAGCGAGTAAGACAATTTCATACCTAAGGAATTGCAATGCGAATTTTTTTTGAAACTTTACATGACTATGTATAGCTTGATCTACACTTTTGTGTACCATGCACGTTCATACTGCAGTCCTACTACGCTCTCAGCAATACCGTCAATATCATGTACAATAAAACTACTGTTCTATTCCTTCTATTATTCATGT
Source organism: Mytilus edulis (assembly GCA_019925275.1). Classification (NCBI taxonomy): domain Eukaryota; kingdom Metazoa; phylum Mollusca; class Bivalvia; order Mytilida; family Mytilidae; genus Mytilus; species Mytilus edulis. The sequence continues at coordinate 123,613,934 of CM034360.1, read as the reverse complement.
ATACGTAGATTTCTCGGAAACAACACAGTAATGCCACCATAATCTACCAGGACTCATTGGCGTGGTAGTAGGGGTAGAAGTAGAGGCAGATGATGACCTCTGGTCAATTCCTGCATTATCCAGTAGACAGATCGACTGACCAATCCAACCTGAATCAACCTATATTAATTGCTGGTCCGTTAAACATGTTAAAATTAAATGACGATGTTTTAGTGAACGACAGCGGGTCGTAATATGAACGTAGTCAGTTCGTAAGAAGAGCGTAATGAGGATGGCATGAGCGTACTATACTCGTACTATAAGCTTGAACAGCGTCGTATGAACGTGGAACAGTCGAAGTAGAAGCGTGGTTGGGTCGCAATGAGAACATGGTCGTAGTAAGGTCGTAACATAGTCGCTGTGAAATCGTAGCGCAGTCTCTTCGACAATAATCGTGCTTTTGCTACGCTCTCGCTACGTTAGAACAGTTACTTTATGATCTTACCACGACCTAACTACACTCTCCCTATCATTTCTACCGCGACCTGATTTCGCCACGACCGCATCACGATTGTTTGGAACATGTTCAAAGTTGGTCCTAGCTCAGCACGATCAAAAAGACTTCATTGATCATTCATGCTCACCACAAACATATACCACGACTTTACTTTGATCTACACGATTGCACTACGATCGTCAAAATTTGCATTTGAGATCATAGTGCAACCGTGACCAAGTGTGAGGGGGTATAAGCCACACACCCTCCTCTCATGCATAATACAAATTTAATAATTCTATACCGGTATAGTTAAACTTTTATGCGGTTTGTCACGATTCCAGTTCAAACTATCACAGGCACTTGTCTCAGAGTGTATATATAGGGGGATATATTATTTTTTTTCCAGACACCAATGAAAACCATCAAACCCAACTTTATTTTCAATCTCGGGGGGGGGGGGGGGGGGGGGGGGGGTTCACTTACTATGTAATGAGTGGTAGGGATGATCCCCTGGAATAGGTCACTTTTTCATGCTTCATCGGCAGGATATATGAAAAGGGTGAGAAATTAAATTCAGATTAAATATATCAATAGGTTGATATTTTTACTTGCTTGATTATATCATAAGTATCTGAAACTAATCAGATGTCCTTATTTTTTGTGATGCAGTTAAACCACAGTCGTAAATGCATCAACTATTTGTCAAACCATTTAAACTCTATTTCCGCTAATGCTAGATACAGATGCTATAAATCTCATCATTTTGACATGTGCACCTAATTAACACTCAAAGGTTTGTTTACATGAAACATGATAGCAATTATTTAAAGAATTTCCATAGTGTCAGCTATGAGATGGAACGGCAATGTAACTTTTGATAGTTTTACATTGATATAAAACTCAGTGAAAGTGTTTTTCTCTTGAGTGTTACTATACTTATCTGACCAAGCATCTTTTATTGTCTTTTGAATTTTTTTTTTTTTTAATGAAAGAATAAAAAGGGGCAAATAGAGGAAAGTGTTTAAGATGTGACGAATTTATTAAATTAATTGTGATTATTGCAACTGCGTTGCTTCTAAACAAGAACGTGAAGATAAGTGGGACCCTAATCAAATTATAAATACTAAATGTACCAGAAGATGAAAAATATCCAAATACCTCAATAGGTTTTTTTTTGTTCGTTGATATATGACAAGGTATATATTTTTAATAAACAAAACATATGAAAAGGGTGGTGTACTTGATGTTTCAGCTGCTCAACACTACCAAAAAAAGCTTGACCCCCTCCCGAGCTTTCAATATAGACTGTCTTTCAAGTAAAGTTTTTCCATTCTGTTGGTGTTATTAAACCACTCCCAAAGTTGAGGTTACGTTACATAAAACCTTGCAGTTTAAAGTGTAAAGAAGTTAATATCATGATATTATGAATTGACGTTTACAATTACATTTTTACTTTCAACATTAACATATTGAAACGTATTTATATTTCGAAAATAAGGACCACCGTATGTTCATAATGGTTATATCCAGTGGGTAATACACGTGCTGGTTCTTTTCTTTTTCTTATCATATTTTATTGCTAGAGATGCTAATTGGGTGTTATATTCTTCTAGTGTTAGCTCTTTGATTGACCCAATACTCGGAAGGAAGTATTATATTGAATACACCGTATCATATGGTTAACGAGATGGTTAACCGTTATCATGTTTATTCTTACATCAGTAGAACTTTCGCGGTACAATAATAATTTGGGATTATTGTGTGGCCAGTGATGGATTATGTCGCGTGTTTTGTAATACACGCAGTACTCTAAAGTGGAACGAGGTCATTCTGTTATGTACTTTAGTCAAAGGAAGAGAAAGATGGAGTCCCTTAGAAAAGGAAAATGAGACTGATGGGATTCCGTTTTAAAGGAAGAAGAGTCTGAAGCTAACGTGTATACCTACGAGAGTTCTGGTAAGATATACTTTTTAATCCATAGAAAATATGACTTTTTTCTGGACAATCTTTTTTTTTCGTCTGCGGGGAAATCAATCTATTTCTTTCGCGACAGGTCGAAAACAATTTTTTTCTTTCAATTTTATCAGTACATATAGTGGCAGCTGAGGGTGAAACAAGCATTTTTTTCTCAGAATCAAGTGTATCTATCTGCGGAAACATGTTATTTGCATTTGTATTAAGAATTCAGTCAAAACTATTAGAAAATATTTGTTAACATGGTTAAGTAATTTATTTAATAATTTACCCACACTTTTTTGGTACATTTCAAATCAAATACTGTGTCAACAGAATACAGAATGTTGATTCTGTATTTTGTTGACAACATTCTGTATTCTGTTGACATTTATGCAAAAACAATGTCTTTCCCTTCAAGAATTTAGTTCAAATGTGGTTCATAAGGGAAAACAGAACATTCGATTTACATATATATATATATATATATATATATATATATTTGTTTATAAAAAAAGATGCCGTATTATTGCCAACGACACAACAACAACAGCAACAACATATACTTTATTTGCCAGTCATGGCACCCAAAATGAGTGGAATAATCACAAATCTCCACAACAGATCAGATGACCAGAAATTAACAAATATAGGTCACCATACGGCCATCAATAATGAGCAAAGCCATATCGCATAGTCAGCTAAAAAAGGCACCAAAATGACAAATGTCAACGAATTTAAACAAGAAAACTAACGTTCTTATTTATGTACAAAAATGAACGAACAATGAATATGTAACACACCAACAAACAACAACCACTGAATTACAGGCTCCTGACTTCGGACAGGAACATATATACAGAATGTGGTGAGGTTAAACATGCTAGGGTCTTCCCCCTAAACCTGGAACAGAGTTGTAACAGTTCTACATAACAACAAACTATAAAATTCAGTTGAAAAAAGCTTATTTAACTTTAAATAACATGAATGCAAATAGAAATACATCTCAGTAACAAAAACATAATGGACGTTACCGTTACCCAACAAAAAAAGTCACTAAATACAGATCTGAGAGTACTTGCAGTTACTGACAGCTAGTTCAAAGCCATTAACAACTAATAACAACTAGAGAGCACACACTGAAATGTCTCGCCCTCTTTACTAATCCTTGATACTATCTTGATAGACCTAAATATAAAGCTTTATTACAACTGTCACATAAACTCAACATTAACCAAGAAAATTAAAACATTGATCAATGAACCATGGAAATGAGGTCAAGGTCAGATAAACCATGCCAGGCAGACATGTACAGCTAACAATTCTTCAATATTACAAATATAGTTGACTTATTGCTTATAAATAAAGAAAAACAGACCAAAACACAAACACTTAAAACTTAACAATGGACCTTGAAAATGAGGTCAAGGTCAAATAAAACCTGCGTAACCGACATATAGATCATAAAATATTTCCATACACCAAATATAGTTGACCTAATGCATAAAGTATTAGAAAAATAGACCATAACTAAAAAACTTAACTTTGACCACTGAACCATGAAAATGAGGTCAAGGTCAGATGACACCTGTCAGCTAGACATGTACACCTTACAATCATTCCATACACCAATTATAGTAGACATATTGCATATAGAATAAGAAAAACAGACCAAAACACAAAAACTTAACTATGACCACTGAACCATGAAAATGAGGTCAAGGTCAGATGACACCTGCCAGTTGGACATGTACACCTTACAGTCCTTCCATACATCGAATATACTAGACCTATTGCTTATAGTATCTGAGATATGGACTTGACCACGAAAACTTAACCTTGTTCACTGATCCATGAAATGAGGTCGAGGTCAAGTGAAAACTGTCTGACAGGCATGAGGACCTTGCAAGGTACGCACATACCGAATATAGTTATCCAATTACTTATAATAAGAGAGAATTTAACATTACAAAAAATCTTAACTTTTTTTTCAAGTAGTCACTGAACCATGAAAATGAGGTCAAGGACATTGGACATGTGACTGACAGAAAGTTCGTAACATGAGGCATCTATATACAAAGTATGAAGCATCCAGGTCTTCTACCTTCCAAAATATAAAGCTTTTAAGAAGTGAGCTAACACCGCCGCCGCCGGATAACTATCCCTATGTCGAGCTTTCTGCAACAAAAGTTGCAGGCTCGACAAAAATCATGCATCTAACTTCAAAGACTTAGTTCATAGTTTTTTATACTTCTGTTGATTATACTTAATCTTAGTTTTTTACTTCTGTTAAAAAGAGATTAAATAACAGACGCAATGTTCAACATATTTGTTTTAAGATGGCAAATTTGTGTTACATTCGTTTAATTTATAATAATACACACAAACTAAAGAGACAGAAAGACAAAAGTTTGCCTCCAACGACAAGCAAGAATAAACCAAGAAACAGAAAACAGACAATTTTCCAATGTCCTATTTTGCTGGCTTTCATCTTATTCCCATTGTTGTTATAAAGTAGACAAAAGCAATGAAGATTCGATAATAGTGTGCATGGTGCTTGAATATGAAGAAAAGAGAATAACAGGCAAAATTAATAATAAAAAGTGAAAATGGTATAGAACATTACAGAATACAGAAAAGAAGAAACCACTTCCAGACCAGACCCTTTTATAAGTTGCACATTTTATTTATTTTTTTTGGCCTTTTAAATCTTTCTGTTCGGACACCATATTGGTCCGACACCCCAATAGCCTGACGCCTTATTAGTCCGACGACCCATTGGACCGACACACGAATATTAGTAATCCGACACATAATTATTGAGCAATACTTTGTATGAATAATATTTATATTTCAAGAAGATAATCCTAATAGTTTAAAATGATCCTACTGAGATTCCTCAAAATAATAACATATTGGAGTACATGTGTAAAAAATTTGCTTAATGTCCAGTGGCAAATATTACATGCATGTTCAAAACAATTGTTAAATAAGTACAATAGGTAAGTCCTGTAAAAGATGTCATCTGGGGTGAAAGAAGGTCAATGAAACTTGGACTGCCACTGGACAACGAAAGCATATTGAAGGTGGACAGGAATTTGCCCTCCTGCATATTCAGACAAAAGGCCACCCATGGCATCTAAAAGAGTTGTTGCAATAGTTATTAACCTGCAGAGATCATGGCACTCTCTTTCTATACATGCTATATATGAGGCATCCGATTAAAGGTGACCAATCCTACATTTGTTGAAAATTAAACATCCCGCACTATTTTACTACCAATGTTTTTACTGTTTTTACTGTATCACATAAACATTATCCGTTGTGATGACAGACTTGCACTTCTGGTGGCATTTTCTTAGTGAGAATGTGTTCACATATGGAACAAATCTTGTCCTTATGTCCCACGTAAGTGTCATCAATTACTCCTGAACCACTTTACAGAATTTTGTAAATCATCGATACAATCTTTATCTCATGATGTAGTTTTTCAAAGGACAATTTACAAAGTGTTACGTCCATAATTAATACCATAACATGCATGTTGGGAAAAACAACTTTTTTATAAATGCATGCAAAGTATTTGATGCAGTATGATCTATTGTTATAGGTATCTAAAAATGGATCCCACCAGAACACAAAGACTAAGTCTATGAGGAAAATAAAGTTTTAGATCAACGACTAAAAATTGTTATGAACAGATAAAATATGAGATAGAGATAGAACTGGTATGAAAGGTGACAGTAGAACATTGACATAATTTGAAAGGTAGGTATATATATATATATATATAGTTTTACACTCAATTATGATTTTTTTAAAGTAAGTATTTGCAATTATTCCTATAATTTTATTTCAATATCATGAAATGTTGTAGTGTGTTCATATGACAACAAACCAACAACGAGCAAATTCAAAAGAATAAAGAGTAGAAATACAATTCTTCAACAATTGAAAGATATCATTAAAATTAACAAAAAAGTCTATGGGAAGTACATATTCGTACACACAACTTCTCATTTAACTGTTTCACAGATTATATTAATACATATGTGTTTTGGTGCCGATCCAAAGATGTCAGAGTGTTACAGCAGGACATAGTTGAACTTAGAAACCTAAAGGAAATATAAACAAACATCTCCTTCTCTGTAACCGAATAACAGATTTAAAAAATAGTAATATATTATAATCATTAATGAGAATTTCCACTGGTACTAATAATGAAAAAATTCACAAAAAGAATACTTTTATTATTTTTTTAAACGATTGCATAGTGTATAAAATAATAAAAAGTTGTAGGATTGTCACTGAGACAACTATCCACCAAATTTGAGACGATGTGAATGTGAACGATAATATACAACTGTGCAAACTTCAACAATGAGAAAACCCATACCGTATTGTCGGCTACAAAAGACCATGACATAAAACAATATATGAAACAATTTAATTTAGAAAAATTAACGACCTAATTTATGACAAAACAAATTAAAAATGTTAAAAGTGCAGCCCGTATTGAAAACATGGAGATTTGCCATGAACCCAGACTTGGGCACTAAAATTCTTCTCCAAATCGTATAAGATCAGGCCCTGAAGTCATAAAAAATTTTCTCAGTGCCCGGAGAAAAAAAATCGTGGTCGAAAATTGAAATCCAGCATTTTGATTGGTTGATTTGTTGATTTTGGAGTTTGAGTAAATAACTGACTCGAAATTTTAATGACTTCAAGGCCAGTTTTCAAGTAGGTAAATCAAACATTGTTCCATTTTTTTTCTCTCATTTTTCTCCCTGTATAATATAAACCTTGTATAATTAACGTTATACCACCTTTAGCAATGCATGTACACTGATTCACATTATGTCATGGTTGACCTATGTTTAATCTTATTATTGGACTTTAACAAAATGATAAATGTTATAATCCACTTTTTCCTTTCCAGAAACAAGTTGGCAAAGATATATATCACATGCATAGGAAGAGCAGTGGAAAATAACATTGAAGCAGAATTATGAAACAGTTATTTTAAAAAACATTAAATTGAGAGAGAGAAAAACACATTTTTTTAGTTTTTAATGCTGTTCATTCTTAAGATTACTGTTTATTGTATTTGCAATGGAAGTTATTGCAGTTGATAAGAAGATAGAACTAAAAATTTGAGTTCTTCAGCTTGTTTTTATTCAGTCAATAAAAATCAATTTTGAAAAGCAAACCATATATGTTCAAAAATCAAAAAGGTTAATTATGTACCAAATGACCTCCGTCAGACATTAATCAGTCTGTTGGAAATCTTTCATATTTATTTTACAAAATGTACCTCTGTTTGTATGTCTGTAAGATTCAAATCCATCAGAGATTTCTGAGGAACTACAAACCAAGAGTTTCTGAAAGTCATCAGTCCTCATGTGAACATGCTATACTGAGTAATGTAGTTCTCACCCTTTCAACTCCCCGTTAACGGGATGCCTAAATATTGTAACACCAAATTTCATATATTCTTTTCGTAAAATACGCTCTGCAGTTTTATAGGAAAGAGTACAGTACAAGAGTTATGCATACATGTATTTAAGTTACTATTCACAATACACTCATTACAAGTGAATGAAATTGCAACATGATTAATGTATACAAAAAAAAAAGAAATCTGTCAATAAATGTATTTAACCATTAAAAATCTTACAATGAGCATATGATTGGAAATTTATTTATGAGAAATTAGACTAAAAAAGTGGTCGTATACTGAATATTCGCTCAGCTCACAGTAAAAGGAGAAAAACATACACTGTTCAGTCTGAAGGTACCTGTTCATGTAGGGGGACATGTCTTATAGCAGATTCTCTCCTTGTGGTGAACTAGCATGTTAAAAAGGAGCTCAGTGCGTTATTGGTCTAGTTCTGTACAAAGTATGTTAATTACATTGTATTTATATCTGAGTATCATGTCCTCTTCCTGCACTTAACTTGCCACTGGATCACATAACATCAATCCATCCACCCATCTTCTCAAAAGTAATATACCGAGTTCCAATGTTCAATATGTTCTGATTTGACTCAAGCAAGATATAAATACATGTAATATGGTATTGCCAAATAGAAGTATTAATAAGTATTAAAAACATAAACCTTATAGACCACACAAGATGCAATTCTGACAATAAATATGACATAAAGCCAGAATATTTAAAAAAAAAGAAGGCTAAAGTAACTGTTGAAGAGCTGGATCTAAAGCAAAACCACTTCAGGACAACAAAAATCAGAGAAATAAAGAAAAACATAACGAAAACATTAACATGTCACGATATGGAAAATGAATGGAAATGGGGTTAGTGTCAAAGAGAACAATTAACCCACCCCAAATATACAAAACAACTAGCCATCACTATACAGATACAGTCTGATTTAAAAAGTGTTATAATGAAACAGTACTGAAGAAATCTGTAACGAAACACTACTTACGAAATCAGTACTGAATCATTACTGACGAAATCAGTACTGCAACAGTACTGTCCACATCAGTACTGAAACAGTACTGACAAAATCAGTATTGAAACAGTACTGTCAAAATCAGTACTAAAACAGTACTGTCAAAATCAGTACTGAAACAGTACTGTCAAAATCAGTACTAAAACAGTACTGTCAAAAATCAGTACTAAAACAGTACTGTCAAAATCAGTACTGAAACAGTACTGACAAAATCAGTACTGAAACAGTACTGTCAAAATCAGTACTAAAACAGTACTGTCAAAATCAGTACTGAAACAGTACTGACAAAATCAGTACTGATTTCATTGAAAGTATAACATTATAAGTTTTCAGTCTTTCCTAACAGTACTGATATGCACGAGGGTAGAAATGTACCAAAAAAGTGTGGGCAAATTATTGGTAGTGTACTTGTACTTAGTTAAAATGAAATAATTTCTAAAGCTTACTGCCATTTATGTGCCAGTTTTTTTTGTGCAATTTTATATCTCTCTGATGCTCAAATGAGAAGTGGTCAATATGATGAGTACAGATATAATAAGCATAATTGTGGGTTAATTAGTACTTATAACTTTATATATTTCCACTGCCTATCCTTATTGGTTATGTGTACTTCAAAGCAACTTAAAGAATATAAATTTTCAATGTTAAGATATTTTGCTAGCTCTTTATATTTTGAATTGTATATGTGTTGTTATGACATTCTATCTCATATAGGGTCGATTCGTTTTTGGAAAGGTAATTGAAAATGCTTCCTATTAATGAACTCTCATTTATAATGAAATAATAATGTGATGCAGTCTTACGATTTTTTTTCTTTAATTTTCATTTAAAAACATATAAACGGTAAAAATAGACAATACCTGCTTTATATGCTTAGATATGGTCAAAATATAAAATTAGAAGATGTGGTATGATTGCATATTGGCAAAGTCAAATATGTGTGAAAATCCTGTTTTTTCAATACATTTTTAAAGAAAAAAATATAAACAATTACTTGTTGTATGCACTGTTCTATCTTTTTGTGAAACACTGTTTAAAACTGTGTAATTTGTATTTAAACAGACGAATCACCAAAGAAAAAGAATAACTCAAAGTTCTGGTGGCCTGGGTGCAGTGAATTCGAAATATCAACAGCGACCCTCAAATACAGAATATGAAAGAAAAAGGTGAGGTTACAAAATTTTATTTGCAAACTTTACTTTATAACTTCCAGGTATCACTGCTAACAGTCAAGGGAAGATCAAATTTTATTGTAGCTTTTAATATATCATACCAGGCGGAAACCCAGTTGAAATCGAAGCTCTTTGTTAGAGAAGGCAATAAATGCTTACTGCAATGTTTACTATAGTAACACAATTTTTAAAAATTAATATAGAAACAAACACAACGACAATTTTCTTCTCAATAACGAAGTGTTTTATTTTAAAAACACCATTTGCATAAGTTTTCAATTTATCTATATATCAATGCAGACCCAATGCTGCAAAACAATTCGATATCAAGTCGACGACATAGGAATCTATCAAGTTGGATGAAGAAAATGCATAACCTCCGATTTTTTTTAAATTACCACAGACGGAGAACATATCAATCTATTAGTTCAGTAATTTTCGTGTCTGCCTTTCCATTATGTGATTGGAGAAAAAATTCCAAAAAATGGTTTAACAATTGTATCGAAAAGAGAAAATCGAGTGCACCTTTTTAGCTCACCTGGCCCAAAGGGCCAAGTGAGATTTCTCATCACTTTGAGTCCGTCGTCCGTCGTCCGTCGTCTTCGTCGTCGTCTGTTAATTTTTACAATAATCTTCTCCTCTTAAAACTACTGGGCCAAATTAAACCAAACTTTGCTACAATCATCATTGGGGTATCTCGTTTAAAAAATGTGTCCGGTGACCTGGCCAACTAACCAAGATGGCTACCATGGCTAAAAATAGAACATAGGGGTAAAATGCAGTTTTTGGCTCATTTATCTCAAAAACCAAAGCATTTAGATCAAATCTGACATGGGATAAAATTGTTAACCAGGTGAAGATCTATCTGCCCTGAAATTGTGAGATGAATTGGGCAACTCGTTGTTAGGTTGCTGCCCCTGAATTGGTAATTTTAAGGAAATTTTGCCGTTTCTGGTTACTATCTTGAATATTATTATAGATAGAGATACACTGATACAGCAATAATGTACAGCAAAGTAAAACCTAACTAGAGGCTCTAAAGAGCCTTTATCGGACCGCAGATGAATTATCATGTTGTGATTGGTTAAACGCCGTCACGTGGTGACCCCCTATGAGGCGTATGGAGTTAGTAAGTTTCATATGGGGTTCATGACGCGTTAATGGACGTCATCTATTAATGTTGTTGTGTTTCATTGTTTATTTTTCAACAAAACGCCGCAGAAAAAGTCCAGCGTCCGATAAATTCGTTATACGGTTAACTACTGACCCCCTACGGATCCATAGAGGGTGAATAAAATTCATAGGGGACTCGGCTTCCGGCCTCACCCCCTATGGATTTTACTAACCCTCTATAGATCCGTATGGGGTCAGTAGCGAACCATATAACTTATAATGTTGCTATACAATAAAAGGGTTATTGCATGAATATTGGGAAATATTGTCCCTCGTAGAACATATATTGCACTCGCAAGCTCGTGCAATATCATACCCAACTATATCAGTCCTATTCAGGACCGATAACTCTGTCGATAGATATTATCGGGTATACAATATTGTCAATCGTATTATACGTCTCTGTTGGAATGTATATAATAAATCTTTTGTTTTACACAATTTAAACTTTAAATCGATTCATTGCCTGGATTTAGCTTTAAATATTGAATTAAAAGATAAATAACAATAAAAACATATTCAATGATCGAAATTCATTTAAATTAAAATTTGATTCAGAATATTTCTTTGAAATAATTATAGAAACATATAAATATTTGAATACCTTTTAAGCAAAAAATATTTTTTTAAAGAAATTTTCATAATATTCATATTTTCCAAAAGTTTATAATGAAACATACTTCTTCTAATTTGACACGGGAAGGAGAAGATATTTATTTGTACATTTATGAAAACTTTTGTCTATCACAAAATTTAAACTCTGGTAATACATGTATACACACTGACAGGATGTTTAATGTCAGCTGGTTGCTTTTGGTTTTCACGTCTACCTGACAATATATTATGATGTAACATTATAACCCAAGTTAGATTTCACCTGTTTGGTCAAGGAATGAAATTTTAAAGGTATAGAATATTTATCTATAATAATATAATTGGACATTGTTTTTTTTTTCTTAGGATGAAAACGTTTTTGTTTTTGTTTTAAAAGAAATGAATTAATATATTTCTAAAGAAAGATAAAATTTACAGAAAACTTGAAAAACACCTTTAAAAAAGAAGAGATTTTTTTTATTATAGATATTGTAAAGTAATTTCTGGTAACAGTATCTCCTGGATGAATATCTGTCAAAATAAATGTTCCCGTGTCACACTTAAAGTAAATTTTTTATTAAGAAATTTTGAAATCAATGATATCGAAATATCACGAAAGGAAAATAACAGAAACATCAGAGATTCTTTATGAAAAATTAAATATAATCTAGGAAAGTCTACTATAGAAATCATTGATTTGATGCAACATTTTCATATGATACATTAGCCGCCATTTTGAAAAATCTCGGAAAATTCCCGTTTTTAAATCGATGTTTGACCGAAATTGTCCTGAAATTAAACTGTTTTAAGTAGTAGTTTCCCCCAGCTATATGTTTGAATATACTTAATCGATTTGCAAAGTTTGTTTTTTATTTACAGAATTTCTTTATTTGTTATATATATCATTTTATTCTGGTATCACCTAAGTTGGACAAAGGTATACAGAAAAACACATTAGTTTACATTACATTACATATAAGTACATTTGTTGAGGAAGCATTAAATAATATTATGAGGTTGTTTTTTTTTACAACGGTATGATCAGTGTAGTCGACAGGTTAACATCAGAGAGAATCCAGTTTGTCATATATAATTCTGATAAATTTGCACAATTTTTGGAGTTTAGATTTCTGTTTTTGGTTCATAATAGCATTAAATTTTATAACATTACAGTTCGTTAGGTATTTATTGTCAATTAGTAGTGTTCTATTTGTCAGGAGACTGCTGCATTCCATTACATAGTGGTATTCATCACCTATAGCAGCTCTGCATAACGGACACTTTCTCTGTTCACGGGGAATGTTTTGCCATCTGCCATTTTCAATCGGCAGTTTATGGTTCATGGTCCTAAACCGTGACATTGTTATCACATCTTTATCGTCAAGTACATTAAGGTAGTGTTCGAAATTGTGTAATGTCTTGTATAGGCGATAATTCAGGGCTTTCGGCGAATCGTTTACCTTTCCTGTCCATAACTGTGTAAACTGATCTTCTAGTCTTTGTTTAATTGTCGATTTAATGTTAGGTGGTGTATTTTGGAATGACCATAAGTAAGAAAATCCACAATTGTCTAGAATACTTTTCATCTTGTCTAATGATCGCGATCGAAATGTTGTTTCTTGTGATAACTTCAAAAGGTATCTAAACATGACAGCAGCGAGCTTACTTTCTTTACCGGTAATTAACTTTGTCCAATAAGATATAATTCTAATGTTTATATCTATTTCTAGGGGATACCGACCCAATTCTCCGTAAATGAATTCGTTTTGAGTAGATGGCTTAAGATGTAAAAGTAGCTTAAAAAATTTAGTTTGAACTCTTTCTAGTATATCTATGTTTTCGTAACCCCATATTTCGCATCCATATAGCAGAATAGGTTTTACCAGTATGTCAAATAAATCTACGTGGCATTTAATTGATAAATTGTGAATTCTTCCCTTCCTTAAAACTTCGTACATTGCACTTATTGCTTTGTCCTTTAAATTTTGTTTGCATTGTTTAAAGCTGCCTGTTTTGCTGAAAATAATTCCTAGGTAGTTAAAGTGTTTTACAGTTTCAATATGATGATTGTTGAATCGGAAAAGTGGAGGGTTTGTCGTTCTTCCTTTTGAAAAAATTAAGATTTTAGTTTTAGCAATATTTACTCGCATCTTCCAGGTTTCGCAATACTTTTAAATTTGTTAAGTGCATGTTGTAGTTGTTCAGGTGATTCTGCCAGGATTACAGTGTCATCCGCGTAGAGAATTATGAATAATTTCATTAAAGTTCCAAGTTTTTCTTCTATATCTTTACTTATTGTCTTCATGCCTAAAACATTTTCTGAGATGAGATAGTCTTCTAGGTCATTCAAGTATAAAGCAAATAAAAACGGTGACAGATTTTCTCCTTGTCTGACACCGATTTCACAAGCGAACGGCTCACAAATTTGACCATTATAGCTCAAGCTGGATTTAATATTCTGGTACATGCTGAAAATAGTATTAAACATTTTCCCCTTTATATTGCTGTTCAACATTTTAAACCATAGAAAATTACGATTAACCGTATCGAAGGCCTTTTCAAAGTCTACAAATGCGCAAAATAGTTTCTTTTTTGAGTGTTGTAAAACTTCAATTAGAGAGTTCAGAAGAAACGCGCAATCAATTGTTGAGTATTTTTCTCGGAAACCATTTTGATTTTCTTTAAGAAGAGATGTTTGTTCTGAGAATTTTTTAAGGCGTTCATTTAATACCGCTGTAAAGACTTTTCCGAAACAGCTCACAATAGTTATTGGTCTGTAACAAGTAGACATTGGTATCGGTAATTTAGCATTGAGTCAACGGAGAAATGATGAGAAAAAGTGCATGTTTTACGATTCCGATTTGACCGAATTTAATCAAAAATTAAACTGTTAGGACCAACATTGTTTGATAGAAATATGTTTGAATATCAAGGATTGATTTGCAAAAGTAAGAAAACGGATTAGGTTTAAGAGAAAATTAAACTTTATTGAAGCATATATGCATTTTATATGGGGAAATATAAAACAAAATGGCGGCTAATATACGTCACAAAAGTCACGTGATGTCCAACTTAGTTGGATATGTAAAATTATACTAAGAACAATATTCCAGAATATTCATGCAATAACCCTATATTATATGAGATATCTCATATATTTTATAAGATATCTTATATACTTTATAAGATATCTAATAAAGTATACGAGATATCTGATATATATTTTTAATATAAGAATATCTGAATGTATGATCGCTATGTCTCGCTTTTTCGACAAAAGTCGAAGGCTCGACAAAAATGCATTTACAAAGAATGGTATTATTCTCACTATTTAAATGATCTTTTCTTTTCTGAAATAGGTCTTTAGCATAATTTATTTTCTTTTTTAGACTTTACTATCTATGAGTACCAACATAATCTTTAAGCAGATCAATGGATTTTTAATCCAGATCAGACAGTCAAGAGAATTTACCGTAAATAGAAAATTAGCAAAAGTGACGGCAACACACGTATGTTTCGATTGGTGTGATAGATTTTGGACAGGAGTAGCAGACTGTGGTGCATTGATTCCAAAATCTTGACAAAACAACAACTGAACACCTTTTTGTCTCTTTCAAGTAGGATTGTGCTAATTTTTTTTTTAAAATGCCAGAAATTAATATGGGACAGTTTGAAAGAAGAACTTCAAAATGACACATATTAGCACAAGGATTCATTGCAATGAGACAATTTCTGATTTTGTGTATTTTCAACTTTTTATTTTTTATAAACTTTAAATAATTTGATGAACTGCAAGTATTATTTAAATATGAACACGCAAGTCTCAAGTGTGGTTCATGCAGTTTTCAACTGCTTTTCGTTTAAAAAGGGGTTTCCCTTAAAAGAAAATTTAATCAAGACATCAAAATAAAATATTGAACTCGATTTCAAATTCATTTTATTTTTCTATTTTTGCCATGTTTTTATCAAATCTCAGCATATTTTTAAGTGAGAAAAGAAGACTTCTTGATGCTTCTAGTGTTCCACACTCAATTTAAACATTGTCACATTTCATATGTTATATTATGGCTTTCAATGTTTTACGTATTTTTTTTTGTTGGTGAACGTGCAAATTGTGTTCTGACCAATGAAACTTATTAAGCAGTTTATTGAGCTTGATTTTGTTGTTTTTTAACTAATGAAAAACCATTTTTATTAATTTAAAAATTAGGAGAAATTCATCATCTGTTCATCTCTAAGGTTGCTCAGTCTACTCAATAAGATATTACCATGATTACCATTTTTATAGATCAATAATATTAAATATATTAGTATGTCACATGCAGGTGAAGTCATTTCTTTTAAATGAAACATCATTACTTTCCTCATTTTCATCAAATTATAAATACTTGAAAAAAATTAAAAGTTTTTGGAAAGTTTGGATCTCTTTGGTATGATTACCAATGAGACAGTTACCCACGAATGTTCACATGAGGTGAATGCGAGCAGTTAAAGGCAACCATACGACCTTCAACATTATAAGAAACAGCCATACCGTATATTCATCTATAAAAGGCCCCGACATAAAAAAATATGAAACAATTCAATATGAAAAAGATAACGGCCTAATGTATTACAATTTACGAAGAACAATATGGCAGAAATGAACCAACAACAACCACTGAACGACAGGCTCCTGACTTTGGACAGGCACATTGAGAATGTGGAGGAGGCAAGTTTGTGAGCGCTCAATCCTCTCCTAGCCTGGGATACTGGTGTAATAGAACACCATACGAATAAGCATTTAGATAGTCCAGTATTATTTAAATACAATAGCTTTCAAAATTTCCCTTAATTTTGAAATCAAGAATTAGTAACAAAACAAAAATGGAAAATTTAATACAGATTGAATCACCTGGGTGCAATCTTGACAGATATATATAATACAAATGTTGAAATTTAAATTACAATACTTTAATAACTAATTACCCATTTTTATCAGTGTTCTGATATATATAAATATCTACAAAAAAAGTCTTGAAAAGTCCTAAGATGGATGAAAACGCTAGACAATGCTGCTTTTAAAACTTTTTTTGTGCATTTAATTTTTAATTTATATATATAATATATATATATAAGTATAAAAATCGACCCTTTGCAAAAGTTTAAAAGTCAATGAATCATGAATGGGGGAGGAAAAATAATCATCATGCAAAAGCTAGTACATCCGTTATGTAATCATCGTTAGTGTTAAGCTTTAAACTGAACAAATCACAAACATCGACCTGTAAACTAACTATGTGCATTTATTGCTCTATTGAATATAACTGTGTAAACCGTATTTTGTGACTGAATTCAGTCATTCTATTTTTTACTTTTGCAGAATTGGTCTAATTTCAACAAATATTTACTGAATTTGTGTTGACTGAATTCAGTCATCTGTTTTATAGATGTTAATACTATGTAATCTCACTTGTTGTAATTTAAGTCTTATGTAACACTCTTTTTCTTGTAGCTTCTTTCAAATGTTGTGTGACTGAATTCAGTCAACATTTTGTGAAAATAATGAACAGGATACAGAGTTAATTTCATTTAGCTGTTGTTCTGTTATATGTTGTTTGTATTTAATCTGTAATATCTGTAATCCGAATTCTGTTTCCGAATTTACAGTTTGGGCTTTATTTAAGAAGCAACAAGTACATATAAGATTTATGTTACTTTCAAATATACTGATTGAATTCTTTGATATAAAGATACAATTGAGTGACTGAATTCAGTCACTCAAATAATAATAACAATACAATGGTTTTTTCTTCTTCATATGTTGTAAGTTAACAATACTAATAAAGTATTTATGCAAATATTTCTTTGCCACGGTTGACGTTTTAATACGTTTTAAATAAAATGGAAATGAAATGATGCACATTGCAAACAACGTTGAATGTTGAATGGTATACTATAATGAATAATATATCTACTAAGTTCAACCCTTGAGATTTGACAAATCAGAATATTGACAAGTTGAAACAGAATGTGTTTATGATGGTTTTTGGCACAGAACCTCATTTAAGGACGTCTGATACAATGAAATGTTCCTATGGAACATTGAAAATGATCGTAGATTGCTTATATATGTGGAATTGCAATTTTATTTCCTGATATAATAATTTATATGATGGTATTCATATATTTATAATGTATTGTACACATACAATAATCAAAGGATTTATTCAATAAATAATATTCATTTTTTAAAGTGAAATCACTCTGAATAAATTGTTTTACCACAGAGTGATATCATATGTTTTGATATCCGTTCATCGATCAAATTTGCCTCATATTTTCCACAAGAGAGGCGAAAGATACCAAAAGGGTATCAACACTCGTTGATTAAATTGCCATAGATTAAGGTATGTCATTACACAATTGTTAAGTTGACATTTCCTATATTGGATTAAAAATTACTAAGAAACTAAGGCTCCAACTCAATGAACTTCCTCATGCAGTCAATTTAGATTGATTTTGGCTATTACATTAATGTCCCGTTTGGTCATACGGCTTTTAACTTGTTTTGGCTTTTAAATATTTGTCTTTGAGCGTCCTGATGAAGGTAAATCAAGAAAGAGGCATATACTTTGCAAAGTGTTGTCTTCATTTTTTATACCACTGGGTCGATATCACTGCTGGTGTGGAATTTGTCCTCGATGATACCATTAGCTCAGTACTCAGTGCTTCTGTACTGATATGATTTATACCATACATTTCTTAAGAGTCCGTTTATAAATAATTTTAAAACTGAGGTGTCACCCCCTCAGGCACAGTTTACCATAGAATGATTTGTTTACAACTTTTAGGTCCCATGTAGTCGTATAGCTTTTCACTTGTTTCTGTACTTATACATCTATGGTCGGGTTGTTGCCTCTTTGACACATTCCCCATTGCCATTCTCAATTTTATTGTATTTCAAATATTTTGCTTTTTGCATTCGCGAAGACGTTTAAATGAGAAATGTGCGTCATTCTGTTTTTGTTAATATTGCCTTATTACCAAAAACCTACAAAAACATAACCAACTCACCTATATCAATCTGCACTGAGTAATTTGCTATGTATTCAACGTTATCTATTGTGTTATAAGCTTCACAGATGTACACGCCACTATTGTTTTGTATAACATCTTCAATAATATAGAGATTAGTTGATGAAAGTATAATACTTGTATTCTCCAGTCTAAACCATTTGTAGGTTGGTTGAGGATTTCCATCACCTTTGCATTTCAAAGTAATCGTGGATGTGTTTTTGTCATAGACTGTTTGGTTTGGCTGTTTGGCGATATTGACATGTCTAACGGTATCTACAAAAAATGTTTAAAATTACTTTATTCTTTTCAAAAAAGAATATAATAAAATTAAGTTATAAGAATGGAAATACATACTGATGCACTGAACAGTAGTTGGTTAATCCTTAAATTTGTACTACGGATACATGTACCTACAGTTGGTTAGTGCATAACAAACTGTACTTTCTTTAGATTGCACTGTGTAAAAACGGCTATTTTACAAGCCACGCGTTGGGAGATATATAATATTCATGTATATGTTGATTTATTAACGTACTGGTTCCAATATATGGTATCTGGGTTTCATTTCAAAGAGACATAACTTGGGAATGTAACCAAAATGAAAAAAAATAGTAGCGCCTAAAATTTAATTCATAGGAGGTCCAAAAGTGGAGGAATGGGTAGTATAGCAATTTTGTATCAGTTTTTAAAAACTCTTAGAAGTTCAGCATGTTCAGGGAATATGAAAGTTGGAAATATGCCACACAGCTCTATATTCCAACCTTTGAATAAAATAGCTGTGCATATCAACTTTTTGTTCTGGGGTATACACAGGCAATTTTTTCCAACGTGATTTTAACATGAGAATCACGTGATATTCACGTTGTCCACACCACGTGAGTAGAACGTGAAACGAGCAGAAACGTAATAATCACGTTGTGAGCACAAACGTGACAAAACGTTGTTCACACGTGATATTCACGTTGTGTATAATGCCACATGATATCAACGTGATAATACAACGTGATATTCACGTTTAATATATACCACGTGATATAAACGTGATAATACAACAGGACATTTATGTGAAGCAGCATTGGAAAATATGAAATATTGTCTTTGTTGTACTTATTGACATATCATTTTTTTCTTGGACATCTCTATTTGAAGATGATTCTCTGGTTCTTTGGTTCTTTATCTTAAAAGTAGGGTAAAAGTGATGTAAACATCAATAAATTGTCTTGTAGGTTATAACTGATTATCAGCTACCTCATATGCATGTTTAATGTACCTGTTATCATCCTGAATATGTATGTTATATTTGCAGCTGGATGTTAAGCATACATCAAAACTTAACTATAATTACAATATATTTTAATCCAAATCACGTTGTGTATAATGCCACTTGATATCAACGTGATAATACAACGTAAAATTTATGAAGACACATGGAACAATTGAAATATTGTCTATATTGCACTCATTGATGTCATTTTGTTCTTCGTCATTTTATTTTGGTTCTCAATTGAATTATTGTTAAACAGTTTTAAACCATCTTTTGATAATAAATGATTATTAGCTACCTTATATATGACACTGTGTGTGCAATATTTGCAGCTGGATCATCCATCAATGTATTGTACTTCAAATTATATTTTCTGGTTGTATTCAATGAGGTCCCATTAGTGGCTCTAATTATAGTTGTGTTCATGCATTTTGGTCAGGTTGTTGTCTCTTTGACACATTCCCTATTTCCATTCTCAATTTAAGGAAACATTTCACACCTTTCTGGTTTTTTTTCATGATAAAGTCAAGTCATTTCAAATGACAGTTGCAACAAATATATAAAAAACAAATGTATATAAAACCACAATTCAAAATAGTCCAAGCTATTTTTCAATTCAGACTCTGCAAGAGTTGTGTCCCTTTCAGGTTTATCAATAATCAATCTTTAAAATAACTAACCAAATCTGTTGGTGGATTAAATAAAATGTTTTAGCTCAAAATTGAAAAATGGTATATTTTTCCCTATAAAAGACATGCATTATAGAATAAAAGAAAAAAAACAACACTTTCCAGTATGACATTAAATGTATTCAAAATTAAGTGTCATATGATCGCAATATCTTTCTCTCTGTGTGTCTAAATCTATATCATCAAGTTTCTTCATCTGAAAAGAGAAATAAAGAAGTTCATTTACTATTTTAGTTTATCATTCAATTAAGCTGTATTGTATATGAAGCATACAGTTATCTCTATTATAATGCAAAACAAGTTCATAATTAAATTTCAATCATTATTTCGGTGTAAAATCTTCATTAAAGAAAATTCAGAGAAAAGATGTTATCTTCTTTGGTCCCTACACTAGGTGACGTATTAGGTATGCTTTTGGCTTCAAACATAAACACCGGGTATTTTCTGGCTTCTGTGCCGCTTTAGATGATGTAATAAAGTTTGATAAAAAGTAGAAAGTTAGGTGCAACATTTGAGTTTTTTTGCTTATTAATGTGAAAATTACATGTCAATGAATTCAGCAATTCAAAATGTCGGCTTCCTTAGTTACAGAAAAGGAGATTGAGAATTTTCTGCTAGCTGTCATCCAATCAGAATCATTGATACAAAATAATTGCATTAGAAATATCTATTTATTATAAAAATAACAGGTATGCAAATACATTTTTGCTTTGTTTGTACTTAAATTAATATACAAAAAAGCCATTTGTTACCCGACTTCCATGTTAAGCAAGCGATAATATGAATATTTATATTTCCTAACCAGTTTAATTTATGTTTTCTTTGCTGTCCCCGTTCCAACAACTTACATCTTTTTAGACTTTTATAAATTTAAAAGAGACAATGATAAAAGATTTAAATAAACTAAAATTTCTTTTAACATTTTTTTAAAACCACCTTTTTTTATCTTTTTTTTCATTGTTCAAAATCAATAATATTATAAAAAACATACTTGTAAACTTTATCACTATGTTTAAACTATATAACTTAATTTGAAAGAATACCTCGAATAGTCCATTGGCCAATTACCGATTTCATTCTGTTATTTCACACTTTTTAAACAAATTAATTCCCTTTGTCAATCTTGGACTCAGGTTCTATGCAAAGTATAATAAATCAAAAATAATTTCTGATGTCGTAAGTATTTACATTTGAAGCTAAACAACAAATAAATGTATTATTAAAAAAATTCAAAAGCTTTTAAATTACTTACAGTAAGCACAGGTAAATTTGCTCTTTCTGCTAGCTCTACATTGTCAATGAAAATTATTGTCCCTCCTAAGTGAGACAACTTAAAAAGAAAGTTTCTACTACACGATCAATTATGGGAATTGGCAAATGGACTATTGTAATAAAAAAGTTTTGTAGGAATAATCCAAATAAAAGTTTTGTGTAATTTTCATATTGGACCCATAAAATATCCATTTTGTAATCTTACCTATGCTAATATGGCCCGGTATCTAACAATCCTCTTTTCCTCACGGTCTTTAAGAGTTAGGTCTTTTTGGGGCTCTTGGTTGCTATTATAACGGTTTTCGTAGTCTTTAAATTCTTTAAAAAACCTGCAACCAAGAGACCCTTTCTGTTCAGCAGGAATTTTCCGTAACAACTTCCTTTCATGTGCGAAACATCTCTTCAAAACAAATTACACATATTAAAGTCAAAGTTTAAACAAAGTGTTGTAAAAATTGTACCAACTCTTTTGATATTCATGATGACTTATACAGTACTTAATTAGTACTAGAAATTTAGGTACTACAGATTTTTGGTTACTATCGTTATATTTTCAGCATTTTGAAAGTTTTTCTATTTCAAATCTCTTAAAATAATGATTTTCAAACATGGAATATTGTATCTTGACCTATGATGGTTTACTTTTATAAATTGTTACTTTGGCGGAGTTGTTGCATTGGCACTCATACCACATCTTCCTATTTCTATATGCAAGTTTTATATAATTAAAACTAGTCATTTTGTTATAAACAAAAAACATTTGCCTCATTTTGTCAAGCCTTAGGTTTCGGTTGAAAAAGCAAGACAGAGTGATCCTTCATTTCATCAGTGGTGGCGCCAGGGTCCACAAATGTTCACTATGTGGTTAAAGTTTTTGAAATTTTAATAATTTTCTTCAACTCTCCTGGATTTCTACAAAACTTGAACAGAAGCTAATGTTGATGATCATAATTTAAGACAGTATTCGGAAATAAATTTTGAAAAGATAAAATCAAGTTTTTCCTTATTTAAATTTAATAGTGAGTAAATAGTTTTCTTTTCATATGGAAACATTACAATTACTCTGTTGTTAAAGTTTGTCAAACATTCTTTCTTATAAAACTATCCTAAATTTGTAGCAACAAGAATGTGTCCATAGTACAAGGATGCCCCACTCACACTATCATTTTCTATGTTCAGTGGACCGTGAAAATCGGGGTCAAAACTTTAATTTGGAATAAAAATTAGAAAAATCATATCATAGGGAACATGTGTACTAAGTTTCAATTTGATGTAACTTTAACTTCATCAAAAACTACCTTGACCAAAAACTTTAACCTGAACTTCGCACTATCATTTTCTATGTTCAGTGGACCATGAAATTGGGGTCAAAACTATTATTTGGCATTAAAATTAGAAAGATCATATCATGGGGAAAATGTGTACTAAGTTTCAAGTTGATTGGACTTCAACTTCTTCAAAAACTACCTTGACCAAAAACTTTAACCTGAAGCGAATGGACGCACAGACAAACGAACAGAGCCACAGATCAGAAAACATAATACCCTTCTTCTATCGTAGGTTGGGCATAAAAATGGACAAAAAGATTGTTTATGGTTAAGGGTAATATCTAGAAGAAAATTTTGTTAAAATTTTGTACTTTTTCTTCTGTATTGTACTTATAAATAGATTTAGTTTTTCTGCCAGCTAACATTTATGCATACAGTCTGCAGTTAAATTTTTAAAGCATTTGTTAGATTCATAAACTATCCGATTCTATGGATTTACAGCAAAAGTAGGCAAGTCTCTAGGTTCCGCAGAACCCTTACAATACATTTTATTTTTTTTTAATTTGAAATTTCATATGACTTCAAGTTAATTTATGCTTAATTTTTTTTAGTTAACAAATTGTTTATATACATAAACTTACTAGATGAGCTGTTAGTAGAATTGTGTCTCTTCCCAGGTCTGGCTTGAAACGTCCAAATAGGTGTCTTGCCAACCTGGGAAGGTCCATTTCTCCAGGGTCTTCTCCTGTTTCACTGAGTAGCTGTAAAAAGTTATAAATTGTATTATGCTCCATAACAAGATTTCAGAGAGCAATTTAAAAAAAAAAACATAATTCAAATAGAATGGTGAATGTGTCGGTGGGAAACAGCTATAGATATTGCCCCAGCTTGCATATCATATAAAGTTATTAAGTGACACAAATGAAGAACATAAAAGTGACTCTACCCAAATTTGTACTTGGAACTTTGTTGTCATATTAATTAGTCTTGTGTGTAAGTTTCATAGAATTTGCTTAATGTAAACTTAATTTAGAATACAGAAACGAAAAAGTCAGTATTTTTTCATTTGTCAGGGGACATAACTCTAGAAAATCAAACTTGATCTGTATTTTGTGGTAATTAGCATTGTGTACAAGTTTTTACCAGTTTGTCAGGATTTCTTGATGAGTTCTTTTTTAACAAATGTAAATTTATGAAGTTACTTTATTATCTTCTTATAAATTTTTGTGCATTATTATTTTACCTTGATTTTGACTTGGTTCCTGAAATCTACAAATTTCCTATATGCAAAGGAGAAACAAGATTTCAGGACCAAGTCAGAATCTTGTTTTACATCATAGGTCCTCCTGTACTGTAGGATCTTTCTCTGAAAAAAAAATATAACATTTCCTAGCTTGCATCTTTTATTAGCAAACTGGTTCCATAATATTTTTTGTTTTGTTATACCCTTGACATTAATGTTTAAAGTGACTTACGGACCAAAAGTTTCCTGTATTCTAATTACTAAATTTATAGTTCACTGTAATATGAATTATAATGCAATTTGTATGTAACATGGCTACGCGTCGCCAGTAAAACTGCATTTGCGACCGTCAAATCTACAATTGACGGTGGCAACTCTTCAACTACAGTACTGTTATGAACAGATATATCATGTTAAGGAGGGGTATTTGCGAAAAATACCAGTCGAGAGAATGTTAAATTTCACGAGCCGTAAGGCGAGGGAAATTCATTCTCAAGACTGGTATTTTTCGCAAATACCCCTCAATAACATGATATATCTGTTTAATTACACCGAATGTTAATGTACTAAAACGCATTGATGATCGTGACGTTACAAGCGTCCAGTCGGATAGAGTATTTTTTGGCAAATACCACGGCAGAGAGGGTAAAAAAGGCATATCCTTTTAGCAAATACCCCGGCGGCGTTAAAAATGAACGATATTCATTTGATAACAGTAAATTGGTGAAAAATACACTGGCTATTAACCAATCAAAACCCCGGATTCTTACATAAGGTGTAATTATTCCTTAAATATATTGTACTTAGTTATATAGATTTACCTTCAATTCGTCGTCTGTTTCCCTGACAAACAGCTCTGTGGAAAACCTGTTTCTCAGGTATGCCAAGAAAGGTTTCTACAAAAACCAACATATAATTATAATGTGTATTTTAGAAGATGTCACAACAAAATCATGAATTATAAAAGTTAGACCTAATCACCTCAACACTTTAAACATAATCTTCAAAGCAGTGTAAGGGAGGTAATTTAAATTATGAGGTAATTCAAATAATGTTTCCTCCCTTACAGTACTATGCTTTTAAATTATGTTTTGAACTTAAATGAGTATCTATTAACCAGAACACCCTTGTTTTCCCCCTATATCTAAATCTCATCATAACCTCAAAGCCAATTTTTACCATCCTTTTGCACAGCATGGAAACTTTTCAGAGTGATCCATATATTAACACCCTTCCACAAGTTATTATCTGGAAAACTATAAAATGCTTATTTGGGCACCTTATTGGCACTTATTTCCAAATCTGTTAGGAACATAAACCCCAAAATCAATCCTACACTTTCTTTTCAAGTCATAAATCTTGTGTTTAATTTCTTTGATTTCCATTTACTTATACTAAAGTTATTGTCCGTACGCTTGTGTATCAGTCTTGCATGAATAGAAGTAGTTCCGGACATGGTTTATCGAAGTGTAAACTAAGAGAAAATTTCTAATTGACCAATCCAATTCAAGTATTTATAGATATATATGCAAATTATATCAGAATTATTGTCAGTTAATCAACATTTTAAAATTTTAAAAGCTTCAGTTGAACTAGTGAGTGAGTCCACGAGTTAATGCACAGACAACCTTTGGCAGCTTCCAACCTGACCTCCATATATCCCCAAATCAATAACCACCATTTCTTTCACAAAAAAATAGGTTAAAAACGAGTACTTATAATGTAGCAAATCAAGCCAATTTTGTATGTGTTCTATTTGCATATTAAACAAAAGACACAGATGGATTCATGACAAAATTGTGTTTTGGTGATTTTATGTTTACTAAACATTCTTGGTACTTACAATTTTCTCTATCTATATATACAGAGGAAAATGTTTTGAAAAAATTTACGAATTCATGAAAATTGTTAACAAGAGTGCACACACTGAAATGTCTCGCCTTCTTTACTAATTCTTGATACTATCTTGATAGACCTAAATATAAAGATTTATTACAACTGTCACATAAACTCAACATTAACCAAGAAAAGAAAACATTGATCGATTCACCATGAAAATGAGGTCAAGGTCAGGTGAAAAATGCCAGGCAGACATGTACAGCTAACAATTCTTCAATACAAAAAAATATAGTTGACTTATTGCTTATTAATAAAGAAAAACAGACCAAAACATACAAACACTTAAAACTTAGCCGACATAAAGCTAAAAAAATATGTCCATACACCAAATATAGTTGACCTAATGCATAAAGTATTAGAAAAATAGACCAAAACCAAAAAACTTAACTTTGACCACTGAACCATAAAAAATTAGGTCAAGGTCAGATGACACCTGTCAGCTAGACATGTACACCTAACAATCATTCCATACACCAATTATAGTAGACCTATTGCATATAGTATAAGAAAAACAGACCAAAACACAAAAACTTAAATATAACCACTGAACCATGAAAATGAAGTCAAGGTCAGATGACACCTGTCAGCTAGACATGTACGCCTTACAATCATTCCATACACCAATTATAGTAGACCTATTGCATATAGTATAAGAAAAATAGACCGAAACGCAAAAACTTAACTATAACCAATGAAGCATGAAAATGAGGTCAAGGTCAGATGACACCTGCCAGTTGGACATGTACACCTTACAGTCCTTCCATACACCGAATATACAACACCTATTGCTTATGGTATCTGAGATATGGACTTGACCACGAAAACTTAACCTTGTTCACTGATCCATGAAATGAGGTCGAGGTCAAGTGAAAACTGTCTGACAGGCATGAGGACCTTGCAAGGTACGCACATACCAAATATAGTTATCCAATTACTTATAATAAGAGAGAATTTAACATTACAAAAAATCTTAACTTTTTTTTCAAGTAGTCACTGAACCATGAAGATGAGGTCAAGGACATTGGACATGTGACTGATAGAAAGTTTGTAACATGAGGCATCTATATACAAAGTATGAAGCATCCAGGTCTTCTACCTTCTAAAATATAAAGCTTTTAAGAAGTGAGCTAACACCGCCGCCGCCGTAGGATCACTATCCCTATGTCGAGCTTTCTGCAACAAAAGTTGCAGGCTCGACAAAAATTGACTATAAAGGGCAATAACTCTTTAAGGGGTCAACTGATGATTGTGGTCATGTTGACTTATTATTAGATCTTAATTTGTTGAACATTATTGCTGTTCAAAGTTTGTCTCTATCTATAATAGTATTCCAGAGAATAACAAAAAACCAAAAAATTCTTTAAAAAATACCAATTAGGGGGCAGCAACCCAACAACCAGTTGTCCAATTCATCTGAAAATATCAGGACAGATAAATCTTGACTTGATAATCAATTTTAGCCCGGGCAGATTTTCTCTTAAATGCTTTGGTTTCAGAGTTATAAGCCAAAATCTACTTACATGTATTACCCCTATGTTCTATTTTTACCCATGGGGGTCATCTTGGTTGGTTGGCCGGGTCACATTTTCTTAACTAGATACCCAAATGATGATTGAAGCCAAGTTTTATTGAATTTCTAACCAGCAGTTTCAGAGGAGAATATTTTTATAAAAATTGACAGGGGGGGGGTAACTTCGATATTTTTTTGGTAGGGGTGTGCCATTTTTGCCTCAAAAAACGTACCCATTTTAATATAACATTCACTGAAATTCAGTACCTATAGTTATATAAATATTTAAGAAAGAATGACCTATACTTATATACAATATTTAAAATATATATGATATTTTTAAATGTCAAATACTTCCATGCAGAAAGGTGCACATTTAATCAGATTTGAAGAAGAATAGATTGAATTTATATATGATATGTAGATCATACCCAAATCAATATACAATTATCAAACGTGAAGGCATTTTGATATAGGATGTCATTAAAAAAGCTCGCAAAATTATGACCCATATTTTTGGCACATCCTTGTATACCTATTAATAGGAAGTTACCCCCCCCCCCCCGTGTTGTAAAGGAGACAATGTAATATCTATAAAATTCCAACAAACCTAAATGACGATTTTGATACAAATATGGTCGGAAATTAATAATATAACAAATATAGCCTTTGTATGAGGTCAATACAGGATATATCGACCCAAAGAAGTATATCGACCTCGGACTTCGTCCTCAGTCAATATACTTCTTTCAGGTCAATATATCCTTGTATCGACCTCATACAAAGGCTATATTTGTATAATATATATAAGATATATATAGAGAATAATACATGGCAAAATCTGTATCATATGTCGTATCATCCCGAGACATCAATATCAGCCCAAGGGCCTAAATTAGGGTTTGAAAGAAACTGTTTTATAATGCTGTCTTTATTCTACCTTTATAGCTATAATATATATATATATATATTATTCTTTTTATAGTACATACATATCCTTTTCAGCATTCCATAATTTTGTTTGCAACATTTGCAGTCACATCCATTTTGATTTTCTGTCCCATCATTATCATCCTGTGGCTGTACCTCTGGCTCTCCTGAATCAAACAGATCATCCTGACTATGGTCAGGTTCAGTTTGCTGACTGTCCTGAAGATAATGATAAATTTCATAATTTCATGACAACATTAAACTGTTACAGAAAATTTCAAAGAGCCAGTGTAGCTCATCTAGGTTTACGTAGAGAATTAAATTAATTATATGTGTGAAGAATGGTACTTTCATGTAGATTTGTTTGTTAAAATATTGAGGTAGATCTAAAGATATTATTTTTTTTAAAACTATTTTTGTAGCCCACATGGAACATACAGGCGTTATTCAATAAAACCGTAAATTTCTTGTTCCGGCCACTTTTGAAAAAAAAATGTGATTGATCGACAAGCAGTTTGTGTAGAAACTTACTATTTTTAGAGGGATTAATAAAATATTGGTTCCTGAATGGTTCTAAATATCCAAAATGGTACGTACATGTTTAGTCAAAATAATTATGACGTCTGGCAAAAAATGAAATATAGTCTTCCAGACGTTATTTGGACTAGACTAACCCCTGTTCATCATTCGTATATATATATTATATGATATAAATATGCTGCTTTTCATATTGCAATGTTATATAATTTCACATTACTAGCAAAGTCGTTATATATTTTACCTCTAGCATCTCTAAAAGTCAAGTGTTCCTTTTACGCTGTTCGTGTCAATATCCGTGTCGTCTGCAGTTGCTTGTCGTCAGGAACGCTCATTCTTGTGAACCGTACGGGATAATACTGCGAAAAGCGAAGCACGGTACATTCTAATTTCAATCACGTTAATCGATATCAAGTCATGATTAAACATATTGTTTTAATACAACATATATTAATCATTAATGATATATGATGATAATATCTTTGTGTTTCAAAATTTGTAAATATGGATTCCGAAAATGAATATTGGTTCTCGGTTTTACCCGGGCTTTTTATAGATGTTTGTTTTGATTGAAAAATGGAACGACAAAAGGTAAATTTATACATCACATTTCTCACAGAAAACTCGATACTCGTGTGATTTCTGCCATTACGAAACTGACAGATTATACAACTTTCAAAGACATTTAGAAAACAAAAAGCATTTAGTTTCCAAACAATTTGACCAATTTGTCAAACAACATGAACATGTAAACACTCAGTATACTGACAGTGAAAGTGATGATGACGATCGTGTCAATTGTTCAAGAACTGGTGAAGGTATCAATTCTATTGATGGAAGCCAGGATTCGTCTGATATGGAGATTATAGACAGTTTGAGTAACTCTGAAGAAGAAACTGATACCTTCCAACCAGAAATTTCTAGATGCAACACAGACCACAACGACTGGTTTCCCTTCAACAATAAGGTCCATTATTTACTGAGTATACTTGTCAACTCACGTACACACAAAGTTGTAAGTTTAATAAGAAATAATTCAATTAAAAAAAATCACATAGCAGTGGGTGTCATTGTTTATTGGAGATTTTGCTAGGTACTGGTCGTTTTGGCTCCCCCTTTTTTTCTGTTCACCCTCATGTCAGTGTGTGGAAAAAAGTATGTTTTTTTTTAAATTGTAAATTATAAAAGCTATAAATCTAATTACACAAAATCCAGTAAATAGTATAATTCTGTAGGTCACATTTATGAAAGGGAAGAGATTGTAGTCACAATTTGTGAATTAAGTACAAAATGTAAACCAATACTAGTACATGTATGGGCAAAGTATGGTCTGCAATACAGAGCCTTTTATGTTTATTTATATGCAGTTGTATGAACATATATATATATTTCAACACTATTATTCTATTTAAAACCAGTAACTGTTTTAATTTTTTGAGGTCGCTGGGATACAATGTACCTTCATTAATTTTGAGTATTATGCATTTAAATTGAGTATTATACATTTAAAAGTATTGCCATTTTAATTTAAAAATATGTAGTTAACCCTTTCCTCCATTAATTTTTTTTTTGGGATACCTGATTCGCATAGGATTTTTCAATACAATGCTGAAAATATACTTTAAACTATTAATGCATTGTGAAAAACAAATTTTTCATCAAATAAATGTAAGTCAGATATTCCTATGATACTCCTTAATTTCATATTGGGTACAAATTTTATTAAGTCTAGTACAGACACTTTGTAAACAAAGCGTTTCAACTGAGGTACTACACAGGCATCAAAAGGCGTCATTATGGAGTAAAGGGGGTGGCGTCAAACAGCTTAAAAAAGAGTCATTATGGAGGGAAAGGGTTAAATAATAAAAAATACCTGAAAGGTAATTGTTTGTTATAACTTTTTTTATAAACCTCAAATTGTTTTTTGACAGAGTGATGAAATTGCAGCATATTTCTTGTTTGTTTTGAAAGAGGTTGGAGTGGTTGATGTTCCATCATTGAAACAATTAAAGGATTTTAATACTACTGGATTAAATGTGGAAAACATGATTGTAAAGGTAATATTTACATAAAATATTATAATTGTAAACTTTGGTATTAAAATAATTGTGTAATAAATCATATATTTGAAAAGTAAAAGAAATATCACCTTGTTTATGACGTTGACAATGTGTTTCCGTAGAGTTTTATTTATGACGTCAATAAATCATACAGGTTCGCGTAAATTTAGCGTCGTCCGCTTCAAATTAAGAAATGATGTTTTTACCCAAAATACTTCATGTAGAACAGTTCTAAGAGTTGCAGTATATAAAGAATAACCATACATTGTCTCGAAATATCAATCTGTTATTTGTACTTGGCTTGAAACAGGTAGAAATGCTCGGCACAGCCTCACTTTCTACCTGTTTCTAATCCTTGTACAAATAACATTGATATTTCGAGGCATTATATGGTTATTCTACATGTATGAAGCTAAAAAAAAAAGGAACATCAATACTGTGTTAGAAATATTGAATTTATCCTTAATCAGACAGATTTGGATGATTAGTCACAAATTATGCTATACTTTAAAATAAAATATAACTTACTGTTTATATTTCATCTAGAATGAAGACAAGGATGGAAATTTGTTCTGGACAGTTAAACCATCAGCTTTAATTGGTCTTGCAGTTGCAAATCCTAATACTGCATGTACTTTAAAGAGGTAAATTATTATCAAAAACTAAGATTTCAGTTGTTGTCATGTGTTTCAGTGTTACATATTTAATCGATCTTTTTTATGCCCCACCTACGATAATAGAGGGGCATTATGTTTTCTGGTCTGTTCGTTGTCTGTTTGTCTGTTTGTCCGTCTGTCCCGCTTCAGGTTAAAGTTTTTGGTCAAGGTAGTTTTGGCTGAAGCTGAAGTCCAATTATCTTGAAACTTAGTACACATGTTCCCTAGGGTATGATCTTTCTTAATTTAATGGCAAATTAGATTTTTTACCCAATTTCACGGTCCATTGAACATGGAAAATTATAGTGCGATTGAGGTATCCATGTACTTTGGACACATTCTTGTTCTTATATAAATAAGGCCGTTAGTTATCTTGTTTGGGTTGTATTACATTGTCATTTAGGGGCCTTTTATAGCTGACTATGTGGTATGGGCTCTGATCATTGTTGAAGGTCGTACGGTGACCTAAAGTTGTCAATTTTTGTGTCATTTTGGTCTTTTGTGGAGAGCAATATTTCTTCTTTTTTGTATATTAAGTTTCTTGTTATAATAGGATTGATTATGCTACAAATGTCTCAGTAACTAAGCTGTAAACATATGATTTCTTAAAATGTCTAAATTATTTTTTAAAGATATCCAGAAAAAAACCCAACAAAAGATGCTGGTCATGCAGGTAGCAGAAAATGGAAAGAAGAGATAGACTTTCATTGGGGAAAGAAAAAAAATGGTGACTGCATATACCTGGGAGAATATGTTAAACATGGCCACCAAATTGGAAAAGTGATTAACTTCATATCCATGATATCAGAGGTAAACCAGCTGTTCCATTAAGTTTCAATTAAACAAATTAAAAACCAAAACATTAACTTTAAAACTATATTTTCAATCACAATCCGTATACATGTATATTTAAATACTTGATATTAGATATTGTCACTCACATCCTTACAACTACATGTATTCTTCAGTATTGAATCAATTGTTACCCCATAGAAGAAGGTAATAGTTGCATCTCATGATGGTAAATTAAATCACTTTTGTTTGGTTCTTGAGCATTTGAACTTGATCACTGTTTAAAGCTGGATATTATTGATATTTTCTATTTGATATTGATCTTTGAAAAAAAACTTATTTTAAACTGAAACTGTAATAAATTTATTATACTTTACATTAAAATGACATTTTTTGAGTGGCTAATAAGAGAGTGTTGATTTACTCTCTCACATGGTTAGCGATTGATATTTATGACCCACCTACGATAGCAGAGGGGCATTATGTTTTCTGGTCTGTGGGTTCGTTTGTTCGTTCGTCCGTCCATCCTACTTCAGGTTAAAGTTTTTGGTCGAGGTAGTTTCTGATGAAGTTGAGGTTCAATCAACTTTAAACTTAGTTCACATGATAAGAAATCCATAGTATTTTAATTTCACTCATATATATATCATTGTTAGTCTTAAAAAGTACATGTATATTAAACATGTTAAAGTTAATATATTTTTTTAATTTTTCAGGGTCAATCTTGTCTTACTATTGTAATGCAGTTGGTTAAAATTAACCCTCAGGAATTAGATTGTTATAATGATGATAGGCAAAATAGTACAGGGTAAGTATTTATCAATTATGGACTATTGACCGGGTTATTTTGTTATTCACGGAACTGTTCAGATTATATTGGCTGAGGTCAAAGTCACAGATGTAATATAATACACAGGTCCTTAAACAGATTATTGAAAAAAAATACTTAATTTATAAATTAGGAGATAACTGTATTGTATTTTAATCTCTGACGGCATTAATTGGGGATTTAAAAAAGATATAGACTTGATGTTACTTAATAAGGGATAACTGTATTGTATTTGAAGCTTTAAGGACGTCCATCGGTAGTTTTACTGTCGCAAATTTAGTTTACCTGGCGACGCAGAGCGGAGACAGGTAAACAGGTATCTGCGACAGTAAAACTACCGATGGACGTCCGCAAAGCTTCCAATACAATACAGTTATCTCTATTGTAATGCAAAACAATTTCATAATTAAATTTCAATCATTATTTCAGTGTAAAATCTTCATTAAAGAAAATTCCGCGAAAAGGTGTTATCTTCTTTGGTCCCTACACTAGGTGACGTCATTGGTATTCCTCCGGCATCAAACATTAACACCGGGCGTTTTCTTGCTTCTGTGCCGCTTCAGAATGTAATAAAATTTGATAAAAAGAAGATTTTTAGGTGCAACATGCGAGTTTTTTGGCTTATTATTGTAGAAATTTCATGTCAATATATTCAGCAATTCAAAATGTCGGCTTCCTTAATTACAGACAAGGAGATAGAGAATTTTACGCTAACTGTCATCCAATCAGAACCATTGATACAAAATAATTGCATTAGAATTTTTTATACCCCCATTTTAATCATACCACCGCTTTAAATAAGGTGAGCGTATACTAATTTACATCTGTCTGTCCATCTGCCTGTCCTTCCATCACTTTGTCCTTCCCATTGATATTTTCTTCAGGAATTACAATGCAAAGAATTCTGAAATTGGGTTTGAGGGTTTATCATAGGTCAGCTGTACTGGGTGATGCGTTTTCAGGTTCATCTCTCAACAACTTCCTGATTACCAAACACTTGTATGATTTTACACATGATAACCAAGTTCAACTTTTCCATCACATTTTTCTACAAAACTACACTTGAGGATTTCTGAGATTTGGTTTAAGGGTTTGGACAGCATTGATTGGCAGGCATTAGGTAAAATTCACAACATATAGTGTGAAAGTCATATTATAGTGCAATTATAATTGATTACTACAGAAAATAAATTAATGTTGGTTTTTTTTTAAATAGCATTTGTTTGATAACTGGAAATATGGTGGAATATCCAATAGATGAATGTGAATTGATGGATCTGGCAATAATTGAAAACATTTCATTCATGAAAAAAATTAATGGAGATTACATAAACTGCACTCAACAGGTAATTAGCAGTCCCCATTTTTAATCATTTGATATTCTGATAAAAAGCTGCGAGAGAGTTGCTGCCTTATTATTTCTATCTTGTGGCTTGTGGAAAGACAAGCATGACATTTAGACAATATAAGTATAGTGTCTTGAAATATGAAATTTATTTGTATGAGGCTTAGAAACGGGGAAAATGCGAGGTTCTACCTGAAAATTATACTGAAATCGATAAAAAATATAAAAAAATTAAATAAAATATGTAAAAAATTCATTGACTACAAAAAAAAAAAGATATGATTGCCATGTTGAGACAACTCTCCACAAGAGACCAATATTACACAGATATTAACAACTATTCTATAGTTTACCGTACGACCTTCAACAACAAGCAAAGCCCATACCGCATACTCAGCTTTAAAAGGTCCCGAACTGACAATGTAAAACAATTCAAACCAGAAAACTAGAGGCCTCATTTATGCCCAAAAAAAATTAACAACAAACAAATATGTAACACATAAACAAACAACAACCACTGAATTACAGGCTCCTTACTTGAATGTTCATAACATACTAAATGTATGTTCATATTGAAATTGATAGAAAACCAAAAAATGGGAATATTGTAAATAAAGGAAGAGGGATAGAAAAAAGCATTTTCCTGTCCCCATAAGAGGAGGGATATGACCTTTATCAGGACTCAGGGATCGGGTTGTTTTTAAAATCGGGATTTCCCCTTTCAGGATCCGGGATTTCCTTTTTTTTTCAATTTCGGGACCTCAGGATTTCGTTTTTTAACCCCGGAATTTCAGGATTTCATGTTTTAAAGCCAGGGAAGGCGGAATTTCTGGATCAGGACCCCTCCTATCCCCCTCCAATAACATGACTTATGATATTTTTGCTGAAATTTTCCAGTCCTTTATGTTTTACAAAATTCTTCCAACAACACTTTACATACTTTAAACTACGCTCTGAATGCCTGCGATTTCGTGGGTGTGTTCTAGTTATAATGATAATGAAAACACCAATTATGCTTAAATTTTATTCTTTTTTAAAAATGTTTTATAGGATAGAGATTTAATGCTAGAGGTTTCGCCATTTAAAATCAGCAATCTTCCAGTTGTTACAGTACCAATCAACATATTTATTGATGACACATCTGCCAACAAGTCCAGAAGATGGGATGCCTTGCATTGCATACAAACACAGTTAGCAGGAATACCACTTAAAGATAAACAAAGAAATAGAAATGTTATGGTGCTAGGTACCTCTGACAAGGTTGCTATACTGGATATAGCTAAACCTATTTGTGATGATATCCTGTCTCTAAAGAGGTATAGAATTTCCAACATCTGGTGTATATCAAAATGATACTTAGGTTACCAGATAAATAAATTATTAAAGTGATCATTTTAAGTAATTAATGTAAATCATGATCTAACTTCAGTATTATGTCAAATCAATGTGATAAATGTCAGTTTTTTTAATAGATTAACTATGTTTTACTGTTTAAGAAAGTAAAATATTTTATCAAATAATTTGTATATTAACAATAATTAATAGTTTACACAAACTTTTTGTAAAGCAACACATTCTGTGTATTTTATATATAATATTCTGTATAATAATTAAATTAGTTGTATAAATAGTTTACATTTGTTTATTAAAAGCTCTGGAATTAGAGGATTTGATGCCATGACCAAAGAGAACATTATGATAACATCAGATGTAAACTGTATAATTGCTGATTACAACTGTGTCAGTCTTGTTTGCAATCATCTGGGACCATCCGCAAATAAGTTCTGTCCTAAGTGTATGGTAAGATGGTATTTTTATGACTAGGAAGAATTATTTTTATGCCTGGATATATATTGTTAGCTTTTTTTTTTAACTTAAGTTTGCCTCAACCAAATGCCATGAAACTTATGAAAACTTATTATTTACACAAAACACAGATCAATTTGGAATTTTAGAGGCATCACGTAAAAAGTTCTAAAGTTATACGCTTTACAAGTAGAAAAATATATATAACATTAATGAAGGAAATAAAAGCTTTATTTTACACTGTTTGAAGATGAAGCAGTTAATTCAAACATGCCTGACATACTTTTTTAGATTTCTACTAGTTTTTGTTGTTGTTGGGGTTATAGATTCATTTCATATTATGGATATCAAATGAGAGTTTTTAGATTTGCATTGTCTTAATTGTTAGATATTCTTTAAAAGTTTCATTTCATTTTTCAGGCAAATAGTTCAGATCCTTTGAGTTTTGAATGGGAAAAACGTACCCCAAATAAAACTCAAAGAACAATAGAGCACATAAAAATAGCAAGAAATAAGGTAGAGATCAGGAAAGAAAATGGAGTGAAAGAACATACTAATTGTTTTTGGGAAATAATCAATTGTCATAAGTAAGTACAGTTTATAAACAAAGTTTCTGCTTTGTACCTTAAGGATGTACTTAGATGAGGTTAGGTTAAAATTAATAAATTAAGAAGTTAAAATTGATACTATAAGCTGGTAGAACACTCTTTCCGGATAAAAATAAGCTAAAAATATTGATAATCATGGACCTCCTTTTTTAAATATTTTAGATTTGAAATATGGCGGGAAAAGGCTGACTCAGATAGTATTTGGGTCTCAAAACCAAAGAAAGAAAATCAAGAATCTTCTAAAATTTTGGTGAATGACCTTTCATGAGCTAATAAATCTTATATTAAAAAATAAATGGGTGTTATGGGGCAAAATATTTTACATTGTATTGTATGGAAAAACACCAAGAAGTTCGAACTTTTGACGCAAATTCCAAAACCTCACCTAAGTACATCCTTAAGGGGGCTCGCGGGTCTAAATATTTTTTTTTTTATCTTATACAGGATTTCTCTATATTTTTCTATAAATGAACTTTATCTTATACTTAATAGAAAAATGAAATAAAAAAAAGGGGTCACCGTTCATTTACGCTCACAATCTGCCTTCGGAAGAAGCATACATTTTTGTTGATGTCCTTTTTTCTGTTGAACTAATAGGAGAGAAAACGGTAATATCGAAATAAAAAAAGAACTAAATTACAGAAATCGCTCAAACTTTACAGTTATTTAGTTTATGTACAGCTTATTTGAATACAACAATAAAAAATATAGGTCACCGATAACTTAAAAAAGATAATTCAATTTTAATCCCAAAAAATGGCATTTTTGCAACAAAGGGAGATAATTTGAAGCTTTTTCAATGATATCTACATTTTAAAAGTCACCTAGGGTCAACACAAATTGATTTTTTGGAATGATTTACTCATAAGTAAAAAATAAACTGAAAATGCCATAGCTTAAAATAAAAAGACACACATCCAAAGGTTCATTTTCATTTATCCAACTTTTTAAAATTTTAGGTTGTTAAGGTAAAAAAAAAAAGTTGGATAGATGAGATCAAAGGTAATCAAGAACAAAGGGTTTTTCAATTAGAGTTTGGGTTGAATGATAGATGAAAAATAAGACTGAAAATTATACCCGGATTTAATTTTCTGTAGTATTAAAAGAAAAGCATGTTAAAATGTGCAACTAACATTTAGTTAATGTAATGTTATTCATTTGAAAGTATTTTAAAGTTTTTTAACCATTAATTAAAATGTGAACTGGATAGAAAAATATCAGTTGCACTTTTATTCATGAAGAGATTTGTCAATGAGATAAAGCTTTTTTGGTGTAATAGATCCTGTTCATTCGTTTTTTTTCTGTTCTTCTGACCAATTGATCCAAATGAGACAAAATATAAGTTGAATACGTTTTACTACACAAAGACTGAACAGAACAAAATTCAAACAATAATATATAGGTACCACTTATAGTCGCATTGACATCCTCTCTTATGATTATTCCGTTTGTGTTATTTTGGGAGAAAAACGAGCTAGCTTCCCTTGGCCAGAGGTCAATAAAATTTCTGCAGCAGTACCTAAAGTGTGGGCCAGGTGAGCTAAAAAGTTGGATAAATGAGAAGACGCCCATCCAAACAACATGTTAAGGGGTCATAAACCTTAAATATTTAAACAAGGCTTTGGAGATATTGAATAACCTTTGAAACATTGATTGCCATATTCAATAAAAAAACAACCCAGTAGAATGCTATACCCTATGTTATATATAATGATGTTCAACTGATTTTTCCATTTGTAGAGACACTCCAACTGGATTACTCCATTTCATGTATTTGGGTTTAGTAAAACATCTCGTGCAGGTAAATATAAAATAATTGGATGGTATATACAAAACACAACTTGACAAAACTTTTTCACATTTAGCTGTTGGTTTTATATTAATTATTTTTTTTTGTCTATGACCACATTTTTTTATGTTTATCTAATCACATGACTAAAGTATGTCCATATGTATGTATGGGTTGATAAAAGAAAATAACGTCAGCCGATTAAAAGACGCGCTACATCCCAAATTAAATTATTAATATATAATAACCATTATTATTATAAGAATTTGAATTTATTTTCCAAAACATTCCAACAAGTGACATATGACAGACAACACATTTATTCTCAAATCTTTCACATTTCTTTAGTCATTAGTTGAATAAAGTTTGATAAACATCGGTTTTATGTTGTTGTTTTTAAGGTGAAAAAGTTATAGTTTTAAAATAATTTAATACTTTTATATTTTTTTTGTATGTATAATTCTAAATCTTTTGAGTTACTATACTTCAATAATTATAAGTGTATCTTAGTGAGTGCATTTACTTCTTTTGCAGTTATGTTTGACAAAACTTTCAGAGCAGCAGAAAGAAAAATTAGAACTGCATCTTAATAGTTTAAACTTGACTTCTTTTCCTTACCCTGTGAATGGGAAATTCATTAAATATGTTGACAGTCGACAAGGAAAAGATTTTAAAACATATGTAAGAAATATTTGATATACATTGTTATTGATTTTTTTATAATGTTTCAACCTTTCACTTTTATAGTTCATTACAGTAAAATTTTGTAAATGCCACTATCAGCCCTCTTTGCTTAATCATGGTAGCCAGCTTATAATTATCCAGAACACTGGCAAGACTTATAAATTAAGATGGGAGTCAAATTCACAGAAATTTTTGTGTCATTCCTTTTAAGAAACTATAAATTAGAGTTATTTTATATTTGATAGCAAGTGTTGCTTAATTTTAAGTAACTAAATACTAAGTACTTTATTAGGGAAATAATTTTTGAACTAATTTATTGTCCACAGTTCAACTTCTTTTGACTTATTGCAGGTGCAGGTGGCATTTTTTAATATGGAGTATGTCCGTCTTCCAATGAAATACCTACAAGCAATATCAGCCTTAGCAATGGTAATTTTCTATGTAACATGGAAATTATTTTTATAAGGTTTTATGATAAGGAATGAAAATAAGATATCTATTGGGACTGACTACCAACCAATCAAAATGTTGCATTCTTATATATTTCAGAAAATATTCAGTAGGATATATTTGTTCAATAATCTCAATAACTATCATCATATGTCATATTTAGATAAGCTTGATTTTGCAGCTTGTATGTTCATAAATTAAGGAAAAGGGAAGGTTATTGTACAACATAAGGAACTTATCCAATATCATCTGTGAAACCCTTATTCCATAACGGTCAAGCAACAAGTGATGGCCTCGGTAAAATATACGAAGGAATGATTTCAACTTCACCATTTTGAACATTAAATGAAGTAGATGTGGTATGATTGCCAGCGAGACATCTCTCCACCATATATCAAATAACATAGAAGTTGACAAAAAATGTATGGACCTCAACAATGAGGAAATTCCACATGACACAGTCCTGTCGAAATTACTGATATGTATACATTTTAAAGGAGATTTCACCAACTTTCTGATATATACATTTATAAAAAAATGAACTTGGTGTATAAATTTTGAATAAGTTTTGATAAAATCATACTTACTATAATGTGGTTATAGTCATAAAAAGTATATTGTATGTGTTTGAGTTGCTTTCTTTTTTTTCAGATGTCAAAGCACATTCACACTACAGAAGGTACTGAAACTGTAGATAAAGACATAAAGAACTACATTGCCATAATAAAAGAGAAAATACCAGAGCTTTCCAGTAAAAAAAAGACTCATCTGTGTATGCACTTGGTTAGTTGAGATAGTATCTATAAATTAATAAAAGTAACTTAGTTGTCCTCAGTGAACAATATTCATTGGGATATGATGGATGGGAAAAAAAAATTGTAATTGTAATTTTGCCTCATGAATGAAAAGTTTTA
Source organism: Mytilus edulis (assembly GCA_019925275.1). Lineage (NCBI taxonomy): Eukaryota > Metazoa > Mollusca > Bivalvia > Mytilida > Mytilidae > Mytilus > Mytilus edulis. The sequence goes on along the minus strand of CM034360.1, from coordinate 123,572,481 downwards.
TTGAGTAATGCAATTGCTTAAGGAATAACATGTGATGTGCAGTTAGCCAATCAGAATTACATATTATAGTGAAACATACATCTAATGTAATTATTATATTATGTAATTAGACTCTATGTTAAAATTAATACAATTTAATACAGTGTATCATTTAATATCTGTAGATTGATGATATTAAAGAACATGGATGTTTATTGGAATACTCTGAAGATGCATTCGAAAAAAACCATGGGCTCATTAGATCAGAAATATTTATACAAAATCAGTTGGCAAAAAGTAGAGATACAGCAGCACAATTTAGCAGAAATGCCATTCTGGAACACATCATTAGTGGTGGTTATTTCTTAGATAACAACAACTGGTATGTAGAATCGTGCGTTAATGCTTTGATTATTTTTTGCCGTATAAGAATTCTAATATGAAACCTGTTTTAAAATGAAGATTAAAATGTGTTTCATGTCTCATTTTTAGGTATCATCCAAGTCAAATTTCAAGTTTTCATTACATTAGTAAGTTAATGCTTTGGTTTTGCTATGAATTAGACAGTTAAAAAATTTCAACCAATTTTTACATGAACCACAAAAATATGATTTGCCGACTTTTTGAAATGTTCTGGATCCACTACTGGTTGGTAAGTCAATTAGTCCAGTTTTTACAGCAATAAATTTCTTTAAAAATTGGTCTAATCATGTATCAATTATTATGAACTATCAGAATTATCTCATTTAAGCAAATGACAGTTTTAGTAAACAGCTGAATGAATACAGTTGAACTAAGCTGTATAGAATCAAGTGATTAACAAATTAAGAAAAGTATATGTAAGAATTCTTGTCATAGTAGGTTATATAGTAATGGTTTACTGATATAAGAGGTCGCTAACATGACTATACCAAAATTGCATCTATTTTGACAGTTTTTTCCACCTAAATGTCTTTTTAAGATTCAGACGAAAATTTCCTTTCTTGGTTTGTTTTGTAGGGAAGACCTTTTTAATTTTATAGGTTCATCAATATGATTTTTAATCGGTATTTTTTCATAGGAAAATGGACTTGATTGGACCTCCGAACTATTCATGATTCCATTATGAGGAGTCTCCTGAAATTGAACCAATGCTCTAGTTCACATCATTAAAAATCAAATAACAAATGTTTTATTTTATTTTTTCATATATTAAGTAGAACCATATTAATAAGGTGTCTTTGTAAGAATTGTTGAATTGTTAAATATATTTTTATTTAAGGATTCAAGCCAGTCAACAAGTCCAAAGTTTTGGAAGGGTTAATATTGTGGAGAAATTTATGGGAAAAGGGAACGAGACAAAAGGGAAATTCACCCTATCAAAACTTGAAAAGAAAGACAATCTACAGGTAAATATACTGCAGCTGTGCTATTTGAGCAGTCAAATTGCATTGACTGTATATTCATATGTCATATACAGTCCATGACAGTATATCACCTTGTTTATGACGTTGACAATGGGTTTCCGTAGAGTTTTATTTATGACGTCAATAAAACATACAGGTTCGCGGAAATTTAACGTCGTCCGCTTCAAATTAAGAAATGACGTTTTTTACCCAAAATACTTCATTCAGAACATTTTTAAGAGTTGCAGTATATAAAGAATAACCATACATTGTCTTGAAATATCAATTTGTTATTTATACTCGGCTCGAAACAGGTAGAAATGCTTGGCACAGCCTCGCTTTCTACCTGTTTCTAAGCCTTGTACAAATAACATTGATATTTTGAGACAATGTATGGTTATTCTATATATTTATAGTTGTATGATGAAATCACTATTAAAATGGTTTGATAGTCATAAAAGTTAAAATGTCAAAAATTCCTTACAGTGTCAATATGAAGAATAGAAGATCGAGGCTTGTCAGATTTACATCAAACTGAAATACACTTATTTTCTCAAAATATTTTTGAACATAATTGGTTCCTGATCAACATAAAATGTAACTCTGCCATTCCACTTTACACAGAAAATTGAAAGTAAATAATGTTTTCGAACTTCATTATTCATTTATTTGAGGAGTGACTGTAACATTTGTTTCTGTCTAAGGAGAAATAACATCAAAAATGTGTTGCAAACTGATTAACCCTTGTAGTGAGTTATGTTACAGTATGCATCAATTTTTTTTTTATAATTGTAGTTGGAAAAAATATTACAGTCTTTTCCCATAATTAAATTCTAAATTCAATTTTAAACCATAGAAAAAACGTTATTGACAGGACTAAATTACATGTCTATTTGATAAGAAAACAACAACAGCCAATCAAAAGATGTTAGATGTCAATTAATTAGAGGCTTATTTTTTATGCATTTTAGTGCAATAGAACACAGAATAGTTCACAGACAATTTCTTACAATACTGTTTTTTTAAATAATCAGCACATTATATAATCTATAGATATACACATTTAATTCAGTATGAAATGGAGTTTTAAATTATTGAGTTGCATTAAACAATATATTTTCAGAAACTAAGTGACCTTCAAATTCTGCAAGCCTTTGTCAACTGTGGTCTTTCGATATCATCTTATAATGAGCAGTGTACTGTCACACAATTCTTTGGTAATGCATTAACCAAAAGTGGAGAAAGAGCAACCCTTGGAGGATATGTTTTGTATCTTGAGGAAGAAGAGGTATATTAGTTTGTAAAACAAATAAACTCATTGTTTTCATAGGATTGTGAAGATTTTTTTCTCATCTTAACAAAACAACGAATGCCCTTGTTATTTTATGCAAACTTTAATGATTGATAATTCATGAGTATTTAGTGTGTATTTTGAAAAAGTGTTTAAACTGAAAGTTTGATATTATTCCTAAGTTGTAGACAGATCTTATACAATTACTGTCTGTTAATGAGGTAAATATTTCTTATTGACTTTTGAAAAACTGATATTCACTGAAACCACATATTTACTGAAACAAAAGACAGTAATTGTTTTATGGAACAATTTTTTTCAATGGATAAAAGTTACGGTCAAATCCACATTTGACCATGAGTTGTTACTAAGGATAGACCTTTTCTTTTAATCATTGGATCATCAAATGTCAAATAAAATTGAGAATTGAAATGGGGAATGTGTCAAAGAGACAACAACCCGACCACAGAACAGACAACAATAGAAATAAGCTTATATTGCTATGCAAAAAATAATAATTGCACCATAACATTATACTTTTCTTTATTTTTTTTTTTTTTTAAAGTATATAAACATTCTTGGTCCAGAATTATGACATTTCATAATTTATATTATATTTTCACTTAACTAAATCAAATTTATATTAGCCTTACAACACTTGATTACTTGTTTAAAACATATTTGAACGTTTACAGGAAAAAATTGGGAGAATTAAACAGCTAGCTAACATAAAAAGTGGAAAATTGTGTATTGAGATTGCTGTAATTGTAACAAGCAGGCCTGTGATATACAGATGTCAGAATATAGAAGCTGTCATGTTTAGTGCGGAGGAAATTATAGTTCCACTGAAAAACTTAATACAAAATGTGCATCTTATTCATGATTGTATAGGAGGTTTTTGCCCTATAAAAGAAACAAAACAAATTGTCAAAGTAGAACAAGAGATGATAGAGAAAACTATCAAACATTTGCAGCATAACGTTAATCATGATGTTTATTTGATAAATAAATTTAGATTAACTCATTTGAAGGACAAATATATTGTATAGTTAACAACCAAAATTTGTTTTTGTATTTTTGTTAACTTAAGGAGGGTCGTGAGTTCAAAAAAAATCAGCAAATATTTAAACATTTTTTTTTCATAACAAATTTTATTCATTACACTATTATTTATAACATTATGATATGGTTAAAAAATGATATTTATTAATTTTTTTGTAAATGATTTAATTAATTATAAGCTCCAACAAAGATACGGTTATGGGAGTAACATTCAAGAGAACTTTTTTCAAAAAAGAAAAAGGTTTATTCAGATTAAAAGCACTTTATGTGTATATAAAAAAGAGGGAAATTAAGGGTTTTAATATTTTACCTGTCAACTCACAATTTTGCTTAAAGTATTGTTATCTATATTTTGATTATAGAAAGAAAACTTTAAAATGAGGAAATTAAAATGATGATTAAAAATTGTTGTACTGGCATAATTTATATCATAGTACAGGTACTTGTTCTGTTTTACCCATAAAATGTGTCTATGTAATTATTAGGAATGAAAAATCTGATCAACAATTATGTTGCTTCATTCTTATAATTTATAACACTTTATGCTTTCCTTTGTCAATTGAGAATGGTTCTTAATACCTGTAATTAATAGTCAAAACATGATGAGATTTTTAAGGGATATATTAGTGATTGAACTAATTTCTGTAAAAATTAATAACTGCTGATATTAAAAGGTTTTCAGTCAACAAAGTTGAATGCATGATATGTGTAGATTAAAATTATGAAAAGGTTTAAATGATTACACATACATTGGTTTAGTATAACCAAGATAAATTCTCTTTTTACAAGTTTTACAGTGTCAATGAAAATTTGTATCCCACTTAGGGAGACAATCCAAGAAAATAACTACAGGGCTGATTTACTGGAACTACAAATAGATTATTGAATATTTACTTCCATATTTCAAATTTCAAACAATGTTGGTATGTTCTTAACTTATATGGTGACTTATTTTGCAGATTGAGAAAATAATTTTTAGCTATGAGGTTAATCTCTGAAATAAACATCAGAAATGTTTTGTTTTCTTGTTTTCTATATATATTTTAATTGGTAAAAAAGGTAACTTATAATTAAAGAAACTGCCCCCCCCAAAAAAAAAAAATAGACGTGAAAGATAACTCAACTTTTACCTCATGTGAAATTAACATTATATTTACACGTTAAAATCATATTAAAAAAAAGATATGTGAAATTAACACAATCTTTTCACGTTTAAATCACGTTAAAAAAATGTCATATGATAATAACGTTACATTGAAACGTGAATATCACGTTAAAAAAATATCATATGATAATAACGTTACATTGAAACGTGAATATCACGTAAGCAGATAGAAACGTGATTATCACGTGAGAATATCATGTTTGTAAAATACACGTGATATAAACGTTTATCCCGTGTGATACACACGTGGGAAAAACGTTATTCTCACGTGATGAGCACAAACGTGAAACACACGTTGGAAAAAATTGCCTGTGTAATTTTTCACAAAACTTCATAGTAAAAGTGGCACAGTTTAAGCCGTAGGGGAGTTTCAATGGTAAATTGTATTGTTTTTATGTTTACAAAATAGCAACCTTTGTCATGTGTTATTGCTTGTCTGTTTGTCTTCTTTCATTTTTAGCCAGACGTTGTCAGTTTATTTTTGATTTATGAGTTTGACTGTCCCACTGGTATATTTCGTCCCTCTTTTTGAATAGACGATATTCATCAAGACAAAATAGTTTTAAAGTCCTTTGAACTACAGTTTGGGTCATGATCCAAAAGAATGTGTTAACTCAATTTCCATCCATGAACAGTTAAAACATAAAAAGATTAATAAAAGCAAAACCAAGTAAATTGAATTAAAAATTTAACAATAAAGTAGTTACATGGCTATATTGTATGCTTCTTGTGTGCAACGATTTCGTCTGTTTTTCGTCGGCTTTTTTACTGAGGAAAGGCGACATTTGGTTCGAGATGCGAAAATTCGAATCTTTGCAAAATGATTAGCTTGAAAACAATTGTCTTAAGTTTAAAATAGAAAGGTTTAATTTATTTGATTAATGGTTGCATAATGTCATTGACTTAAGTGGATCAATTCATTGTTTTAAAGACAAAGTGGTCATACTAACAATGGCAACGATTGAACACTATAGTTCAAAAAGACGTCTGGTTGCAATATTATCATTAACTATAACGATTTTACCGCATCAAATGCGCATTTAGACTAATATTTATCTTCTCTGATGCTTTATACATGTTAGACAGAAATAGTTGACAAAAAAAATAATCTTAAATTTAGAACAACTGGCGAAAAGCTGAATAAATCGAAATCGATATCAAATGCTTATAACATTTACTAATAAGACAGATTAAAAAGAAGAAAGACAATATCAATCAGATGTGTCAAAGTGGAAAAAACTCGAAGTTAAGAGCATCAATCAATTATCAAAATAATAAGGGCAATTTATTCGATGTATATTTTCGCTAAATTAGTTCCTCGTATTATTGATTGTGAAAGGAAATGGTCAATCAAAAACAATTACTTACAAAAAATATTATTGTTATAGTTATATTGACAAATTTGGTAGGACAACACAAATAGACATAATTGGTGAATGGGACAGTAGTTTGTTCAAACATACGTTACAGACATATACATACAACATAATAGACTAAAACATTCTTATATGACATAGCTATAGATGCCAACAACAAAATATTTTTCCAGTTGATAGTACAATCATTTATTTTCAAATATGATGTCGTAGAAGTATTTTTACTAAAGAAATCGAGTAAAATATAAATACAAGGGTATACAAAATGAAAAGAACACTCTTGCGTCTGAATCGAACCCACCTGCACCAAAAGCGAATAAAGCCAAACATCCGAATGTTGGATGCGCAAATACCCGTCACGAGTCACGCCAAGTGTCAAATGACAAAGCATTCCGATGGATAACAACATGGAAGCGGTGTTGTCAAATGATCCTGGCTCAATATTTTTTTATTTTAAGTTTCCCTCGGTTTTAGTTTGTTACCCCGATTTTGTTTTTTGTCCATGGATTTATGAGTTTTGAACAGCGGTATACTACTGTTGCCTTTATTTGACAATAACTTGAAATTATTTTTTTATATTATTTATTAATTATAACATTAATTTGATTATCATTACTAAACATAAAATTAATTACACCCTGTATATGCTGAATATTACATTACATAAAATGTCTTACCCCAGTATATGTTTAAAACTATTGTTATTCTTACAGAAACCATCAAGGGGCTTAGTTTCTACAAACATTCCTAAAACATCGGCTAGTGATTCGTCATTAAATCGGAATTTTGCTTTAAATGATCTGCTGAAATCTCAACTATCAGGTTGCTGGTCCCTTTAAAGAAATATACATCAGGAATCTCTTCAACAGTTGTAGGCTCATTGAAGTAGATTTTTGAATCTCCTTTTTTTGAAATGTTCTTCCATACGAATTTACCTGGAGGCTTTCTAATGTTACCCGTACAGGTAAACGGAATTGTTTCCCATTCTCGGAAACTTTGGACAGATTTTTCAGTAGACACTGAGGGAGTTGAAATTACTAATTTAGATTACTGTAAATTCAGAAATTATTGCGAGGTTTTTATTATTGCGAATAATGCGACAGAGTTGTAAACGCAATAATTAAAACTCGCATTTTGTAATATCTTAACTGAATTAAGCATGACTTTTCTCAAAATCGTAATAATTAAAATCGCATTTAATTTAAAATGACAAAATCGCAATAATAAATGAACGCAATAATTTCTGAATTTACAGTAACTGTTTCCCAATACCCCCATTATATTATATAAAAATATTGGTATACTTACAGAAAACATCAAGGGGCTGAGTTTCTACAAACATTCCTAAAACATCGGCTTGAGATTCTTCATAACATCGGAATTTTGCTTTGAAATGATCTGCTGAAATCTTAACTGTCAGGTTGCTGGTGCCTCTAAAGGAACATACATTAGGAATCAGTTCGACATTTGTAGATTCATTGGAGAAGATTTTGTGCTCTCCTCGTTTTGGAATTATCTCCCATACATATTTACCTGGAGGCTTTCCAATGTTACCCGTACAAGTAAACTTGACTGTGTTCCCTTCGCGGAAACTTGGAACAGGTTTTTCAGTAGACTTCAAGGGAGTTAAAGTTACTGTATCTGTTAGAAGTGTATAAAATGATGAATTGCCATTTTGTTTAGTGTTGAACAAAATGTTGTTTCTATTGTTGGTGACACTTGCGGAGCTGTTGTCTTGTTTCTGTTTTTTCATTATTGCAATTACGACATAAGAAATTCTTTCAGGCATCAACGGAAAGGCTGAAATATATTGATAAATTAAAAGAGTATTTACCCTTATTCTTAAAACAGAATATAATATGTGCTGTGAGCGTATGTTGCTTGCTTAAATAATTTATCGACCAAACTCCTTCATCATAAGCATCAAACACTTTTTACTGTTCGTTGTATTATAATCAGTATTCATAACGGCCATTTTTAAAATCATTAAGATATCTGATATGGTATTTAGAGGATTTGATGATGGATAGTTGACAATCCACATCTTAAATACGTGCCATGATAGAATCGTTAAATATTGAATAGAGACAGAAGCTTAATATAATGGTCAGGTTTAGAAACTTCCAACAAATATCAAAATTCCAAGGTAAAATTAACAAATAAATCCGTAACAAAATCAAACGTTAGTATAGTATACTGAGGTGAAAATTTTGATCCAGGAGACAAACATCAATGAAATACTACACAATTCAGTTGACAAACAAATTCTAAACTAACAAATAATTAAAAAAAAAGGTGCAAACATAAATCGTTGAACATAAAGTATGATATGATATACAGACATATTAATGTCTACCGAAGATGTATAGGTTAAGTAAAGTACAATTACAGGGGTATACAAGATGAAAACAGCACAATACAAAAACTTATAAGTCCGAATCGCATTGGATCTGCAATTGTAAGCGCAATTTCACTCCACCGTGTATTCATTCCGGGTAACTGTTTTTAACTAGAAAATATTTAATTTAGATAGTGAGAAAGTGTTAATGTTGATTCCGTTGTTTTGTTTAAATTATACTAGATTATTGTTTATATATATCAATGGGTTATTATAAAATCAGAATATATATATAAAAAAACACAGTTTAATTCATCTGCATCTTACTAGCGTTTAATAATATACTAGTAGTATACAAAGGTGTACAATGTAACATATAAACTTGATAAATATAGTAATGAATCATAGCTAAAACTTCAAATACGTTGACAATGAATAGGGCATTCAAATTGATATATACCAAAGAGCAGAATTGTTCTAATCGGACGTTTCAATTATAGACGCATTCTTTGTTAATTTTATCTCCAGGTCGACCAAAACGCACAGGCACAGAAAAACTGCGGTATTATCTAATATACATGATTATTACAATTAGTGACAAGTTAAAAGCATATGATTTTATGGATTTGCGTCGAGAACCTTTTTAAATATAATTCGTTAATAAAGCATTTTTCTTTTATTACTTGTTCACAATGAGTACTTTAACAATTCATCAAAATCAAAATAACTAGTGCGACTCATTACTGGTACAAAATCACTAGTGTAATCATTCCTAGTTCAATATCACGTTTGCAATCATTCCTGGTTCAAAACACTAATGTGAACATACCCTGAATGAAAAACGCTAGTTAACATTGTCCATTTTTTACATAAATCAACTATGCTTGTCGAAGTTGAATTCAAATACCCCCAAAAATACGAAAACTAATTGAACATATTCTCTTAAAAATCCCTCTTTCGAATGTTACGATGAGTGTTGGATATTTTACACAAGACCCTTTTTGAAAAAAATTGTGAATTTATGTTGGTCGATGAAAAACTGTTTCAACCTTCGGATAAAGTATACTGGTGGTATCAAACCTCTGTAACATTATAATCCCCACGCAATTGTGTGTATCAGGTTTGCACACTAAGAGATAACAGTGTTTTCTTGAAAATTACATTGCATCCAGTTAACTCAATTGACCAGATAATTCTCTTTGTTCAAAAATGTTATGAAGTTAATCTTTTTACAAAATGTGTTTTAATAACGAAAACAAAATCGCTCTCTGTGCATTTTGATTCGTAGTTCAGCAAAAGTATCAAACTTCAGTTAATTTTAATTTTTCTCTTGTTAACAGTTTTTATTTAAGGAAACCTCCGTCCTCATCCCAAGTTTTCCCTACATTGCTGTTCATATTGTTTGCATATAGGGCAGTATGGTGACTTATCTTTGTTTTAAAACGTATAAATAAGCGCTTTTCTGGATTCACCTTAGTTGTTAACTTTGATTATTTAGTCAAGGATATTACAATTCAGAAACAGGATATAAGAAAGAACAAAATGTTAACGTTGTGCCCATACCGAAGCATTGCCTTCTGTTCTGTTGACGCCCTTGAAGAAAATAGTTCACGAGCAGAAAATATCAACCCAGTGCTAGAAATTATAATTTAACTATGCATTTTTGGGAGTCAAAAGTCTTTTTCTGGCATTACTCTTATTAACGCTCAAGCTCCATATTTCATAGTGAATAAAAAGTAAAATCACAAAAATACTGAACTTAGAGGAAAATCAATTCGGAAAGTCCATTATCACATGGCAAAATCAAATAACAAAAAGCATAAAAAACGAATGGACAAGAACTGTCATATTCCTGACTTGGTACAGGTATTTTATTAAACCTGGTTCTATAGCGCTAACCCTTTCACTGTAATGACAGTCTCATCAAAATTCAACGAGTATTTTGAGTATTCGATGATTTCAGAAGCTCTATGACCATAATGTTCATGAAAAGGTTAGCATAATTCAACGTAGTTTGAGGGAATTGAAACCATATTTCTGAAAACGGTTTTATTAATCAACTGAAAACTGAAGCAATTAGGTGGGCTACTTTTATATTAACAAACCTAGTTAAAAAAATAATTAATTTGTGAGATAAAATGACTAATTCTGCAAAAAAACTCCTTATTCAAAAATAGAAATTTTAAAATCTCTTTTAAATTGGAATTTTTTTTTAAACTTCCAGCAACCATTTTTCGTGATTTGCCAATTCGATCACAATCTTCAGGTGGAGATACATACCATAAAAATAACATTTTTTTATCAAAATTTAATTGGCGATCCTTGCTTTATTGATTTTAGGAATTTAAGTCAAGGACAAAAAGCAATTCTGGTAAAAAATAAAATTAAAAAAATGGAAAGGTGCTTAATCAAATTGAAAAATCAAAAGCTCAAACAAAAAAAAAGTTGGAAAACTTTTTTCATATTCCTGACTCGAAAACGATATTTAATGATTTCATTGCAATTTTATGCTATTCCTTTTTGTCAATATTAGAATTTTGCTACTGCATAATATTTTTTTTAGGGAGTACAATTCCCTATAAATGTTGTATGTGATTTACAATTCTTATATAACTACTAATTAATAATTGTATGTGCAAAAAAACAACAATCACACTTAATAAAAAATAACAAATACTCACAAACACAACCCTTAAAGAAAATATAAGAATATTAAAAACAATCGCTTAAAATCAGGCAAGCAGGTGCATTATAATGTTTTAATTTCAAATCACAATCCTCACGTTTGTTGTAACGTTGCTTTTTTTGCAGTGTTCTCATAAATACTACAATAGTTGGGACAATACATATGAATATATGCATTCAAAAGAATATGCTGACGACAATTTGAATACGTTTCAGGTTAATTTATGGTTACAAATTAATCGAAAGCAAAAAAAAACGTTCACATCAGCAAAAAGGACAGAAATTCAATAGGGAAAGATGGGGAGAATATCAGCCAGCTGGGATGCTAAAAATTAAGAAAAATTTGTTTTCAAATGATTCGTTATATTAAATCATATAAAAAAGAAGATATGATACGATAGGCAGTGCAAACATATACTCGTATCCACCAAGGATCATAAGAATTGGATGTAAAATGATGCTCACCGAAAAGTCTGACAATAAACTAAACCGAACTGTCAAGTAAGTTAAAATATCCCGACAGGAAAATTGTATTTTTTTATACGTTTTAACGAAACTCAAACGTAAAACAAAACAGTAACCAACGAAAACCACTGCATTGCAGGCTCTTTAATTGGTTTATGCACTGTATTGATAAACATGCTTGTGAGCTCTGATCCATCTCCAACAGGGACAATTTGATAACAAACTGTTTAAATCCGTAAGAGAGAGCTAGACTAATCTGTTCCCCAAAAAGTACAAAACAACTAACAATTCATTAATGAAATTGTTACTTGCTTAACATGTTGTCTTTTCATTTCATTTCATTATTCTATACAATACAAAACCAAATTTACAATTTATGCATTATGTAGATTATGTAAATGAAAGATGAAATGCGGGAAATTTTGTTAGCTACCAGTTGTCACTTTTGAAAACAATATAGGGAAACAAGTTTTAGCTTTCAAACATGTCACCTTATGACCGTTCAGAAATTCGTACCAAGGATTCTAGAACGCATTGGTTATTAGTAAAGCTTAGAATTTTAGTCCCAACACCAACTGGACGAATCTACAAATGTATTAATCTTGCAAAAAACGGATACACTACACAAACAAGTGTTTCGCTGTCAAACCATAAAACGTCACCGTTGGTCATTTTTACATACCCTAGAAAACCCTTTGATGGTACTTTCAAGAATTCAAAAGACACAACGAGCCGTAAATATTCTATGCCAATTATTAAGTTTAATTATGCAAGCTACTGGGTACATGTGATTTTTCTTTTTTTGGTACAATTTCGAAACAGCATAATGATGATCTATGATTGCTAAGAATTTCCACTTTAGTTAATGTTTGAGAATACCTATTTCAAGGGTGCAGGAGAATTATCAATATATCATTTCTCTATATTATTTTCATCTTCAATTTAAAATTTTGACAGACATCAGTATTCATTATTTGACTGATGTCAATATTTATTTTTTAGGAGATCATCATTATGTGTTAAAGCTTCAAACTTAAATTTACTACATATCTATAAAAAGAATGTTTATATAAATGTACCCCGATGTCGAGATCTTGTCATTTATATATCTAATATATACAAAGGCTTACACAAAAAGGTATTTTTCTACAACATGTATTTTATAAACATGCTGATTTGCTCATATCATATCCTGAAATTGTGTGTTGAATTGCCATTTGTTCAAAACAATTCAATTAAAATATATGTGTTACGTCATGTTTACAAAATCATTGAATCCTTGGTTTGAAAATACATCTTGAAATTTAACTTATTGCATTTCATGATTTTTAGAATACTCTTTCTATTGACTATTCTTGTACATCTTGTACATACTGAACGACAAACAAACCTAACTGTTTTTAATTTTTAAGTTAGTTGATAAAAAATGCGCTTCAGAATATTTAATTTAGGTATTATTGAAAAAGAAAAAAAAACGATAGAAAAAATACTTGCCTTTAACCAATATCCTAGTAGGTTTTGAGTCATCTTTTATAATAACACCAAATTCGTTAACGTAGTTGAAAGTGCAAATGTAGTCCTTCTCATCATCACATTTCAGGATATCAAATCTCATTGTTGCATTAGTCGATACTTTTGTTATATTTGTAAGTGTAACTCTTCCTGAGAGATAATTTCCTGATGGAGGTAACATTGCCAAATTTCCAGGTGCAAAAATTGCAACTGGCTCTTTTTGAGAGAAAATCCCATTTTTGTTTCTGGCAATGATGGCCACATTTATAAAGTTTTGGTTTATATCTTTGATGAAAGAACATGTTATATGCGTGTCATTTTTGCCAACACGTCCAGTAATGTTTTGATTGATGGAAATATTCACAGCAAATATATCTGAAATAATGACAAACGAATGTAAAGCGTGCCTTGCTTAGAAGGTATATTACTAGAATTATAATACCCCTTATGACCTGCTTTTTCTTAATTCAAAATTCGTTTTAGGTCAAGCATAACTTATTCATGAATTATTTCATAAATTCCAAACAATGAGTTATGAAAAGTACAGTATTTTATCTTTGAGTGTTTAAGATGATATTTAGTTTATAAAATGCATCCAGTTCATTATATTTCTACTTATTTAAATATCCTTTCAATGACAAATCGCTGTTACAAATATGTTCATTATAAATTAGAAGAAAAGGAAGGCGCTTATGAAAGAAGACATTTTTTATAAGATATAACTAATTAATTTTGTTTTATTGTTTGTTTCAATCTTTTGGTCTGATTGTACACATAATTATGATAATGGCGTCTCATTAGCAATCATACCACATCTTTTTTTTTTAAATCACAATACAACAATACGAATGTGTCAAAAGAAAAATATGTAGTACTTATATGGTTAATTTGATACACACACAACTGATCTCTTTACAACGAGTTAATCTAGTACATATCATTGTGGTGTCACTCTATATGGAATAGCAATTCTATTTTGGTACATGTTTAGGAAATATGATTATTAAGCTGATTTCGATCGAGGAGAAAAAATATATCATTTATTTCACATTTTTAATGGCAATTGATAAATAAAACTCACTATTTACGAGGAAAGGAACACATTCCAATTGGATGTCTTTTGTCTTTTTGGTTGCATACATATAAAATGTCCATATTTTTTATTTCTGATTTTAGATCCATATACAACGCTGTGAAATCAAACCCTTGAAAGTCGATGGGTAAATAAAACCTTTCTAAATAAAATTGAGAATGGAAATGGGGAATGTGTCAAAGAGACAACAACCCGACCAAATAAAAAACATTTATCTTCTGTCGATCATCTTTATTCTCTCATTATATTTAGACTTAAGTATTACGGTTTTTGACCGACTAACGAATTCATTATTTGCTTATAATTAAAGGAAAAAACAGTCAAGACCCACCCTCCCCCCCCTGCGATGTCAATTTAAATATTCATCAATATGATGTATTAAACTTAGTGATGAAAAACACACTTAAATAAAAATGATGAATACACTATTTTTAACACATAGAAAGGTTGGCAAGTTCTTTCTCATTGAAATAGGTTAAAGGACGGAAACTGGTTGAATGGTGTATTTTGTTGAATTGTCAGGTCACAATAACATAAAACATTACACCAGTACGAGGATTTCAATTTGGTCAAATGATAAGGATAATTTGTCTGTAAAAATATTGAATGATGGTTCAAATTTGTATGATAAGGGAAGATCATTATCCAAATGAAAAATGAAAACCTTGATGAAAATGATGAGTTAGGTTTGAAAATATATAGATAATATTTGTACAGACAAGAAGAATCTAACTGTATCATTGGCAATGTAAGTAAATAACAGTCGAGACCATCTGACTTGTCTGTTCAAATGTACACACATTTGATCTTATATAAAGAATTTAAATGATAATAAGTTAAAAATACTTACTCAAAGATCTATAAATAACTTGTGATATACAAAGATATAGTTTTATGCCTTCTATTTGAAACATGTTTTACAATGGCGGAAATCAATTACGTGTTTTTGTGGGGTTTAAAGGTCAGACAAGTATAACGATTATCAGAGAAAAGTGTTTTCAGAAAATAATAATCAAGGCGTGATTGATGAATGGTCGATTCATTAGAATTTGCATTATATAAACAACACAAAGATTCTCAAATTAAATTAACGATGTGATTCAAAAGAGTATAACACATCTTTTTAAATAAAAAAAATAATAACCAATAAAGAAGTTTTGTATTAAATAGTGTAAAACAGGTAAACATGCATATTCCATTAAGCAATTAAAGTTGTTGCCTTCATTACTTTTATTTTTTTAATATTATTTGCTTAATTTCTACGTTTTAGAGTTCACTGCTTTGTCATGTTTGTCGATTTACTTCTGTAAACTAGTATGCATTGTTGTTAAGGGGCCAGCTGAAGCCCGTCTGCAGGTGCGTAGTTTTCTTGGTTTGTTGAAGACCCACTGGTGGCTTGCGGCTGTTTGTTCTTTTTGGTTGGTTATTACCTGTTTGACGCATTTCCGTTCTCATTTTTATATCAATATGGCATTTAAAGTTATTTTTTTAACTAACACAATAACCATGATAGTCATATGGTAAATAAAAAACATTTTCTACTTACTGTTTAGAGGTATATCTTTTCCCTCACAAAATTTTATTTTTTAAACAAAAACAAAATTATGAGACCAATGTGGGACCGGTATTTCACAAAATACGGCAAACAAAAACTAGAAAATATTTGTCCAACCTTCTTTATAAAACACAATGACCATAGTGATACATTAAATATTTGCATTCGAGAAAAATATGAAAGGCAACAACTTTAAGATATCGTAAGAGAAGAAAAAAAACATCTGTAAATGTTGTAAAACTTAACAAAATGTGAAAGCTCCCTAAGAAAGAGAAAACATATGTTTTCAATGGAGGCGATACAGACATTGAAAACTAAGGCCACACCAAGTAATTCCTTGTTCGACGGATCCGCCCACACATAATTTTCTCTAAATGGAAAAAACATATTTTTTTCAATAGTTCTGTTTACCGCATCTGGAAAAGTAATCATATCTTTTTCCCGCATTTTGTTTTTGTTAACATTAAACAATTGAATAGCGATTCCAGCATATTAATATTGGTTCCTTCTCCCCTTGTATGTGAAATAAATTGTGTTAGCCAATGATTTACAGAAACTTTATCTTGTAAACTTTGTGATTTTTTTTATTCCAATTTGTTATTTTTTAAACCTGTATGCTAACATTGCCTATGTGAAATTTTAAAATTGTTTGTATGTACATTGAACGACAAATATATGTGACGTAAACAATTTTCTGACGTCAGACACGCAAATCAATGAATGTGTTTGTAGATAGATGTTTTTGTGTTCCGTTAAATTGTTCCTTTTAAAATTGTTACACGATGATGACTGCTGTACCCATATTCTGACTATTTTATTTATTGTGTCTTTTTAGTTTATTTAGTTAACGCATCATTGTAAATATAACGGAATTTGATGAGACTTCCATCAAAGTGAAAGGGTTAGCGCTATAAACCCAGGTTTAATCCCCATTTTCTACATTTGAAAATGCCTGTACCAAGTCAGGAGTATGACAGTTCTTGTTCATTCGTTTTTTATGTGTTTTGTTATTTGATTTTGCCATGTGATTATGGACTTTCCGAATTGATTTTCCACTAAGTTCAGTATTTTTGTGATTTTACTTTTTAAGCGCAACAGAACAGAAAACTCCATATTTATACATGCTGTATTTTATTTTATTTTTAGAGATAAATAAACCAACAGTAAGAAACCACTGTTTCAAAGTCAAAAATCGACTAAAAAACACAATTCAGGGTTACAAAATTAAGATCGAAAGACACGCATCACAATAAAAGGAAAACTACGGAATAACAGAAAACATTTAACTTCTACAAAAACAAACACCAAAATATTCAGAATGGACTCTTTGATAACGACTGACTTTGTACAGAACATTTTAAGAAGAAATGGTTGGTTAAACCTGGTTATATAGCTAGCCAATTTCCAGCTTATATAGCAATATTATGATATATGTTAACACCATACGACGGAATAGCGGAAATGTAACTACTTAGAAATGGGAAATTGCGTTTGTCATATATTTTAGTGTGCAGTCGTTCATCTGTGTCAATATTTAGGAAAATTTCATGCTATGAATGAACTTTTTAACCATTAGTATACGTAGTGTCATTAATTTCAAGATCACTGATTGAAATATGGTTATTCGGTGCTAGGACAAATCGACTGTCTGTTGAACTACCACTCGTCCAAACAAATATTTTGTCCATGTAAAAGTCTAACATTGTTATAATATCATCTTCAGTGTATTTTCTGACTGGATAAGTGTGGTTCTTAACAAAATTAGAGTTATCATAAACAAAACAAGATTTTTTTTATCAACTCTTCCCATTTGTATAGCTCTGTTAAATGAGATGGTGATGGAGATCTTTCAATTCAGCATTGGGAATAGATGCTTAATCTTCAGTTTTCTATGTCGTGTCTTATGTGTTTATTTTTATTTTTCCTTTTTAGCCATGGCGTTGTTAGTTCTATTTCGATCTATGAGTTTGACTGTCCTTCTGGTATCTTTCGCCCTTATTTTTTGTGTAAATCGTAGAATAAGCGGAGGTCTTAATGTTTCTGTAACATTGCATAGATTGAGATCTAAGATATAGCAGTCGATCTCTTGAATTTTTGAGAATCCTTATCTGATTGACTACCCTGGTTAAATATATATGATCACAATATTGTTGAAGGCAAATCATTCACTGGAAGAAGTACACAAATCTGAAGTCAGCGTTTAAAAATATACTGACCGGCTTTAGGAACGCAACACTAGATTATTCTTTTTAATTCCCATTTTTAAACATGCAATTTTCTTTGCAGAAAGTTCTTTCATTACTCGTGTTACTTCAATGTTTTTAAAAAAAGTATTCCAGTTCGAAAGTTGAATTGATTACGTCATTTTCAAATTTTAAATATTGTATATTACACTCAAACCCTGTTTTTTTTCCTTACCAATGAACGTGTCACCGTCAAAAGCAATGTCTGACTGTAACAAACTTAGAAATGATTGTCAGAAAGTTCAACCAATACTTTTCGGCACGTTTTGGGTTCTGTTTTGCACCTTCTGATTTTGCCTTGTTCAACCCATTACAATTGGATTTGGCAATGATGCGGTTGAAACTTAAGGGATTTAAATGTTTTTCTGCAGTCGATTCTTTTGCAGTTCAGTTAATAGGAAACATTTATGGCATAAATCTGTGCAAAATGGCATTCAGCAATTGGATAAGCAATTGAGGTTGCGGCTGTAGACCTGTCTCGCAAATGCCGTTGCGTAATCAAATTTCATTGACGTTGCATTGTCACTGCATGTTGAACTGGTCATAGACGGTCTTCTACAAATCCCGTCTACCTGTATCATTCTCGGAAGGACAGTAAGACAAATTTCTGACGTCAAACTGTCTGGTTGCAGCACGTTCACGTTTTCCTGTTTGCAGTATTCTAATGGGTTGATTCAGTTTTTTATTCCTCAGTCTTTCCAATATGGAGATGCAACATTTTTTAACTGATTTAAGTGTGACCGATGATTGAAAGAACTGTTCCCCAAAGCCAAAAAAAATGAAAAAAAAAATCATTTATTGGTTCAAAATTTCGCTTTCTGAAATTCGGGTGATCTAAATAATCCGGTATGGTCAATAACCACAGTTAATTCAGATGTTGATTTTTTTCGAAAGAGAAACAAGTATTATAAGCATGAATAGCAGTTGTAAGAGGATCAAACATGATTTTGTAAAAAAGTCCACAAAATGAGTGTTGCGTTTTTAAAGTCGGTCAGTAAATGTTTAGTCGAACATCTTTTTTATCCGTCTCTATGTGGAGTTTTGTGAAGATTTATTAGCAAACGTGTATAAGTTGCATTGAAACCGTTTACAATCATAATTATCGTATAAGTTATATTACTAGTATATAAATAAAAGCAATAGTATATTCTGCTGTTTAAATCTATTCTTTTCACACACACCCCAAAAATAAACAGATTTTCTCAATTTCTTTTATTGCTTAAAGATAGTTGCATTCAGTTTTACAGTACTGTAAATGCCTGTGTTGAAGATAACAAGTTCTACAAAGATGTGTAGACAGACGACCAATGGACAAGCAAGACAAACTTAAATAATCAATTTTATTGATGATTTGATTTGAATATGGCAAGCCAGATATAGAATTTGTACTGAAATCTCATGTAACAACACAATATATAAAACACAATTAAACGTTTGAATATACTTCTAGTTTCCCTGTGATCATATTGTACTTAAATCTTGGATCACCGGATACTTTTTCATCATGTTCTATAAAACTATGTTCTATCTCTGCATGTTCGGGATTTGATGAAGTTAATTGATTGTTTTTTAATGTATATTTCAGCTTTGTGTGTTCGTCAACATATATATATATTCAACGGAATATATGACAGATGCCTCGTTCAATCTGAAAAGAAATTTGAATTAAGTATGTGTTGCATGAGTTTTTGATGAAAGACAAAATCTGATAAATTGAACCCTTTTCAACTGATTTTTATATTTTTTTCTAATTTGTACTGTTACAACAATATCCAAGGTTTGGGGAAGAGTCAGACGACCTCTAAAATGTTAAGCCGCGTGACATTATGTTTGTGACTGTCTCGATTAAGGAAACTTTATTTCAGTGGTTGTCGTTTGTTGCTGTATATCATATTTTTTTTGTTGACCATATTTTACATACATGTAGGCCGTTAGTTTTTGTCGTAGTTTTATAGTTTTACATTTTTTCATAGTTTTACATTTGTCATTTTGGACACCTTTAATAGCTGACTGTGGTATTGGTTTAGCTCATTGTTGGATGCCATTCGGTGATCTATTGTTGTTAATTCCTGTGTCATTTTGGTCTGTTGTGGAAAGTTGTGTTATTAATAATCATGCCATCTTATTGTTTTTCAATTTGTGTCAAACGTTTTTCTATGTTGTATGGTGTACATTGATGTTATCCTTTTGTCGTTTTTTTGTTTTTTGTCATATATAGTGTTGTCACATTGTTTTCGAGTAATTAGTGTGATCGTGCCTTTGGTATCTTTCGCTTCCCTTCTAATACATGTTATAATAATAAATACTGAAACACGTACAAAATAAGGCAGCAGTTACAAAACGGGTTAATGAATGATCATGACCATTCAGCGGATGCTATTAAATCTAAAACGTGCAAAGAACAAATTTAACAGAGTAAAATGTAAGATATGATTGACACTTATTCTGTGAACATATCTTTCTTGTTTTTTTCCTTATTTCGAGTTATATTCTTTTTTTTTTTTTTTTTTTTTTTGATGAATAATAGAGATAACGTAGAAAAAAAATAAAGTTGACATGCATTAACAACAGAATGCTGTGTCAATATTTAGCCGATAAATAACATATCTTTAAATGAAAAATGTAAAGTGCTGATTAGTTTGTTTTTCTTTTTCCAAGTTGAATGTTGACATATTTGTTTTATCCATTTTTTATTATTTTTCCTTGCTAATTTTTTTATGTTGCAGTCTCCAGTTAGGAACTTGAAATTTAGGGCTTTTCGTTTGATACTGTATAATTTTGTTTTTGTCCAGACAATCACTCGTTTTAACTGATTAACATTTGTCAGTTGGGATCCTTTGGTAAATGATTTGCGATATGATTATGGTCCATTGTTGAAGGCCATTGTTGATGGCCATACGGTGAGCTATAGTTGACAACTTTTTACGCCATGTGGTCTCTACAGGAGAGTCTAAATCTTATATAATGAATGTTTTTATGTTATCATGTTTGTAGGCTATCGACCAATACGCTTGACTTGGATACCGGTATAGGAGCACATTATGTATGTGTGTCTAGAAATGTTTTCTGGCCGTTCGGTCTGAAAATACAAAATCGACGTAAAGATTTAAATGCCAAAACGGGTTTGAATAACGGCACACTAACGTCTCATTCATATCATGGGAATCCATTTGGTGAAATCATTTTCTTTGTACTGCAATCTTGTTTGCTCTGAATTCTATATTTCTATTGGTACCTGTCGCTTTGTGATCGATACTGTGTTAACTATTTCAAAAATAAATCATCAACAATATTTACCTACTGATATTCCCTTTTCACTTTTACAGTTATGCTTCCTTACACCGAACAATATCATACACATACTGACAACACATATAACCGGAATTACCAATGCTGCGTATTCTAGAATTCAACGATAGGGAAAACATATTTTCATATATATCTACAAAGGTATTCATATTTCTTGTTTTTTCGTTTGACATTGTACTTTAGGGTAAAAAAAATATACTTGTGTCAGATAATTCTAAAATCTTTTGAGATAGAACATATTACGAATGATTAAATACATAGTGAATGTTTGAGGTTGAATAATGGAGATTTTAGGATATATCAATAATTAAAAAATGTAACAAAAAAAAACTCCAAGGTAAAGATATTACGAGGAAGTCTTATAGAATCAAACGCTATTAATCAACGAAAAAAAATAAATACATATTTCCAATTTTGCATTCAAATTTTTGATAATTTTATCTAACATATTTTTTTGTTTAGCTTACAAATTGTTGTCAATATTCGACTGTCAAATAGTAAGCAACCCCTCTTCCTTGTATATAGTTGTTTATTGTTCCACAAAACTTGGCGACCAATACAAACATACAACAATTAAAATACAGTATATAGTTGTAGCATAACAATCGTTCTTTCAGGTTTTATCTCATATAACCTGTCAATATGTTCCTTGTCGATTTTCCGTAAAAGACCAACATTGATGAAGTATGCAATAGCGATTTCTGTAACTTATATTTTAAAGGGATAATTTAAAATATATCATATCTTAAAATCGTTTGACAGGCGATGAACGAAGGTAGACTCTAACTATTCGAACAATCTCAAGAAATACCGTTTGATTGGCCGTCCAACTGTTTTGAAACGAGACTCACTAGTTAGGTTGTTGCTGACGGCTCAAAATCATAGTTTCCTTAAAGAGTTTTGGTTTCGTGGCATTTCTATTATCCTGTTTGTTTGGTATTCTTTATAAGAATAAATTATATTTCAAATGGTTATCGATATATGGTTTTTTTCATTATGAGGGTGACAAATTCAACAAAGACAATATTTTTCAGAATTTTTGATGTTATAGAAGCAATTTTTACAAAAACAGACATTTCTATATATTTATATATATATGTATATGCTAATGTTTATGAAATTTGTATTCCATTGGCCATAACTATTGAATTATTAGCTATCATTTTATTATTATGTCAAATGCAGATCGACCTCAAAATGATGTGATAAAATCCTTTTGTAAAATAAGCATGCATCTCCTAAAACAAAAAGTTAACAGCTCTTTATTAATTAAAAAAAAGGTAATGCTTTTTAAGGTAGCAATACACAGTTAGAAGTGTTAGTTTCGCCTTTTGGCCCCTGTGAATTATTTAGATAAAAGAGAAATACAAGTTATAAGTACCTGAAAATGAAGAAAAATACAATTTGATGCTATGAGCGTAGTTTTAATTGAAAGGTATGATTCAAGAGAAAAGATTGAACCCTAATTTGCTCAGAAGAAATGTAGTTTTCCTGTCTAAATTCATATCCAGTCCAACAATGACTCTAAAACTATTTCAGTTCAAAGGTGAAAATTTGCCTCGATCTTTTGAAAGGTAATTTGCGGGAAAAAGAGCAGAAAGATTGCCAATTTTTTGATTTTTTTTAGGGGGCTATCATTTAGTGTTGAAACAATGTATGTCTGATATTCATTGAAATTTTATAAAACGGATATTTTTAAGCCTGTATGGGGGTGTCCAACAGCAATTTTTGAAGAAAAAAATAGAAAACTAACACCAAATGTTTCCATGGATACTGAACTTGTACAATTTTGTTTCAAGTGTTTGTTTACAGATTTGAAATCTGCTGAGAAATATGATTCTAAATATGTATACATGTTTGGGTATTCTTGTAGCATTGGCTATATCCATTTCAAAATGCATGCACATGTTTCAGCTTCATTTGCTAACTGTGTATTGCAACCTTAAATGATTGAGACGTCTTTTTCTTCTTTGTCATGTATATCAGAATAAAAGATCTGGTAAGATTGTGAATCTGTTGTGATATTGTGTAAATCCAGCTGTGTGATATCTATAAATATCAAATATATTGATAGGCACCTATACATAGAATATACCATTGCATCTAGTGTGATTCTATTTTTTTTATCCACTCGAGGCAATTCAATATTCAATGTTCATAATTAACATGAGAGACTTGCCGGAAGTTTAAAATATTTCAAAATTGTATGTCGATGGTGGATGAATATCGTATTAATGGGAACTCTGTTTCTCTTATGAAGTTTAGACGACACGCAGACAATCATAATCCTTGCTTTCGAATGATCTGCAGAAAGGTGTGTTCTTTCTATGTGACGTCATTTGGGCACTATCGTTTTTTTCATGACGTCACAATATAAAATTCTTTTAGAGGAAAACAAGAATTTGACGTCATAATATAATTTGGAACAATGACAAACTGAGATCAAACGAAACACACGTAAATTATATGAAAATAATAAATAAAAAATTAAGGCAGCTTATTTGTATGCATAAAAGAAAGAGACGAAAGATGCCAGAGGGACATTTAAACTCATGTGTCGGAAATAAAGGGACAACGCCATGGGTAAAATGAAGACAAGCAGACAAAAAATAGTATACAAAACACAACATAATAAACTAACAACTGAGCAACAGAAACCCCTCTTCTCTAGGGTTATCTCATATGCACTGGAAGGGTGAACAGATCCTGCTCCGTGGGATTTAAAAAAAGTGACATGTTAACTTTTTTATGACTGATCAATACATCACACGAATTGTCATTTAAAATAATCAAGAAGTTTGCAAACGTTAAACTTAAATATATGCCTATTCCCCATGTGGTAGTAAAAGGTATATACTGCTGCAATACTTAAGTGACCTTTAAGACATTTACTGAATGTAATTATATACATATAAAACTTTTATTGTTGCCCTACATGCCAGTGGCATACCGGATAGTACTACGTAAGTAAGTAAGTAAGTAAGTGAATGGGAACATAGAATAACACAGTAATCTTAAACAATTGTTTTCTTCTTATAGTACAACATGGCCTTTTCCTCTATTTGTAATGCTTTATTTTCTAAATTAACAATTTCAATAATGTATTTTCCCTTTGATTACGTAAGGCACATTATCAAAGGGAAAATACATAATTGAAATTGTAAATTTAAAGAGGCTCATATGATGTTTTAATTTTGCTTCAGGGACTTCTATTTTACTCCCTGCGTATGTGATACTACGCTAGTTAATTAGACAAAAACATGTATTTTGGTAAAAAAAAAAAAAAAAGGTGGGGGTTCTTTTATTATTCGTTGTCTTTTGTAACTGATGTGCTATTAATATGTTTAAGATTTCAAAATCTCAAACAAGTGGATATACAATATTTATTCTTTTACAATGGTTAGTTAAAGGTTTCCATCAAATTATACTAATACCATGCAACTTATTCACACAATATTTATCAAGAAAGAGGCGGAAGATACAACACAAATATTTAAGACAACCCGACAACGCAATGGCTATTACACTAACATTGCTTCCGATCAAAAATTTCATAATAAAAATATATGAATAATATGTTCCAACTTTTTGGAATTTAGGGGTCCTCAATGCCCTTCAACATTTTACTTGTTTGGCTTTACAACTATTTTGATTTGAGCGTCACTGATGAGTCTTTTTTAGACAGAACGCGCGTCTGGCGTATTAAGTTATAATCCTGGAACCTTTGATAACTATTCGTTAGCTTGAAATTATCAATAAGTAACTTTTTAATTAGTGAAATAGTGCAAATGATATGGAAAGTCGGTTTCATCAAATGGGATATCAAAACAGATATTAGAACAACACTGCCAGTGTCAAATGAAAATGAACATTGTAATGTTAGATTGATAACAAAAGATTGAATAATACAAAACATCTTTCGGATCCATTATTTATATTTGTTACGATATATGGTTGTCTTATTTGTAAGTGAACTTAAAGAAACATAATCATCTGAGTTTGGAAATATGATATTCATAAGAATCTTTACCTTAAAGGCTTAACTGCTTCAGGAAACTTTTAGTGCAGGATAGTGAAACTTAAAAACAAATATACAAAAAGTCTAAAGTAAAGTATTTGTACAATTCAGTACACAATGAGCTAATTGGACATTTGACATGACTCTGACATTCGGATTGCTTTAAACATGAAACATATACCTGCAATGAATCTCATTCTTTTGATGACAACAATTCGTCCACTGTATGAAAAGCATGATATAATTGTTATATTCTTGAACACATTATATTATTTAAGCATCAATACACCAAGATTCTTACAAACATTATGTGAAAAGAAGAAACATTAATATACATGTACGATAAAGTTTCGTTAAGACTCAAAGTTTTATTTATCTATTGAATATAACTTTATAAATGCAAAAACATTCCTCAACAACACAACAAAGTAGGGGACTCAAACAGCTCTTGCATTGTATCATTTTTCTTGATGATTGTTGGCAAAAACAAGAAATGTCCTAAATATTTAAAATTTGAAATGATTATGATAAATTGTTGATATATATGAATATGTGAGGTACTCCCCTGTTTATTCATTGATATGATGGCATTTATAAAATGATAATTTGTGTTATTTATACAGTAATCCAAGGAGTAAGATTCTTTTTTTTTTGTGTAATATAACTCTGAAAATATGGTTACATAATATTTAGCTCTATCATACATTTAGATAAATGTTAGTTGATCCAATTTTCCTTATATTTTCTTAAAGAGAGGCAACGAGATATTCAAACTGTTTTTTTTTTAAATTGATAAGTTAGCATTGCCTTGGTCAAATATGTATATTCATAGCTTGATAAAATAGTAACAAATATTTGTTTTTAAACTCCGAGGCAAAATCTATTGACCTTAGATTGATTTGACTACTAAATTATGGTCCCTTTAGGTCATACAGATCTTAACTTGTTTTGGTTTTCACATATTTGGTGTTGATCCTTCCTGATAAAGGTATATACAAAGCGCTTCGGACACACACAATTTGCAAAGTGTTAAATTCATTTTTATAGCACTAAGCAGCTACCTCTAGCGATTGCTTATCATTCCGCGATGATATCATCAGCTCAGTAGTTAGTTTTTCGAAACACACAAGATTTAAAACCAACCCTTTTTGACAGGGGCCAATTAACAATTGCTTATTGCGAAACACTATGCTGTCGAACGTTAAGTGTTTTGTCAGTAAAGGTAATGAAAGAGCTTAATGTGTGATGATTCCGGTTTCTTCAAATATGGTTAATGTTAGAAAACCAGATTTTACGCCAAAAAAATATGTATTTACAAAAGTTCAGGACAAATGTTGTTTAACAGTTCTGTCATCCATTTTGAGAAATAATAAATAATTGTTGTTCTTTTTGGAATAATTCAGTAAAAGTTATTCTTAAACTCTTCTTTTTAAATTCAGTAATAATTGTCATAGATAAAACTGTTCTTGTGTTCAAAGGTTTCAATTGTTTTTATTTTTTAAATTTCATTCTTTCAAATAATTTCAGGCATTTTATAAAATGCATTTCAATTTTTCCAGGCATTTTGTGAAATGCCTAGAAAAATCAGTGAATATGTAATGAATGAATCTTGCAGGCATTTTAGAGAATACCTAAAATTTTCAGGCATTTTACAAAATGCCTGAATTTAGAAAAAGCCTGTAACATATTTATAACTTTGGGTGTTCACGAAGAGAGTCAACACTGAAACACAAAAATGAAGTGTTTTTCTGCTAATATTCCAATATTATTATAAAGCTCGGAAAACGTAACCAACTCACCTATGTCAATCTCCACTGAGAAGTTTTCATTGTATTCAATGTCGCCTATTGTGTTATACACTTCACAGATATACACGCCACTGTTGTTTTGTACAACATCTTCAATAATATAGAGATTTGTCGATGAAAGTATACGTCTTCTGTTCTCCTGTCTGAACCATTTGTAGTTTGGTCTGGGATTTCCATCTCCTTTGCATGTCAAATTTATCGTGGGGGTCTTTTGATCATACTGTGCTTTGTTTGGCTATTTTGGTTATATTGATATGTCTTACATGATCTGAATATTCATGCTAGACATTACTTTTTTTTTTAATTAATTAATAAAATGTAAGTTATGATAAAGCTTTTTTTTTTCAGATTTATTTAACATATGCTTTACAATTATTGATTTGCGGTAAAATTTGAAACAATCGTATTTTAGAATAATTTTATTAGCGTTGAAGGACAAATTCCGGATTTGCATGATATCTCACTCTCAGTTATAGTTGGTTACATGTAATTATGAACTTATACTGAAGACAAATTGTTGTCACAAAATTATGTATTTAACTTAAACAAAGGCAACAGTAGTATACAGCTGTTTGAAAGTTTTAAATCGATTGAGAGAACAAATCTAAGTAACAAACGAAAACTGAGGGAAACACATTAGATATAAGAGGAAAACAACGAAATAACAAAAAACCTTAAGTGGAACAAAAAAACACTAAAAAATGCAACACACACAAGAACGAAACCTGACTTGGTATAGGACATTTATGGAAAATGGATGGTTGAAACTGGTTTTATGACTAGCTAAACCTCCCACTTTTATTGCAATGTTAAATTTAACACTCAAATGACAACAATACGAGAGAAATATTTAAAGTTTTAGGATAAGATATAAGTGTGCATCCAGAGTTGTGTTTTACCGTTAATATCGTCTGTCAAATTATCATCTATTCTCTACTGTCTCATTTAAAAAAAAAAAAGATTTTATATTGACACGGTAATTGCCACACAAAAAAGTCAAAATATTTCAACGGAATAATCCAAAGCATTTATCGAAAATGAGCTAATGATGCCGTGGTTAACAGAACGACCAGAACACAAATAACCGTATGCAAAACGTGTCATAGATATATGTAGAATGAGCAACACGAGACCGACCATAAAACGGGATAATTTCAGGTGTTCCGTAAAGGAAGGCAGATCCTGCTTTACATCAGTCTGTTGTTGATTTGCTTATTTAAGTAAAAACCCGATGAGGTTTTATTCGATATGCCTTATTTAAGGAATAGGATAGGGGACAAGATTGTTGTCGCGTTTGTAACTTAAAGAGACAGGATAACTGTCGCAAAAACATGATTTTTTTTTCTCAATTACTCCCTTTGATCAGTTAGTTTTTACTCAAGTCAAATGCTTTTCGTATGAAAAGAATATCAACAGTTTTCCAGAACACCAATCACAAAGACTAAAAAGTTTAGTCCTTTTTATGGCAGCTTATGTCATAATCCAACTTCGTATACTTATTTTCATAACGTCATTGATTTTTGTTAGAATTCATTGTGTTAAAGATGTGATAATAAGGTTTGTCATGTATATTGATAAACATGTTTGAGGAGACGTCTGGCAATAATAACATATCAAGATTTGCCAAAGCTGATAAATTCAAGGTCACAACGTCAAGCAACAATCAAAATTTAAAAGGCATTTTATTTGATTTATATGTTCACAATATTATGTTACGGTTTTATAAAGCGAAGTTACATGGTCAATAAAAAAATGTTTAGATAAAAAAGAATTTCAGTATAAAATCCTGATTTTATAGCTAGCTTCACCGTCCGCTTGCATGGCAACTGAATATGTACATAGGATCCTTGCAAACTTGTTTTCCTATCCTTTTCTGTTGCTTCTGTATTACAACAACGGAGTTGTCAGCGACAGCTTCGACGTTACAATACTATAATTCGTATATGATTTGATATAAGGGAATACGTTGATATGATTGGTCGAGAGGACGTCAGGTAGTTGTTCTTGACGTTGTTTATTTTTCGATAGACGACGTTAACCTAACTTCTTTTAGTAACCATTGTAAATGAGATGGCGGCGATAATAACACTATCCGGCTCGATGTTAAAAAATGTATTTTCACTTCGCGTTAATCATTGAATTAAATATTCAATACAAAACAGTCATTTGAATAATAATAAGAGTTTTTTGCATTTTATTTGTTTACAGATAGGCACTTTCATGGAATACATATTTTTGCGTAAACCAGCAAATATATTCATGCGCCAGGTCAATTCAAAGACACAAATATACAATTTTTATGAGGTAGAGGTTACGAGTGTGGTGAAATGAATGACTTATCTACATTTTAAAACATTTTAAGGATAAATAAAGTCAACAGTAGTATACCGCTGTTCAAAACTCGTAATTCGATGGGAAAAAACAAAACCGCGGTAACAAAATAAAACTGAGGGAAACGCATTAAATATAAGAGGAGAACAACGACACAACATCAAAATGTAACACACACAGAAACGAACTAAGCATTAGAAAAAATCCGATGAGAATAACGAATATAACATCAAAACCAAATACATGAATTTGAGATAGAAAAGTATCGTATCGTTATGTAAGTTCACACTCAAATATAAGAGAAAACAAACGACACAACGTTAAAATGTAACACACACAGAAACGAACTATAATATAACAATGACCAAATTCCTGACTTAGTACAGGACATTTTTTTTTAAAGAAAACAATGGTGGGTTGAACCTTGTTTTATGGCATGCCCAACCTCCCGCTTTAATTGCAATGTTAAATACAACATTAAATAACAACATAACATTCCAGGACTACAATACAAATGAATAGGAGAACATATTAGACAAAGAAACACACGAATAATAGCTAACAAAAGGCACCAGGTTTAAAATTCAATACACCAGAAGTGCGTTTCGTCCACACAAGACTTACTAGTGACGCAAAGATACAAAAGTTCGAAAGTCAAAACAAGAACAAGGTTGTACAGCACTGAGGATCAAAAGTTCAAAAGATTAAACGATTTAAAAAGGAATTTGTTGATGTATACACTGGATAAGGTCATTCACAAACATATCATTAAAGTCCAAATTAATGTGTTTGTAAGTGAATTTGTCGAATTTATACACCAATAAATTCCTTCAAAAAGGCGTCTAGTCCTATTTATTTTATTGTGACGGAAAATTACGTAATATCCAAGTCTGCCATAGATTTGGAAAAACAAAAAACTGCCATTATTTAGGATTTGTTTTGTGTTCGTGACATCATATTACCATATATCAGGAATTTGCAGGAATTTGCCTTAGATCTGAAACCAATAAATTTTAGTCCTACAAACTCTTTGGCGTTTGACCTTTAACTCTCACTTTAGAATTTTTTTAATTCGATTCAAGGCGTTAGACGTCCGTTGAAACAGGCTGTACACGTGTGCTCTTGTGTAAACTTATATCTTTCTTTGTGTCTTGTCTTTGTTCTTTTTGATATTATTTTTTGTTTATTTTTTTGAGTCATCCATCGACCATATCAAATTACTAATGGTAATACCATATTCTTTCAAAATGTATTATACATACGATCTATAATATAATATTTGTAACTTGTTCCGTTTAGATTAATAATTTGCCTATACCCACATTGAGATAGATAAAAAAAAAATATTGTTATACTTACAGTAAACATTAAGGGGATCCGTTTCTACAAACATTCCTTTCACATCGGCTAGTGATTCTTCAAAACATCGGACTTTTGCTTTGAAATGATCTGCTGTAATCTGAACTGTCAGGTTGCTGGTGCCTCTTTAGGAACATATGTCAGGTATCAGATCAATAACCACTGTAGTTTCATTTGAGTAGAGTATGGGCTCTCCTTATTGTGGAATTATTTGCCATACAATTCTGCCTGGAGGCTTCCCAACGTTACCCGTACAAGTAAACAGAACTGTTTCCCCTTCATGGAAACTTGAAACAGGTTTTTCAGTGAACGGAATGGGAGTTAAAGTTACTTTATCAGTAAACATGGTATAAAATGATGACTTGCTATTTCGATTGGTACTGAGGGAAATGTTGTTTCGATTTTTCGGGAAATTTGCGGAACTGTTGTCTTCTTTCTCCATTTCAATTGATGGAATTACGACATAAGAAATACTGTCAGGCATTGAAGAAAAGGCTGAAGGAATTTAAAAAAAAAGTTATTTTCAAACAGAAATATGTTTAGTGTAATTTGCTTGTTGATACAATTTACAGACCAAACTCCTTTATCACTTTTTACTAAAAAAAATGTTATCAAAGTCAGTGTTCATTATAGAAACTTTAAAATAGTTACGACCACCGTAGTTTTATTGTAGTAGAATATGGGCTCTCTTTGTTGTTGAATTATCTGCCATACAAATTTTCTTGGAGGCTTTCCAATGTTACCTGTAAAAGTAAACTGGACTATGTTCCCTTCACGGAAACTTGAAACAGATTTTTCAGTGGTAAAATATTGAGTTAAATTTACTGTATCAGTCAAAAGTGATGACCTGCTAATTCGATTGTTACTGAGAGCAATGTTGTTTCGATTGTTCGTGAAATTTGCGGGACTATTGTCTTGTTTCTTTATTCTTACTGATGCAGCTAATACACAAGAAATACTGTTAGGCATTGAAGGAAAGGCTAAAAAAGTTATTGAAAGTCTGAATAACTATTTAAATGATTTAATAATCCTTATAACACTCTATATCTAAGGTATCTTAAAAGTTCACGGTAGAATCTTTCAATCTAGATAAAAGATAAAGGTTCAAAGTAAATTATTGCAAAATCCATAAAACCAAACAAAATCAAACGATACACAATATATATATGATTATATTAGCGTTCAGTTATTTTACTCAATAGATCAACCAAAACACACATAATTGATTTACGGGAAATAATTAGGATCCAGCGACTCATTTCACTAACAACCTTACGAGTCAAACTGATCGTAAGTTATACTGAAATGTGTATGCCTTACGTGTCTATAAATAGTATTAACTAAGCGAAGCCGATTCTGTTGAGAAATTTAAAAGACGACCCTATCCTTTTTTTATCTGATAAAATAAAAATAAAGTATAGAAATATATAAAGCAATTTTGGTAAATCATTTGAATGATTTCTCTACAATGGCATATTGATCCTTTTATCGAGATTAGAATTTTAAAATACTGCGTGACCTCTTTTTCAGGGATACCATGTATGTCATGTAAATGCCTTGACATTTGTATAATATATACATGATATACAACATAATTAAAAGTAACAAATAGTATTTACAAAATGCAAATAAAACATAACACATATGTAAAAGCTCACTAAGGGAAACTTATTTGAAATAATAAGATGATTAGGTGTAAAGAGCATAATTTACAGGAATTGTAATAGTGCTGTTCTTAGTGTTTTTATAAATATAACAACCCTTGTGGTCATACGAATGTATGTAAGCCATTACATTATGTCCTTATGATGACTATTTAAGTACCATGCTGTGTTCAAACGTTTTTTTCTATTCTATGAAATGAGAAGGCCTCATTTTGTTTGTTGCTCTTTTTCCTTCCAGAATAGAATAATTATGATAACATGCAGAACGCATTTGGCATCCTCACTGATGATTATTTTGTTTGGGTTGTTTTGGAAAAGAAAAAAAGAAGGCGTCCGGATATTGTTTCCGTCTTCTCGCTACATTGAAGACCTGTTGCTGTTGTTTTTTCTATGGTCGGGTTGTTGTCTCTTTGACACATTCCCCATTTCCATTCTCAATTTCATTTGGATGGACATTTTAGTCAAAGACAAGACTTCCGTTTAGAACTGTTTAAAATAACACAGAAGTTTGTTTAATTCAGAAAAATCAGAATAATTCATGCATTCGATAGATTTGTGTCCATTTTCAAATTGCCTTGGTTTTTATATTCGTTAACTTTATCTCTTGGTTACGTTCTTGTGAAAACGAATCAATGGCTTGCATGAAATTTTTTTAAAATACAATATGATTATTTAGCGGTTCAAAGGGCCCCACGAAACCGGATTTCTATCGCTTCAAGGGACTTGGGAATTATTTAATACCGGTAACTGTAGCTCAAGTATGTAATCAAGTCAGGAATAAAGGGTGGTTTGTAAATTAACCAAAACTCTGTTTATTTTTAAATAGGCCTAAACATTGCTCTTTTATGTCACTACAAATAGTTGACCTTTGCGTTAACATTATTAAGATTTAAATTCGATTATTCTGAACTGGTGAACAATTCAAAATTTTATATTGACATCAGTTCAGGTTTTAGATAATTTTGATAACTTTAGCTAAAATTTTCAAGTCATAAAATATATTACAAAACTTAGTTTACCAACAGTTTTCATACTTTTAACAACGCATTAAATGCCCGCGATTTCACGAGTATGTTCTAGTAGGAAAACATGAACAACGAGATATTGTACGATTGCTAATGAAACAATTACTAGTATCCACTAGATGTCCAATGCTGCTCACATAAGATCCCGACATTGGACAACATCCCTTACTGAGAAAAAGCTATACAAATATTCCGACAAGACACACTGTGATTTATTTTATGTTTTAACAGATCACAAATCCTAAATAGAAACAAAACCACACCCACTGCATTACACGCTTTTCACTTGGGATGATTATAATGTGATTAGTTATAAATAAGTAGATGTGGTATGAGAGCCAATGTCAAAGTCACAATGTATAAAAAGTAAACTATCATAGGTCAACGTACGACCTCCAACTCGTATCTTTGACTCACACCAAACAGCGAGCTATAAAGGACCTTTAACAGACTTGTGTAAAACAACGGTATAAATATATATAAAAAAACGAGAAAAAGGGATCCACTTATAAACCACACAAACAAACGACAATAACCGGACAACAAGCACCTGGCTTAGGACAAATGCTTCAAATTGCAGCGGGTTTAAACGTTATAAAACAAGCCAACCTTCAACCGTACTTTACATAAAATAAGTTTGGTCTATTACAATTTATAAATAAAATAGATGTGTTATTGTCAAAGACAAGTTTAACCTAGGACAAAATAGCATCATGTAAACTATCTTACACGGATAAATTATGACTTTGCTTTATGGAAAACAGATACATTTTTCAACAAAATCGATTTTTTATTGATTGTACAATTACAGAAGTAAAAATGTTTTCGTCATACTAAATACTTATCATGGGTGATATATGAAAAATAGTAAGACGAGATATAACATAAGTAAACATTGAATAACAAAAATGCATTACACATTGTGTCAATAGATAAATTAACAGAAAATTCTTAGGATGAAAAATAAGAAGTTAGCAATATCCTATAATAAAATTGAGAATGGATCCAAAAAAAAATCCGACTTTGTAGATGATGTCCTCTCATTAAAAAATATGATGACTATGAATGAACGCATCTATCCCATCGAACTAAAATATAAATGATACAACATATACAGTTATGTCTGCCTCATATCTTGACTTATATCTAGAAATTGACAATGAGGGTCAGTTGGAAACAAAACTTTACGACAAACGAGATGATTTCACCTTCCCATTTGAGAACTTTCCATTTCTATGTAGCATCATTTCATCAGAGCCTACATACGGAGTATATATCTCCCAATTGATACGATATTCCTGGGCTTGTATTTCCTATAATGATTTTCTTGATAGGGGTTGCTGCTCACAAGGAAGCTATTTAAATAAGAGTTCGAACTGGTGAAGTTGAAATCATCCCTTCGTAAATTTTACGGACGTCATCACGAGTTGGTTGACCATTATGGAAAAACCGTTTCACAGATGATATCAGATATGTTTCGCATGTCGTAACTACAATCCACTTCCCTTTTCATAAATGTGACCCACCGAATTAGACTAATTACCGGATTTGTAATACCATGAGCAACACGACGGTTGCCACATATGGAGCAGGATCTGCTTACCCTTCCAGAGCACATGATATCACCTCTAGTTTTGGTGGGGTTCGTGTTGCTCAGTCTTTAGTTTTTCTATGTTTTGGCATGTGTACTATTATTT
Source organism: Mytilus edulis (assembly GCA_019925275.1). Lineage (NCBI taxonomy): Eukaryota > Metazoa > Mollusca > Bivalvia > Mytilida > Mytilidae > Mytilus > Mytilus edulis. Next base: position 123,537,121 of record CM034360.1, on the reverse strand, counting down.
GTCTGTTTGTCTTTTTCATTTTTTGCCATTGCGTTATCAGTTTAATTTGGATTTTTTAGTTTGAACGTTCCTCTGGTATCTTCCGCCCCTCTTTTTAACAAGGAAGTACATCTTGAGAGTATTCGCAGTTACTAGTGAGACTTGTTAAAAGCAAACAAAAAAACAAAAAACAAACAATCATGCACCAGAGTCAACTTCTAAACCTAAGAACACACCGTTACAATCAGTTGAAAAGAGCTTGACTTATCAGATCGGCACAAAGTAAAATAACAACTTATAATAATAAAATCTAATGCTGGTAAGGGACATACATTTTGCCTTCAAACACGCCACCTAATTACCCTTCAAAGAGTTGTTGTAAATTTGATTTAACGTACAAAGGCGTGACATCCTACATACGCGAGGCCTTTGAATACTATTATTACACCTGCATGATTTATGTCAATGTATTAAATATCAACTGTTTACGATCGCAACAGGAAATGTCATAGATCGTCATATTTCAATACTGCAGTCAACCTTTTAGTTGGACTTACAATAATAGAAAAGACAAAATGTGCCGTGGTTATGTTAATGCCATATATTTAATTTTGTTATCAAGTTAAGTTTTGGAAGATTTAAACCTCTTTCTGTTCCTTTCGAAGATATCATAAAACTGATATTTGATGACTTCGGGTTTCTTCTTTTAGGAAATATAGTAGAAATATATATTTCAAAGTTTATAAGTGAATTATAAATACTTTATCATGCCTCTTATATAGACCAATTTCTGAAATACATTTTATAAGAACAAAACAAACTGTAATTCTATCTTTGTTTACACATATATGTCATATTAGTAGAACTTGTATTCAGCAATGGAGAATGTGAATTTAAAAGAAAATATTAATCTTCTAAAAAAACTGAATTCTGACAGACATCTGCATTCCTTATTTACGTTTGTTCGTCATATTTTCGTTTATACATTTTGTACTTCATATCGACTGCAACACTGTGCAAATTTAACAAATAAACATATAAAAAAGACTCATGTCGAGATCTGGTTATTGTATTAATATAGAATACAAAATGTATAGCCAAAATTAAATGTCAGTGATGGAAAATTGTATCTTAAGTTCTATTATTTTTTTTATAACCTTTATAAATTGTAATGTAAAAATATCGAATCTGTCGTTTGAAAATATATCTTAAACACAATTTAGCTTGATAAATATTTATTTTTTTATTTTTACTTCTTAAAATTCTAATTTTATTGATCGCTTTTATACAATCCGAACAACATACGAATCATAACTGTTTGAAATTTGTAAGGAAGATGATAAAAAAGAGGTTTAAAGTATCGTCAAAATGAAAATATCGAAAGAGAAAAATACTTACCTTTAACCAATATCCTGGTCGGTTCCGATTCATCAATGATCGTAACATAAAAATCGTTCAGGTAGGCGATAGTACAAAATATAATCCTTCTCATCTTCACATTTAAGGTTATCAAATCTCAACATCGCCGTAGTGGATACTTTTGTTATATTGTCAGTGTCACTCTTCCTGATAGGAACATGTTAAATGCGTGCTATTTTTACCAACAAATCCAGTTATATTACGATTAATGGTAATGTTCACAGCCTGTGTCTTTAGTTGTGTGGCCGAGTTTAATGGATAAACTTTAAAATTTGTTGCGTTCGTACCCTTTTAAATCAGATAAATGTCAAAAATAAAAAGATTACAAGAACAATTGGTCTTTTTTCTGCTACGAAGTTGTTTAACGACATTTGACGACTCGTGGAGGTCTCGCACTGTTTGAAGTATTATAATTTATCCTAATACATTAACGCTCCAATGAATTTATAAATGCTACAACGAGCTTTTCCTAACGGCAGCATATGACTTTCAATATAATAATTGAATAACCATTGTTAAATTCGCAATCATCTGCAAATCTAGTCAAGTTCTACATGAATTGAAAAGGATCATCTTTCGTGACCAAATTATCTGAAGGAAAACAGGGCATAATATTTGGAATGTCTAAGGCCAATTTTGTCAAAGAATATTCAACCTTTATAGAGATGTTACAAAAGGTTTACTTTATTTACTATAATACATTTTACGCGAAGCTGCAATACTCGGTCCCTTGTATCTCAAACTTTAATTTACCCTTAGTCTTAACCAAACCCATAAAAATGGATTTGTCGAACGAATTTCAAAGAAATAAGTGGCAAAAAAACAAAAAGTTAAAAAAAAATCTCAGTTACTTTTGTCAGACACTATCGCGTGGACATTCCAAATTCTAACGCCTTAGTTTATCAAAGATTAAGTAAACTTATAAAATGAGTGATCACATTCAGCGACTCAACAATGAATTCATAATTGGAACGACACATAAATATGTATTTATATAAACAATGGGAAACATAAACTGTGATAATTTGTACAGACAAACAAGGTTAAAAAAAAAGATACTTGAAGCGAGAAAATGAATCATTTAGAGCATTAAATCAACTAGAATTAAGGAAGTTTTTTTGTCTGAATAGTCGGTACAACCTCATGTATTTCCTATGCTGATGTTATGTAGTTTAATTTTTGTGTATTCTCATTCTATGGCATATCAATTTGATTAAGTGATTCTGTCATAATATTTGACTAAAAACTGTTTTTCCTAACACCAAATATAATTTACTAATAGGTTTTTTTTTCCATTTAAAGACTATACGTCTACAAACTAATGCCATATTCCACCTGGCAATACAAGTAGTTTTGTTATATTATAGTTCGTTTCTGTGTGTATTACATTATAACGTTGTGTCGTTTGTTTTCTCTTATGTTTGAGTGTAAATTCACATTTCGATAAGACGTGTCACGGTACTTGTCTATCCCAAATTCATGTATTTGGTTTTGATGTTATATATATATGTTATATTTGTTATTCTCGTGGGATTTTGTCTATATTGTGTTACATTTTAGTGTTATGTCGTTGTTCTCCTCTTATATTTAATGCGTTTCCCTCGGTTTTAGTTTGTTATCCCGATTTTGTTTTTTGTCCATGGATTTATGAGTTTTGAACAGCGGTATACTACTGTTGCCTTTATTTGCTTACTTTATAGTTAACAAATATGGGATGGTCTTACTTTTTTTTTTACTTTACTTTCTGATATGAATTGGGCTCAAAGTACTAATTTTTATTTCAAAACTCTAGGTCGTATGTAGTTAACAAAATGGTAAACGTATAACAAACATATTAGCATTGTTTACCTTCTGCTTTCTTCTGCTCTTTGGTGAGGTTGTTGTCTCTTTGAAACATTCTCTATTTCAATTCTCAATCTTAGTGAATATAAAATCTAGCATGTACGTTGAATTATGCAATTCGATGAATAGTTTATTTAAACATTATGTTTGTAACAATAGTCTTGTATCCTTTGAAATGAAATGTATTTCTCAAAGATGATAGGAAGTTCAAATGTTAGATTTTCGAGACTTCATCGAAAGAGTGTTGATGCTTACAACTAAAATATAAGATCATCACTTATATGTCTCGCTTGTCGTATACACAACCCTTACACTTTAGTTTTCTGCCAATTCGACAACCGGTATGTGTTTGTGTTTATTTTCATTGGGTAATGCTTTTATTGTCCCCTGGGTTACTTTATGCCTAATTCAAAAGAAACTATTTTGATCTAGTTAATAATAATTAAAAAAAAAAACTTACCGAAATACCTATGAATAATTTGTAACACACAAATATACAGTACAACTCGTTCTATTCCAAACATTTTTTTATTGAAACACGGAAGATGATGGAAAGTGTGTCAATTGTATTTTTTTTGTATGGGTTCAATAAAATGAAAACGTATGAGATTAGTATCTCGATTTCCTATATGAGTAAAGGAAATTCATGAAAAAATAACAGTTAAAATGTTATGATCAGAAATATTATAATTGAAAACAATAAATAATAATGAAGATTGTATGGGTTGCCATCTATCATAAGAACTCATATGGTTTCATAATCTCTCTCAAAAATATCCAACAGACATTTTCTAAGTAGTATTTTAAAGACTTAATTTGTGTTGATACAAAAAAAGGAAGAATATTTTTTTCAAAAGAATTCTATAGTAAGATACAAATTTTCGCCTTCTTCCCTTACTGTCCGTGCATGCAATACTCGTTCATTTTTTAGATTTTCCATTCTGGTATTCATTTGGTTTTTAATTGTATTGGTTGTTATAGACAAAACTACGTGTATCGGCACAACAGGGTTAAATAGAAATATGTAAACGTATAAAAAGCAAATGTTAATTGTATTACTGTCTACTGCTTCGAGTTTTCATATTCAATTATGGCTTATCACTTTTTCACGTTTTGCTCTGTCTAACCTTACAGAGCACATGGGAACACTCAAAGTTTTGTCATTTTATGGGGTGGTGGGGGAGGGGGTATTGGTGAGTTGTCAGTTTTATATTTAGTGAATTTTTTTTTGTCTTTCTTCTGTGATCTGGTTTGACTGCGTTTTCTGTTTTTCTTCAATTTGTAATTTACATATTTCTTTGTTCAGCATTTTATCTGCAAGATTGTTATGATGAAACTTTCCCTTCTCAAGACAACACACGTATTGATATTCATAGTAATAATAATGGTTTTTGGTTGTTATTGTTTTAAGTATAACCTCTCTACGGTATTTAAAATATAGGTTTTTGTAATATTTCCAATCACTTTTCAAAACTTGTGTGGTCAATAATGTGTATTCAATCAGAATGTGAACATACTTTTTTCAATTTTTGTGGGTCATTCAAAAACTTATGAGAACTCAATCAAAAAGTAGAATACGGTTAACTTCTCGACCCGAATAAGGCTGAGATCAGTAAAATATGCGTAACTTAAACATATCCTACCGTAGTCTATAATCGGTCATCATATCGGTTCGTTTGAACTTGGTACTTATCACACGGAGAAACTCCGCTTTGACGTCACTACGCTAATACCAGAGTACACAATTAGTGCAGAATAGGTGTTTCCTCCTCTTCTAACTAATAAAAAAACATTTCTAAAGTATTGTACAAAAATATCAATTTTCTAATGGCCGTTTCAAACCTGCCTCCCGAATGTCTAAAAACATTTAGAGCTTCAAAAAAATTTCCGACCTTTTATTACTTTTTTTACATTCCATTAAGCGTCATCAATCTTAATGGAGACCAAACAGAGCAAATCGTATTTTCAAGAATTTCAAAATGACAAGCACCTTAAATTTTCACACGATTTTATCCACGAACAGAAACATCCAAAATGTAAGAAAAACTTTAGGAAACGAACGATATGTGTGCCTTTCTTTTTGTTCAGGAATGTAGAGTTGGTTAATATATATATCATAAAAAAACAAATTTGGTTCAATATAAACATGATAATACTCTGACCATTAGTTAATATTCATATAAAATTTCAGGGCTAATAATAAGATTTCCTATTGATTACACACCAAATTTGAAAGCAATATCATACAAACAAATATTATAATTGCCTTAAACAATAATATCACCTAATTGACAATATAGCATTTTGATTAGATATACCTATTCATTGCGTCACGTGGTTTTGACCCCATTAGAATTTGAATGATAACAAACGAGGTCAGCTGCTCCAGTTCGCTACAACATCATAATTTCAGTGACTGAGAAACATTTATGAGTATCAATGCTTGACAGTACACAGTAACAAAAACAAAGCTAATTCTACAGAAAATGAATATAGAAAATGTCCTTAAGTGTACGAAATACACTCGTTATGGGATATATGAAGTATTTATGATCAAAACAATATTTGAGACTATGACGAATCAATGAATCAGAGGTACGATATCATAGAAAATAATGATCTAAAGTTGTTCAGATCATTTACATGATCTTGCCTTAACAATTCCTTGATATCTATTTGTAGATTGAAATATCAGACATGTAAAGACATGAATACATCATTTGTAAATATAATGCAACATACAGACATCGTATACATTCAGGTATTTCAGGTATTTTATGGTAGTATTCTTTACAAAGCACAGAAATGTAGGCAGTCACCTCAAAACCTAACAAAAGCTACACACAGACTTATTATTATATTAAGAAGAGATATAGTTACGATACTGTTGTCAGGTAATTAAAGATTTCATATTTTGGCTTTAATATTGATTCACTTATAGGGTCTTTGCATCGGAAATAAAACACATTTACTCTTAAACTAGTTGTTGGCATGCTACGGGTTATGTTCTTCCCATATATTTTATAATGGTATAATACTAAAACTATAACGGAAGGGATTGTACTTAAAATTCATATGATGAATTCTTTCAATCAGTTTAACTGGGGTCTGTAGCTGGCATGCCAGTTACTGTTAGTAGTCTTTAGTTAATTTATATATCATTGTCATTTTGTTTAGTTTCTTTTTTTACCTATTCCAACATCGGACTTGGACTTCCTTTGAACTGAGTTTTACTGTGCGTATTGTTGTGGGTTTGTTTTTTCTACATTTGGCTTGAGGTATAAAGTAAAATCGCAAAAATACTGAACTCTGAGGAAAATTGGGGATGTTTGATATCTCACAGACCATGTTAAACCCCTCCGCATTTTTTCACCTTTCCCGAGTCATTAACCTCTTGCCTTTGTTAATCATTTTACGATTTTTAATTTAAGTTTCTTGTGATTTTAGTATGACGTCAATTATCACTGAACTAGTATACAATTTAGTTTAGGGGCCAGGTGAAGCACGCATCCGGGTTTGGGAGTTTCTCGCTGCATTGAAGACCCTCGACTGATGTGTGCTCTTTGGACGGAATTGACAAATGACATTCCCCTATAAGCTTTAACTAAACTGTATAATAGCAATACAACGTCAAGTACATTGTAGTAGTGTTTTTTTTAATTTTATTTCAAACATAACCAATTTTCAATCATTATAATAAATTCTCTCTTACATTAAAATAATGATGAAATTTGAAAAAAGTCTCAGAGTGTGTAAATATAAAGTTAACTTTCACGGGAATTTCATAAATTTCAGTATAATGTTCACAAATGCGACCCAGTGAATACACAATTTTCTCATTCGACAGGTACACGAATCAAGTCATGAACACTGGGTTTGGATGAAAGAAAAATAAACAATGACAGTCCTGGCCTTTCTTGTAAGGGTTTGTGTATTGGCAACTGACAGATAATTATCAGATAACCAACCTGTTTTTCTTACAAAACTTGCTAATTGAACTTAACCAAGTTATTGATATATCTTTTTGATTAGCAGAAAATGATATATAATGGACATTTTCAATATTTTTGCCGCCATTTTTTAACCGGACGGCACTTTTTTGTCATTTAAGTTTTGTTTCATCGTACTGTAACTTACTTTTAATCAAAACTTACATTGGATTATATATCTTACACAGCTTTCAAAGGATCTACGAAATGTAGCCAATTGGACATAACGCCATTTGCAAAATGAACGGTGGCCATCTTGAAAAAAAAAGAAATTTCTAATGGCCAGCAAATGACTTTTATGAATTATCATTAAGTCAACCTTTATTCCAAATTTCATGCTTGTATCACGATTTGCACAATTATTTCCATAATATCTCCCACTATTAGATTAAATCCAAATAATAATGAAATATATGGCTAAAATAACTAGATTTGTCTTACATCAATCACAAAGAGGGGCATTCAAACAATTTTTGATAACGTTAAAACAATTAGGGCGGTGACTGAAGGAAGATATTCATTTATTTTAATCTCCCCACCGAACACACGCCTATATATTATATCATTCGAAACAGGACACCTTGTGCTATTACAAAATGTTTGTCGTAAGGAACTAATATGGTCACATACTTTTTAAATTGAGGTCAAAGGTCATCTTTACAAATTTGTTATTTTGAAGGGTTTCAATTTTGACCTTTTTTTTATTTCTAATCTCTACCTCATTACAAACCATACTGGTTTGGATTTAATAATGTTTGATATTATACATAAACCTTTTAATCATTGATATTTTTATCAACATTTTTCCCAAAACGACGTTTTATAAACAAAACATCAAAAATTCAGTTTTCAACCCTTTCACTCTTTAGAGCATCTAAAGCTTAGAATTGATATCAATTTGAGGTAAAAAGCAAGCGTAAAGAAGGACAAAAACTTCAAAATTATTTTTTAAACTAGCATTTTGGGTGAGGTATGAAACCAGAAGCAATAGTACACTACAGTCAGATAGAATCTTAAATTGAATTTGCGTATACATCTGGGTTTTTTTTCATAGACCACTCGTTGCTTTTGGATTTTTAACATAATTATAGCTATTTCCATAAAAATTCTCTGATGTTACGGATTTTACTGTGTTTAATATCTACTTTTTATGATTGGCTTTGTACCTAACACCAAACACTCCCTCTCCCACGCCCCGTCCAACTTATGTATCCCTTGCAACGTACTACACACTTTAAAGGTATTCAATTAACAAAATAAGAAGATGTGGTATAATTGCAATTCAGAAAACTCTCCACAACAGACCAACTGTAAAACTCATACCGCAGAGTCAGCCCTACAATTCCCTAAATGACAAATTCACAACTATTGAAACGAAAAATATAACAGCCAGCTGATTTATGTATAAAATAATGCAAAAAAAAAAAATATATAGAAAGAAAAGATAACCACTGCATCACAGGCGACTTTTAACAGACCCATACAGAATGTGGCGGGGTTAAACTAGTATGAAGGCCGCCAACAGTGTCTACCAGTACCAACAAACTGTAAAAATCAAGTCTGATCTCCATCATTTTCATTTATACCAACCATCACACGACGTGTTTTAATATTTCTACTTATGGACAACTATTTGCTCAAAGCAAACATATTCTTTTGAGCACATTGATTTTCCTTTATAAGTACAGACATAGTCTTGACCCAATTCTTAAGGACATGGCATCCTCGGTCAGTGTCAAAGACCTCTCATAACCACGTTCTATCTTAACCGGTTCATTAGAAGATTTTTTGCTTTACTAACTTGAAAAACTTCCCGTGCCATTGAATGACAGATGGGGTTTTTTCGTCTATTGTTTCTGTATCCAAATCAATTTTATCAGAACCTTCGTGAACAAAAACCCCATCATTTGCAACCTTGGAAACATTACACGGGAAGTACACAATATATTGAATTCGCTCAATTTCATGGTTGGCCATATTTGTTAGAAAGCATTGCACTTCACTATACGAAGCACAACTTCCATTGGCATGTAATGTTTCAACAAAGTATTTTGAACCAAACTCATGATATATTTGTCAATCCTAAATAAAAAGTATTAAAATGGTTTATGCAGCAGAAACAATTGACTAAACAATTGCATAGTGTTTATGCAATTTCTCTGGTGTTTTTTTCCAGAGAATAGACTTGGCTGTATTCAGTATAATCCAGTAACCATGAAGTGAATTGCAATAAAGACGCAAGCATAGACTGAATTAAAGAAGGAAGAGCCAATTCATTAGAATTTGTGTATTCTTCTGTTGATCTCTGCAGAGTTTCGATGTCTTTTCTTCGTACACTTGCAGCGGAATGCAATATCTGTGGCTTATTTGTGTCTTCACTGTTGACATCGATGCCTGCATCTGAAAGATTTTGAGGTCAGCTTTTATGACTCGCAGCTGATATGGCATCTCCAATAATTATATTGCGTTAGATTTTCCTTGACCTTATTGTGATTGTATGACAACTGAGTTTCTACAGTTTAGACTGAAAATTTTGAATTTAGAATCAGTAGGGAGTAAAGATCTATATAGAAATTTGTCTTTGGGAATGCGTTTGTTCATCATTCAATCGTTTTCAGTAGCCAATGTAAAATTATTAAAAGCGATATCATAATCTTAGATTTCTGATTTCAGGGTTCAGATTTTTGTATTTTTCGTTTTTAACAAATATTGTGTCATATGACAAGAATGATAAAGCGCTTGAAGTTGAAAATATAAACGAGAAACTATTTCAACTTTCAAATTATCGTTATTCCTTTCTGTAATGTTACGACTAAAACATTCGTAATACGTCATCTTATTCAAACTTACGGAATTTTCAATCTGTTTAAAATATTTTGTTGCAACAAAATATAGAAGAAATACAGTCGAACGTCTGCATTCTAGAACGCCTACAAACATCCGAAACTGAGGGACAACAGTCCGATGATTGTATTTCGTTCTCAAATTTCAGGTTAGATAGAAGCTTCCTCAATAGATATGTTTACTTGTGTAACTTTTGTAGCATTAACGATGGTAAATTGCCTGCAATTCTTCAAATTCACAACTTCAAACAAACAAATTCATTTGAAACCTTAAAGTACACCTCATCCAATCTTTTGTTCATTGCAGAAACACAAGTCGACCTATATAAGTAAATTGACTCAAACTTTAAGTCGATGTTTTTATGCATTGCAAACTATTTAACGACTTTTGTCTCTTCTAAGAACTTGAAGGAGTAAGTTTCAACATACTTGACGAATCGTACCTGTCGCGGAATTTTAACTGATACTATCATAATAGAATTGATTTAATAAAATAGGACTTATCTGACAAGGTGTATTTGACGGATTATAACAAACAGTATTACGTTGTAGTATATGAACAATGTTGATAATGCATGAATTTCTTTGGGTGCAAAATGTATTTCTAGAATAAGTTTTTTTTCTATTCTAGCATGAGAGAAAAACGTGACCAAAAGTTTGAAATAAAACTAGGGGATTTAAGGGTTAAAGCCCCGGTCACAACAGATCGTACGATTTTTTGTCGTGGGAGCCCTATAAAATAGTTGTCGTGGCACTGTCGTGCAAAATGTAAACAAATATGTCGAGTGGTCACATCAGCTACGACATGTCCATGATAGTTCCACGATGGGTACACGACAGAATTTTTTTTTTAATTGTACTGTCGTGGGTTTGTCGCAAGTCGATACGTCAATCATGAGTTGTTTTGGGGCTTTTTTTCAGGTTTTCGTGTGATGGGATGCACCTGTTACTGTCGTGTCACTGTCGTACGACTGTCATGCCACTGTCGTACGACTGTTGCACAACAGTCGTGGATCACTCACGCTTTTGACTCCGAACTACTAGTATATAAAGAAAGTCCGATTTATTGCGTGCCATTTTTCATTTGCCTTCAATATAGTTCAGTGTCATTATAAGTTCGGCCCAAGTAATCGACGTTTTTCGTATTAGTTTATATTATAATTGTTCAGAGAATTTAAACAAGGCTGTCGCTGGTTATAATACTGTTCATGGTCTCAAATCAACGCTAACAGGACCATATTTTGCTTTTGTTGGAGTCCGACAAGGCGCCTATTCAGCAGGGCCAAGCGTAATCGTTCATATAGAATAGCCATCCTATTCATTAATGGCAGACGTTTTTTTTTCAAACTTTCCTTCCCGCCGAATTGTTTTCTTCTAAATAAAACTAAAATATGTTGCACGATGTACCACTGTCATACGACAGACAATCAATGTCGTACGACGATCACAGATGACCTGCCATTTGACAAAATTTCATGTCGTGGCGCTGCATAGATGTGTCGTGGGTTCGTTGTGACCAGGGCTTTACAAAACCTAACCATAACTTTTTTTTATCACAGATCAGCTTTACTCGAAAGACTTATAACCTTTAAATATACAAGTACAACATATATGAACAAGAAGACGCAATCCACGATCTCTGGAAACTCTAATAGAAAATTATAGAAAAGCTGCACTAGAAACTATATTAGTCATTTTCCAAATTACCTCTCCAAAATATATCTTCCGTATTCAGCTAGTTACAATTTCTTTTAAAAACCGGGCAAAGAAATTGGTACAACTACGTCGACAGGCGATAGCATTGACACTTTAATATCATAACGTCACCACACAAATCGGCATTTTTTTTAACTTCTAAAACAATACGTGCAAAAGCTGAGTATATATTTAAATATATGAATCACTGGGAGGATATAAAACAGTGAGAAATCAATTGAAGGGGAAAACATAGTTATTTTAAAAAAAACAAAAAAAAACCAGCCGGAACAACACCCAAATGTTCTATTTTTAGCCATGGCGGCCATCTTGGTTGGATGACCAGGTCCATTTTTTAAACTAAATACCCCAAAGATGATTTTGGCCAAGTTTGGATTAATTTGGCCCAGTAGTTTCAGAGGAGAAGATTTTTGTAAAAGATAACTAAGTTTTACGAAAAATGGTTAAAAATTGACTACAAAGGGCAATTACTCCTAAAGGGGTCAACTGACCATGTTGATCATATTAACTTATTTGTAGATCTTACTTTGCTGAACATTATTGCTGTTTACGGTTTATCTCTATCTATAATAGTATTCAAGATAATAACCAAAAACAGCAAAATTTACTTAAAATTACAAATTCTGGGGCAGCAACCTAACAACAAATTCTCCAATTCATCTGAAAATTTCAGTGCAGATAGCTCTTGACCCGATAAACAATTTTACCCCTTGTCAGATTTGCTCTAAATGCTTTGGTTTTTGAGTTATAAGCCAAAAACTGCATTTTACCCCTATGTTCTATTTTTAGCCATGGTGGCCATTTTGGTTAGTTTGCCGGGTCACTGGACACATTTTTTAAACTAGATACCCCAATGATAATTGTGGCCAGGTTTGGTTTAATTTGGCCCAGTAGTTTCAGAGGAGACGATTTTTGTAAAAGTTTACGACGACGGACGACGGACGCCGGACGCCGGACGCCAAGTGATGAGAAAAGATCACTTGGCCTTTTAGGCCAGGTGAGCTAATAAAAATAGAATAAAATAGTGTTAAATATAGAAAAAATAGTGTTAAACATAGGAAAAAAACATGATTAAAGATGTCCAACCCTGGCCCCACTAATGCACGGACCATTTTCATTAAATGAGGTTTAGCATTGTTTAAAAAGCGAACAACACAATGAAATAATCTTCTCTTCAGTCAATCATGTATAGTATATCAATGTATATTCAATAAAACCGAGAGCAAAATTCAGATTAAGTCCACCTCGTTAGTTTATAAATCAAAATAATATTAAGCTTGTATTTATTCAAAGAACACTAACGTATGTTGAACATATATGATTGCGATTTATTCGCCTACATATATAAAAAAAAACTACAATCACTTAATCTCTTTTTACGCATTGATGATACAGTATAATCCGATTTATTGTCGGATATTTATGTATTTGTCAAGAGGATAACAGCATGCTTTCCCGTATGGTGCATCGTGGTTAGGGTGGAGTGAGGGAGTAGGTCAGGTAAACAATTCAGTTTGTTTCAGTATTATTGGTTTTTTAATTGAGCTGTATGTTTACTTTTTATATTGGTATTATCTTATTTTGATAAGTTGACGTCTTGTTAACAAAGCTCAATATCAATCAACTTTAAGACAGAGTTAGCTGTCAGTCTAAATGGTTTGAATAATTACTGGCGCCAATTTGTGTTTTTATCGTTTTGTTTACTTTACTTTGTTCACATAGAAAATCAATATGATCTTATTATATTGATAATAAAATAAAAACACTTACCAAACATTGGAAATATACAAGTATAAAATACGATGCGTTGTATTTGATCCATCATTCACCACGAGATCAATATAGGAATAAATATAATCACACGTGGCCGGCGTAATGATGAGTAATCATCAATAGTACGTATAAGGGAATTGAGAGGGCGCAGTGATATTGCGGTTTATAAATAAACTCAAGTTTAATTTACTTTCTATTTACATCGAAGGTACAGTTACGAAATAGTAAATGTGTGGTTGCAAATGATCTATTTTTTATGTTAATAAAGGAATTTTTTATTAAACTAGAGCAGAAATAAATGTGTGCCGTAAATTGCAACATTCGTAGGCTTCACTCGTGTCTTAGAAGAAATAAGTAAGAACATACCAAAATATGAAAGCCGATTTAAAAGTGAATTATTTGGATAAAGTAATATTTTACACAGATCCTGTTGACAATCAAATTAAGAAAATATTATGGTCGTTTCTTAACTAGTCGATTCGTAACTAACTAAGTGGTCGTTTCGTAACTGTTACATGTGCAATGTAATCTGGTTACATAAAACATGTTTAGATTAAAAATAGTAAAAAGACTACTTGATGTATAAATATATATCTATATTCATATATCATATAACTGATTGCACATAGTTTTAGACTTTATACCAGGGTTTTTCGGATTACAAACCAGTCTTCATGCCAGTATAAATATGCAAACAAAGGACAACACAGTGATGCACATGAAAGAAAGAAACAGAATTGCGTAATATCTAAAGAAAAGAACAAAAAAAGAATTAATTGCGCCAACGCCGGACCCCACCCAGGATGAAAAAAGAGAACCCTTCAAGGGTTTTGCCATTGCATGTGTAAGTGACAAAAAAAGTGAAAATAATTGGGGTTTTTTTCAGGTCGTGTGCCATTTCTAATACCCTACTTAATCAATTTATACCTGTTATTACTTCTTTATTTAATCACAAGAAAAGGCAAAGTCATAGGGGATATTCTATCTTTTGTAAGGTCATGCATCAGTTATTTAGATTTATTGATAACACAATCATTGTTTATACCAATATAACAGTGGTCAAATATCTTATACAGTATTGAATAAGTCACCTTTTCGAAATAAGTTATTTAAAGGATCAACAAGTTTACCCGGTTGGTCGTACCTAAATTTCGGGGCTTTTCTAATAGATCGTGATAACAATCAAATTTTTATCTAAAAGCTGTGGAACAATTCCGTTTCAATTCGTGTGAATCTTATTATGATGTATTTCAATTTTTCTAATGTTCAGAAATTGATAATGAGGTTGAGTGCAATATTTCAAATTTTTGACTGAGATATCGAAAGTTATGTGGGAATATTATTTAAACAGGCAAGCAACGCAAATAAGTGGAAACTCATCTTTTCTGGAAACAAAAAGTTCACTGCAATCTAGGAGTTGAGTTGAAACGTAAATTGGAAAGAGATTTGACAAGGTAGGGCGAAGAATCGGATGTGTACATACAATGGTCATGTGATCACAGAACGAAGTTGAACATTTCGGCAGTTTTTCGTTTGTATATCATCGCTGAGTAACAGTGCTGATTCATGATTGTAAAGACGTATTCTAAAACGTTGTGCCTAATACGGTTAATATAATCTATTCCTGGGATTGGAAAGAGCTTAGTTTTTCGAAAAATTCAAAGTTTTATAAAGATGTTATTTATGAAAATGACCTCAAACCACGGTATGCAGATAAATGTACTTAATGTTAGAACATCAGCTATATGTGGTGTAGGGAATGTTTGGTAGGGGTACATGTCAGTCTTGTGGGTTTTATCGATATCTGACCTTGGCCTCGTCAAAATGTTTTTGTTGTGTTTTGTCTGTCTTTCAATTACTACAAGCAGTAGGTGTACGGAGTGATTGTAACGTGAACATGTCTGTCTGCCAGTTAAAATATGAATATGGACTAATTTACATAGTTCATTGGTCAATGTTGAATTGTTGTGTTTTTGTCTGTTTTTCAATTATAATAAGCAATACACATGATACCTGAAGATCAACTGTATTTAGTGTATGGAATAAATGTAAGGTGTACATATCTGTATGCCTGGATTTGGATGAACTTGATTGCATTGTCGTTACAAATGATGAGTACATGTGATACATATTTTTTTTTTTTAAGACTTGAAATACATTTATTGAAAATCACCTGAATATAATTTACCTTGTATAACCCAGGGAAGTATACACAAGGGGCCCTGTGTTTACAATGATCCAACGTCCAGGGATAAACGGTGGACTCTATTATAAAAAAATCTATTTTACATTTTTCCATAGATAAGTTATACATTCATATATTCATATTAATTACACAGATTGAGTTTGCGTATAAAATATTTATAATATTCTACAGTAAATAAAATACATCACAAGTCCCCAAAAAACACACTACAATCTACACAATAATTTACCTTTACTTATAATTGACATTTACTTTTTTGTACTTTTAACACCTGGATTACATTGTAATGTGTCGGTCAGTGATTTTATAGGTCACATGCTTGACCTTGTAAATGCGTGTATTTTATATTTCTATCGTTGGATGTATTATGTTCTAAAAAGGAAAGGAAAGTAAGTACAAATTATTATGTCACTTACTAGTGTATAAGATTTATTATAAGTTTTATTTCAGCTGCAAAATTTTCTTTTTTGGAAGATATTGATTTGTCCATAGATTCAATTAAACTGCCCAGTTCCCGTTTTGCATATGATAGCAATTGACGTGAAGTAAAACTTTTAGACTGATATTTGATTATATTTCTACATTTCCAAATGATCCATTTAACAGTATTCATAATCGTATTAATTATGAAATTGTACTTTTTGTTGTAATCGTACATTCCTAGTATGATAAGTTTTTCGCTCAATTGAATATATACTGTGTTATTAAGTACATTATATTTTTTCACGGCCGACACTCGGCTAGCCGAGAAATTGGTCGGTTAATCTATATTGAGTATGCGGCTATATGGGCGACTGGTCTGTTAATCGGGTTGGTTATACGTCTGTTAAGAGTAAAACGCTTAATTTAATGTTAAACTCTATTAAATATACAGATTTTTGGCATGTTATAAGAACCAAATCAAAAAAAGAAAAGTGTCTCAGTTTCCTTATTTTTTAAGGCCTTTTTACATTTCCCGCCATTTTTAATTGCCGTTTATTATAGATTTTTCTTGAAATAAAAAAAATCTACTAATGTTTTTTCCTTCAAACTTCTGCATTAGTTGCAGCTTCAGGGGAGATTTTAAAAGCATTAATAAAAAAGGGGGTCACCGATGTTTTAAATCCGCTACAGTGGAAATAATCTTATTATCAATTTTTGGCGGGAATTATAACTTTTCTCTTAACGTTATAGAACGACGTTGCTAGCATAGCAGCATTTCTTGCAATGCTTGGAACTATTGGGTTAAATTATATATATATATTTTTTTATATAATAATGTTTTTTAAGGTATTTTGATTATTCATTATTAAACATACAGTAACAGTTTATTAAAAAGTAATTGTCAAAGTTGGAGTCATCTAAATTTCTTAATTGCATTTGTTGTATAGGAAAAACTAATATGTGCCTCATGCCGTATAAAAAAATTAATTTACGGCTTGCAGATTTAGAATCTTCTACTTCGGAAGATTGAGGGTATCTGGGCTGAAAAGTAACACGTTCCATTTAGACTACAATCAGAATAAATTCACTAACTTATACATTGCACCGGGAAGATAAAACCCGAAATGCCGTGTTTAAAAAGCCACAAACTCGGCACTTTAAAAAAAAGCCCTCAATGACACCGTTTTCGGAAGAAATTTAAAATTGGCTAACATTTCTGTTATTACACAACGCTCCATAATCGACACAAATTAAGTTCGAGTTCCAGTTTTATTTTGATTTCGAATATTTTTTCCAGTAAGAATTCTAGTTTAAGCTCGAGTTACACTTAGAAACTCCTTGAGTTATTCTGATAGATAGAGTAAAAATTCTGGTAAGAGTTTAAATTTTGAGATCCGATGAAATTAAGAGTAAGAATGTGGTTTCTATTTTCTGTTGTTGCACCTCTTTTTGTTTGAATGTATATTCTTTTATCACATTTATCTTTCATTGTGGTAAATGACCTATTTTTTCCAATACTGATTAATGAGGGGGCAGGAACTTTTTCGGGACGTCGGGATCAAGTGTTTTTAAGCTCGGGATTTCGGGATTGAGCCTTCCGGGATCCGGGATTTCTTTTTTCGATGTTCGGGATGTCAGGATTTTTTTTTAAATTCTGGACCTCGGGATTTCATGTTTTTAAGCCCTGGATTTCGGGATCAGGACCCCTCTGAACCCCCCCCCCCATTAATGATAGTTAATTTGAAAATAATTAATTGAATTTCTGTGCCAATATTTAAGCACTCTCTGATATATCATGTTGGCTATTTTGTTTAAAGAACCAAAGAATAAAGAGTAAAAAAAATGGATGTCCTTTTCAGTCACGGTCTCCGACAATATCCCTTTATCACTGTCGACAGTGATCTGAACTCTAACCTACACCTGAACTTTTATTACTATTTATTAATTTTTTTACCATTGTTTTCTTGATTTTTGCAAAACTTTCAGTGGCAAATATTACATGAACATCAGCACAAAACATTTGTCTATATGAGTGGAATATTCTTTCACCAGACGGACCATTAATGTGTTTGTTACAGTTTAGCAGTACTCTGTGAGACATGTGTATATCTCTACATAAATACATGTGTGTGTGTGTGTGTGTGTGTGTGTGTGTGTGTGTGTGTTGGGGTGTGTGTGTGTGTGTGTGTGTGTTGGTGTGTGTGTGTGTGTGTGTGTGTGTGGTGTGTGTGTGTGTGTGTTAAATATTTCTCTTGTTAGAGACTGGTAAAGCCAAATGTATAGTACGTGTTGAATTATTATACGCCCGGTTACGGGACGTATTATGGTATACATCTGTCCGTCCGTCCGTCGTCAACATGTCGGACATTAACTCAAAAACGCTTTAACCAATTGGCATAAACTTTAAAGAAATTGTTTATATCTATTGACGTGAGCTCCCTTTCTTTTTTTTTTATAAATTTTGATTTTACCTTTCCGAGTTATTTAAAAAAGGGGGATTTTCCAGTTTTCGGACAATTATAACTCAATATCGCTTTCATCAATTTTCATACAACTTTGATCGTCAACATGTCGGACATTAACTCAAAAACGCTTTAACCAATTGGCATAAACTTTAAAGAAATTGTTTATATCTATTGACGTGAGCTCCCTTTCTTTTTTTTTTATAAATTTTGATTTTACGTTTCCGAGTTATTAAAAACGGGGGATTTTCCAGTTTTCGGACAATTATAACTCAATATCGCTTTCATCAATTTTCATACAACTTTGATAAATTGTTTATATCTGTTGATGTAAATACCCTTTTGATTTTCATAAATTTCTAATATGACATTGAGAAGTAATGAATCTTTCTGAAATTGTACCACAAGGTTCCATATCACAAATGAAAATCTGAAATTGATTTAAGGGGTACATGTTATTGCTCAAAACGTTCAGGAATTAGGGGCCACAATCAAGCATTTTACAAAAATTACTATTTTACAATAACTTGTGTTATGGGTCTATCTAAAATTATGCTACAAGGTTCCATACCACACAGGGAAGGCTGGGATTGAGTTTGGTGGTAATTACTCCAAGAGGGGAGGGGGTGGCGTTTCATTTTATTTTTTTGCAAATTTTTCGAAATATCTTAAAAAGAAATCTCCAATTGCAAAGTATTGCACAACAGATTTTTAATACCTTTGACCACATTTATTTTGTGTCAGAAACCTATATTATGTCAAAATTTTTATCACAATCCAAATTTAGACCGTATCAAGCTTTAATATTGTATCCAAACTTGCCCCAACTGTTCAGGGTTCAGAGGCGTTAGATATCAAAGGAACATTTGGGAAAGATGGACGACACTTAGATCATTTCTGTCGTCACATGTGAAATAAATAACGATTTCAAATAGGACTTCACACATTGACGTTCAGTGGCAAGTTTAGTGCTTATTCAGAACTAGAACATATCAATTTGACTCTGCTTTGTAAAAACCCGACAGGCTGAGCCGGATAAATACTTATATGAAATGAGATGTTTGATGAATTATTTATACATGTAGTATAGAAGACTATTATAATAGTTATGACGTTGCATGCATGTGATATGAGAAAACTGTAAGTTGAAACTCATTGTTCTTATTTACAACCCCTCTTTTGAACAGAAAACTACAGATTCCGATAGCTATACGCTAACATGCTGGTACACTTGGTCTATATGTACCCCCCTCCCCCCCCCCCCGAAAATATACGATGAACCCTACATACTGCATCGCGGCGATACGCTGACCACTTTCGGCTATTTTTTCCATACATTTTGTCCATATCGAGTAGCATTTTCATTTTTGCACTTAAGGTCAAGATGAGTCCATAATATTTTTGAAAATTTAGAATTCAATTAGATATTGAACATATACATCAGAAAATTGAAAAAAATATATATGTCACCGACTTCGTTATCGAGAAAATGGTCGGAGAGGGTACTAAGTTACATTGAATATGCTATGAATTTCCAACGTTCTTAGTGTTGATTATGCATGATGATTATGTGTTTTGTATTGGTAGATCCTTTTTATCATAATGGTCTGGATAGTGGGTCATTCATTTGTTAATGTTTATTTTGTGTTTCCAATACTTTTTATTCTTTATATTTTTGCACCTCATCATTCAATCTTTTTTTTGCCTTTTATTCTGCAGTATTTGCCCATTATTTTGTATTCTGCAGGTAAACCCCAATACAATCTAGAAACTCGCTAGTACAACATATCAGTTGTAAAAAATATTATATGTCCATAATCATTTCTCCTGCTTTAGTGGAACATCCCTTCGAGCGTTCGCTTTTTCATAAATTAGCAACCTTTACGGCGGAATCGAAAACGGCGACGTCATAATACAGTTACGACACTATGGCGGCGCCGAGAGCGATGCGTATAAACAATAGTGTGATTTCCCTTTAATTTTTAACCTGGTACCTTTTGTTAGCTATAATTCGTGTTTCTCTGTCCTATATGCTCTCCCATTTATTTGTATTGTAGTCCTGTCATCCAATGTTGTCATTTTCACGTTATATTTAACATTGCCATAAAAACGGGAGGTTTGACATGCCACAAAACCACAAAACTCACCATTTTGTTTCTTACAATGTCATGTACCAAGTCACAAAAATGTCCATTGTTATATTATAGTTCGTTTAATGTTGTTTCTGTTGTGTCATAGGTCTTCTCTTATATTTGATGCGTTTCCCTCCGTTTTAGTTTGTAACCCGGATTTGTTTTTTACTTTTTACTCTATCGAATTATGAATTTCGAACAGCGGTATACTACTGTTGCCTTTATTTTGCAAACAGGGTGTCTCCATCTTAAACCATTGGTGATGAAAAAAACATCTGATATTCGAAAGTGATTTCGTAATGTAAAGATTAATAAATGTGGTCATTAATTGTTGTGCTATTATTCATTTTCAACGTCAACTGATATTTACTTACTTCCTACTATCCCGTTTACAATGACGCTTCATAACAGCAAAACACAGGACAACAACAACGGCTGCACAACTGAATGAAATTGCATATGCTGTATGTACTAAAATTGAACAAAACAAAAATAGAAGAGGTTGCTTTTTAATTGCTTTTTTGTGTCAGTCTCATAATAATATTATGGTGTTTATATATCTCAATTTGTTTAAATAGTTCATTTACATTTATCTATTGTAGCATTCACTCTGAAGTATCTATGATGAGTTTATTCTTAATATTAACTCATTAAATTATTTATTTACACAATAGCTCATGATGATCTTTGAGTAGTTATACTGTTCATTCATTCTTTAGTCAAATCCCCATCGACACACTTCTGTTTTTTTAACTATCATTATAAAAACTGGATTGTCACTAACCTTTCACAAATTCAACAACACTGACATATCGTTTGTTTATGTGTTACATATTTGTTTTTCGTTTATTTTTTTTTTATATAAATAGGGCCGTTGGTTTTCTCGTTTGAATTGTTTTCCATTGTCATATCGGGGCCTGTTATAGCTGACTATGCGGTATGGGCTTTGCTCACTGTTGAAGTCGTACGGTGATCTATAGTTGTTAATGTATGTGTCATTTTGGTCTCTTGTGGACAGTTGTCTCATTGGCAATCATACCACATCTTCTTTTTTTATATAATTCTTTTTTTTTATTCTATTGTATTTTTTTATCAAAAAAGTTCAGGACGAATTTGAGAAGCCTTAAGGACAAAATCGTTTACTTTTCTAGTTCTGAAAAAAAACGAAAAGATATCTTGTGGCGATAGCTCCATCTTTAATATTGATAAATGTATGCATCTCTTTCTCATCTTATTTTATCATATTTGGAAGATGAAGTCTGTATTCCTAATACTATTAGTTACATAGTGTGCTAGTGACCTAATACGGTATATATGGGGTCAGTAAATTCCATATGGGGTGAGAGCGAAGCTCGAATCCCCATATGGAATTTACTGATCCCATATATACCGTATTACGTCACTAGCACACTATGTAACGAATTTATCTTACCGACTATCTTAACGTGTGAAATTAAGACTAGTGATTCTCAAAATGAGCAAGTCTTCAATACTGTTAGTACTAAGAAAATACTTCCATTGATCCTATCGTTACCAACAATAACGACTTGTAAGGTTTAAATGTGTTTTATGAATTTATTTCAATCTTAATCATCAATTTCTTCGTCTGTTGGAACTTTTAAGATTTTTTCTCAGTACTGTTTTTTTTTATAAAGGGACATAACACCATTACTAACCGTGTATGAAATAAGCCCCGCCCCATTCTTACCTAATAAGGCATATAAAGGGACGTAACTCCACTACTAACCGTGTATGAGATAAGCCCCGCCTCCCTACTAACCTAATATCAAATATACACGGTTTGCACGCGGACGCTTCTAACCAATCATATTCCTGGAAATGTATAAGAGGTGAGATAAAGTCAATTGCAAAATAAAACGGATAAAAGATGATCCTGAATATTATTTTTCTATTTTCACGAACTCAACAAAACCTTTTACTGTTACATTTGCGCCAGATACTTTGCAGATAGACAACGCGAGTCACTTCAAAACTGAAATAGGTCTGTATATCTCATTGCAACAAAACATTTACATTAGGTCAATTTCATAAAATTACTACAATCAACTTATTAACAATACAACTCAGTTATGCCTTGCATAACTATAACTGAGAGTTAACTTAGAACTTAACTTTGCAATTGTAAAAGAGAAGAAAGATAACAAGAAATCGAACATACAATATTTATTATAATAACTAATAGAATGTGTTAATGCGAAAAAAAGGATGTCCGGCTTGCATGTTACGTTATTATTGGGCATCACTCGATAACGGTAAAAGTGACACCACCAACATTCGAGTATAAGAAGCCGTAGTAGTAGGAGTGGGATCAAAGTCAATGTATTACTCCTTTCATTAACGAGAATATAATGATACAACTTACCTACAAATATCGAACTTGATTCCGACTCTGTTTGCAGTAATTTGTAATCTGGAAAATAAGTAAATGATCCCAATAGATAAACGTGTGTTAAACGGTTTCATAATTTAGCGCTGATGAGAATAAGAATAAATGATAACTTACATTGTATTTATTATACAAACGAAACAGCTTTACACATTATCTTGCAAACATTTTATATACGTTAGTGTACAATTTGGATTCAGACAAAACGAGAACGATAATTCTCTTTTAACACAGTCATGTAAATGTAAACGTACCTAATATATCAATTGCAACTGAATACGAATATTTGTAAATAATGTTATCTATTATGTTAAAAGCTTCGCAGATGTATATTCCACTGTTGTTTCGATTAACATCTTCAATAACATAGGTATTTGTTGTTGAAAGTATATTTCTCCTGTTGTCCTGTTTAAACCATATGTATTCCGGTTCAGGATTTCCAATAGCTGTGCAAGTTAAATTTATCTGGTCTGTCTTTCTGTCATATTGTTTTAGGTTTGGCTATTTGTTGACGTTGACATGTCTAGTTTGAACTGCAAGTTTATTAAGGAGGACAAATGAACAAAACAAAACAAGAGAGACAAAATACATTTCAACAATAAATTTTCGAGAAATTGATATAATAATCTTGATTCGTTTTATATTAGAACAATACTTCCTGTTCAATATGCTTCCCTCAAGATACCACAATTTTTAAACGAAATAAGGTATTTTCATACTTACATTTTTTACTTCATCGTTATCGTTATTAGTTATCGGATTTTATCGATAAAAGAAAAGAGTCGTAGCTATATATCTCGAGATTTATAATCCGCAGTATATTTTACGGATTACCGCAAAAATCGACTTCGTTTTCCAATGCAAAAGTGATTAAATGCATACAATAGTTGATCAAGGTACCATGATTATAATTTAATACGCCAGACGCTACTTAGAACTAATTAGTGATGATCAGATCAAAATAGTTATAAATCCAAACAATTACAAAATTGAAGAGCATTGAGGACCAAAAATTCCAAAAACGTTTTGCAAAATACAACCGATTATATAATGTCAGTGTATTTTATTATATATGATGATCAACAACCGCACAGAAAACATTGCGTTACCCTTGATCGATTTTTTTGTCTGCACCAATGTATACTATGCACTGCGTGACATTCAGATATTTTAATACTGCAGAAAATAAAATTACAGGTACACTAAAGTAAATATATACAAGCTGATGTTACGCGGGAAATGTAAAATTCATCTGTATAAGTTTCATTTGATTCGAAAGCTTTAACTTGAAATTAAAACAAACGTTAAGATCTAAAAATAGACTGAAAGCTACATGTATTCGTGTTTTTATTAAAAACAAATTTCGGTAGAATATCGTATTTTCCAGTTCTACTTATATTTTTGTTTCACTTATGTATCATCAGGGAACTCATAGAGTACATTAAAACAGATTATATTATTAAGTTTACCTTCTACAAATAACTGACTTTAAATGAAGCTAATTCTAAAAATTACCTTTCCTGGATTTTTGCGGGATGCTGAATACAAAAATGTATGATTAAACAGATCAGTTTTCATTTCGTATTGTTGATTATCCAATTATCCATCTTTGGATGAAAACATTCCCTTGTCACCATCTCATGGTGTTTATATATCCCAACTTTTGAATTTGCTCGTGTGTGTAACAGCGTATTTGATTTTAAAGAAAGAAACGTATGTACAAATGTATTTGGTTTTCCCGTTTGAATGGTTTTACACTAGTTATTTTGGAGCCCTTTATAGCTTATTGTTCGGTGTGAGCCAAGGTTCCGTGTTGAAGGCCGTACATTGACCTATAATGGTTTAATTTGATAAATTGTTATTTGGATGGAGAGTTGTCTCATTGGCACTCACACCACATCTTCCTATATCTAATTACTGAAAATTATAACACCAGGGTTTTCGATATCACATACTAGTCAACACATTTACCAAATTTTATCATCGGTACAAGGATACCATTTGTAATTCAACACTATCAGCACTCATCTCAAAAGCTTAACAAACCTTTAAACAGACTTATTCAGAAGAGCTATAGTTATGATACTGTATATATCATTAAAGATGGCATATATTTTTGTATCAATATTGATTAACTCATATAGTCTTTGCATCGGAAACAAACACCTTTATCCTAAAACCAATTGTTGGCACGATACCGGTTATAAACTTCTCATATATTTTATGATGGTATGATACTCAACAATAAACCCCTAACGGGAGGAATGCTGCTTGAATTTAAAATGATGTAGACATAAGTTTTTAATCAGTTTCGTTGAGGTCTGCAGCTGGCATATCAATAACTGCTAGTAGTCTTTTGTTAATTGAGGTATCAAAGTGATTTTCCTTAGTTTCTTGTCTTACCTAGTCTCACATCGGACTCGGACTTTTTTTTAACTGGGTTTTACTGTGCGTATTCATGTGTGGTTGTTTTTTCTACATTAGCAAGAGGTATAATAGAAGGTTTATGATCCCACTAAGCATTTTAAACCCGCTGCATTTTTTCGCTTGTCTTAAGTCAGGACCCTGTTGCCTTTCTTAGTCTTGTATGATTTTTA
This sequence comes from Mytilus edulis, assembly GCA_019925275.1. NCBI lineage: Eukaryota > Metazoa > Mollusca > Bivalvia > Mytilida > Mytilidae > Mytilus > Mytilus edulis. The sequence continues at coordinate 123,511,333 of CM034360.1, read as the reverse complement.
ATTAAGTGCATTAACATTTGTTGAGTGGCCAACAAAAGCCATCCTCCGGGTGAAGGATTTTATTGCTGTGCTGCAGACCCATTGGTGGACCTAGTCTGTGTTCTCCTCTTTGGTTTTGTTGTTCCTCTTTCAACATTACCAGTTTCATTCATGAAATTAGAACTTAAACTTCATAATTGATATAGCACTATTTATTTCTCAAAGATTACTTATTCAAAATCTTTAAAGTGTCAAATTATTCTCATCGTTATAACGAATTCTGAAAAATTTTCAACAGAGTAATAATAACTGAAATGGCTAATTCATCCCGACATAACCATTGCTCATTCATATCTTAATTGATAATAAGACTTAAGCTCAAACAGAAGCTTGAATTAAAGGCACGATTGTATACATAAAGAAAATCATTACCTTTTACTGATAGCCTTGTTGTTTCAGATTCCCGTAGCTTGATATCTTTAACCTTGTCATAGTAGAAAATTTTACACATGTAGTCCTTTTCATCTGTGTGTTTCAGTACGTTAAATGTCAGTGTAGCATTGATTGATATATTTGTTATATTTGTCAGTGTCACTCTATCAGAAAGATATGTCCTTGGCACCTTCTCGGGTTTAAATATTGCAATTATATTATTATCATCAAAATCTTCAGTTATGTTTTTTGCAATGATTTGTACACTTAAAATCTCTTCTCCCTTTTCGAGGAAGAATGAACACGTCAGATGAGTATCTTTACTTCCAAGGAGTCCAGTCAGGTTTTGATTTATTGAAACCGTCGCAGCCAGTGAATCTGCAAGAAAATATCATTAACTCGTACAGGCAAATGTACAAATGTGAAGGTTTTGTCTGCTGAGTGAATTCGATAACAATATTCCAATCTCCTTTAATAAATATTCTGGTGCATGTTTATCTGAAATTGACAGGTTTTTCTATTTATTGATTTGTTCCTAAAATACTATACTTCACCTTGTTACTGTCCATGATACATAATTAACTATTTCGGGATAATCGGCCATAGTTATATGAACACACTTTTATATCCAACTAACACAAAACATTATGGTAAACGAGGTAACATCGCAAACACTCCAGGAAACCAAACCGATGTAAGAAACGGGTGATTAAAACTAACAGCAAAAAAAAAAGTACAAAAACAAATAAAAAATTTACATGAAGAGCATATGGTTCGCAAAATAATATATATTTCAGAGTTTGTGTTCAAATATATATGAAGATGTGGTATGAGTGCAAATGAGACAACGCTCATTTTTTATTTTACAATTTATAAAAGTAAACTATTATAGGCCAATGTACGGCCTTCAATGTTTACTTATTTTGTGTGATATCATTTTACCGCCATTCATAAGTATTTAGTATGAAGTAAAATTTTCTTTTTGTACTTGTACTTTGAACAAAACATTACTTAAGGAATATTTATCAAAAAGTAGTAATTCAATATTCATCCCCATTCTACTATTAAGTCAGATATCCTGATTTACTCTATCTTTTTCGGGTAATTTATAACGGATAGCGTTTGACGTTTTTAGCCGAACAGTTTTATCATTTCACATAATTTAATTTATTATGTACTGGTTCATATTCTGGACGCCAGTCTTTGTTTCTTTCTACTAAAATTCACATAACAAAAAACATATATGAAGTTTATAAATGGAAAAATATTACTCGTTCAAAGGGTAGCTAGGCACCAGGATTATAACTTAATACGCTAGACGAGCGTTTCGCCTATATAAGACTCATCAGTAACGCTAAGATCATAATAGTTATAAAGCCAAACATGAACAAAGTTGAAGAGCAATGAGGAACAAAAATTCCAAAACAATGTATTCCTGGGATAAGAAAATCCTTAGTTTTTACAAAAAATTAAAGTTTTGTAACAGGAAATTTATAAAAATGACCATATACTCGATATTTATGTCAACACTGAAGTGTTGATTACTATGCTGGTTATATCCTCGGGGACGAAACGTCCATCAGCAGTGGCATCGACACAGTGGTGTAAATAGTTATATACACGTCTCAATCTTCGAAAGAGCTCACTGACATCTAAAAATACTTCTATTGCTATCATTTTTAACAATAAAAATAATGGTTACTCTTCTATCTATAAGCGTCATGCCAAAACATGACTTACATGTACCCGTCTTCACATCAACAATGCAATAAGGTCAACGTTTGATGGTCGCATATTTTCTTTAAATTTTGAAATGATATCACTTGAAAAACAAACAGTATTATCTATTTACTCACATGAAACAAATCAGGATGCGGTATCCGGTACGTAGGTGACACTGGACGATTTATAACTAAACGCAAGCAAGAACACCTGTATCGTTTTAAAAGACCCAATAAATTCAAAAGTATCATTTATTATTTATCAACACCTTAAGAAGCACAAACATTCTACTAAATATTTAACAGTTCAAATTTTAGAAGTAGTAAATAAGCAGCCTGGTGAATCTCATTCAAAGTTTGTACGATAACGGAAAATAATTGAATTAAATTCGATTAACAAATTACAGAAGGTCTACCCTCTCGATCTAAATAATAATTTCATGGGTGTTGGTAACATTTTGGATATAGTTTCTAAAACTGTTCGTAAAAACCGTTCTCATGGGCGTAGAAATAATCGCAATCAAAGAAAATGTCTGATCAACCATACAAATATTTCGGGCTTATTTTTTATTTCATAAAACAGCAGCAGACATTATCTTTTAATTAAGCTCTGTTCTTTCCCAGTAAATAATATTTTGTAGGATTGCAACACAATTCCATATTGCAGTCCTAAGTATGAAATCGTTCAAATTATAATGGCATATTGATTTTCTAAACTGTTTCCAAAAATTGATCGCTCTGATGATCATACAAACATTATTTCAATCAAGAATGCCAATAAAGGTTTTAATTTTGTAAATATTGCCGGTATTGTTAACGATCATTCCGTTAAAGAACAAATTCCTGGATATTTTGATAATACTGAACTCCTTTTTATGTGTTATGTTTACAAGATATCTACCCGTAAATATGTGTTATATCTAATTATATATATAAGTGTGTAAAGATGTAAATATCAGTGAAAATACACCTACGTCATGTAAATGCAGTATTTGCGAATACATTTATGGTCCCATTTCCATTGTTATAACAGGATACATTAACTTCCCACGCGACCGAGAGTTAAAATCATTCCTCAGTAAAGCACCTAAATAACGTGCTCTGTCAATTATTAATTTGAATGAGTGTCGTAATACCATCCACGACTCACTCCGTCATCAACGACTCACTCCGTACTTACTGTTTGAAATGGATCAAACGAGAAAAAGCTCACAAGAAATCTTTGAACTCTTTTTTTTTTATTCAGCAATGAACATAAAAAAGAGTTCAAAGATTTCTTGTCAGCTTTTTCTCGTTTTATCCATTATTAAAATGTTGTATAGTTGATAAACTCATACAACATTTTAAAGAACATTTTACTCTTAATAACAACCATAAAACCCCTATTTCTCGTTTCAAATATTAACTAAAAGAACTAGCCAAGGACTTTGTTTTTGTCCCGGATGATAAAGCTGCTAATAATACCATTATTTTTTATGTAAATTTTATATCGAGGTTCTGCAAAAGGAAGTCACGATTTCATTTACATGCCAACTGACTCCATTTTCGAAAAACGACATCTGTAACATCATGAACTTTAAGCTACTTCTTTACAAGCAGAACTAAATACAATTAAAGTCCCAACAATGTACTGGCTTCTGAAGCTACACAAAACACATCACAAATATTTATTTATTTCGTGTTCAAGCCTTTGATCCACTTCTAAATTGTCTGTTCTACTTACTGGTTACTTGGTACAATCAAAAACCTGATAATAAATTTTCAAACTAGAGGAATTAATTACTGTTGAATTATCCAAAATTCCTTCGAAGTACTTAATAAATTGTATGCATATATTGATGACTTTGAATCTGTTCAAAGTTATGATTTTTCTACCCTGTTTACCACTTTGCCTCATATTCTTATTAAGAAAAAAATCACATATCTAATCAAATGGGCATTAAAAATGTCAGTATGCGAATTCATATGTTCAAACTCTTTTAGGTCTTTATTTAGCAGCAACAAACAAAAGAACTATGTCAATTGGACATGCTTTGATACTATATCTGCCCTTGAATTTTATTAGATAACATTTTTGTTTGCCTTGGAGATTCCATATATCGTCAAGTTATAGGAATTCCAAATGGTATTAACTGTGCACCTCTCATTGCGGACCTGTTTTTTGTATTGTAATGAGTTACAATGTATGGCTAATATTAGCAAAGACCCATCGAAACAACATTTGATACAAAAATTAAACAATACATTTAGATAATTTGATGATATATTGTCTCTCAATAATGACGACTTCAGTATGATTATTAAAGAAATTTATTCTGTGATTATAATTAAATTAACACCTCACCTTATTCTGTGAGAAGTAAGAACTAACTTTAAATAAAGCTAATACTAACAATGACAACTGCCCTTTCCTCGATCTTGATATCTATATCATTAACGGGAAGTTTAATACTAAAATTTATGATAAAAGAGGTGAGTTTTCATTTCCTATCGTTACTTATCATCTATTTTAAGATGGTGACGTTCCCTGGTCACCATCTTATGGTGTTTATATATCTCAACTTGTACGATTCGCTCCTGTATGTAACAACGTATAAGTTTTTAGCGAGAGAAATTTATGTATTTCTGAAAAATCATAACACCAGGGTTTTCGTTATCAAAAACTTGTCAACACATTTACTTAATTTTATCATAGGTACAAGGACATCAGTCGTAAATATAACTCAACATGTAGACATCTTATACCATGTATACGTTCAGGTATTTCACATCCAATCTTTTATGGTAATATTCTTGAGAAAACACAAAAATGTCAGTGTTAACCTCAAAAGCTAACAAAACCTTTAAACAGACTTATTAAGAAGGGACATAGTTACGATACTTTTGTCAGGTCATTAAAGATTGCATATTTTGGCTTTAATATTTATTCACTTATAGAGTTTTTGCATCGGAATTAAAAATATTTATTCTAAAACCAGTTGTTGGCATGAAACGGGTTATGTTCTTCTCATATATTTAATGATGGTATAATACTAAACCCCTAACGGGAGGGATTGTGTTTGATATTCATATGATGAAGACATAGTCTTTCAGTCAGTTTAATTGAGGTCTAGAGCCGACATGTCAGTAACTGCTAGTAGTCCTTTATTGATTTATGTATTATTGTCATTTTTGTTCTTTTGTTACCCATTCTGACATCGGACTCTTACTTCTCTTAAACTGAGTTTTACTCTGCGTATTGTTGTGCGTTTGTTTTTTCTACATTGACTAGATGTATAGGGGGTGGGTTGACATCTTAAAAAATTGTTGCGCCTGTCCAAAGTCAGGAGCCTCTGGTCTTTGTTGGTCTTGTTTGATTTTTAATTTTAGTTTCTTGTGTATAATTTGGAGTTAAGTATGACGTCCATTATCACTGAACTAGTGACATATTTGTTTAGGAGCCAGCATAAAGACTCGTCCGGGTGCGGGAGTTTCTCGCTGCATTGGAGACCCATTGGTAGCCTTCTGTTGTTGTATGTTCTATGGTCGGATTGTTGTCTCTATGCCACATTCTCCATTTCCATTCTCAATTTTATTTATTGATTTGGTAAAATATGTCAAATTTACCTGTATAAATTGTTTAATCTAACGTCATGTTCTGCCAGGTGCGGATTGTCTTTTTGACATTGTTCATACATTTTTTATTAATACCTTAACCTTTATGTCATATAGGCATCTGTGTCCTTTTGATCGGTTAAGTCATTTCAAGTAATATTGTTGAATGTAGAAGTGTGTCGTTTGTGTTTTAATGTTAAACTACAGTCTCGGGTCATTGTAAGGATTGGCGTCTGATAAAATGTTTAAATCCGCTGTATTGTTATGCCACTGTGCTACTTTAGGAGCCTGTTGTTCAGTAGTTGTCGTTTGTTGGTGTGGTCAATAAGTGTTGCTCGTTTCTCGTCTTGAAATAAATTAGACCGTTTTTTTTCCCGGTTGAGTTTATTTTACACTTAGTACAGTCATTATGTGTTCGGTGTAAGCCAAGGCCTTGTGTTGATGGCCGTACTTTGACCTGTTACTTTTTTATGCATTGTGACTTGGACAGATAATTGTCTCATTGACACTCATGCAACATCTTCTTAATTATATTGATTACTCCTTTCAATCATTTTATTGTTGTACAAAAGTGTTTAACGAAGCATATTACTGCGCTTCATATTTCAAATGCGCACATGATCAACACTTAAAAGTTACATTTGTATGGCACCATCATGTAACTAAGAGTAAGATCAATATAGTCTTGTTTGATTTCGATTTTGTGAAGGATACCAGGTGCAGTCAAAGCATCACAATAGAAATCCAAATATACTTAACGTGTGGGTTAGTTTAACTAGAACAGTCAAATGCTATAAGAAAAACCTAATCTAAAGAGTTACAACCTAAGAGTTTCTATAGTTGAGATTATATAACTATAACAATGAAATTAAATTTTGAGTCTCACTAATTCAGTAATCTCAAGAAACTTCAAAAAATCATCGAAATATGTTTTTTTCGAACAAATTCAAAGCCTTAAATCGATTTCATTTTACAAACATAATTAATTTCTTTTCTCAGTGGCCGTATCTTCTTCATTTTTTCTAAACGCGAATTTGTTTACACCTAAAACTAAACGACAAGAGCGTCGTCAACAGGACCTCAAATGATTTTATGTAACTTATATGCAAAAGGTATAACTTATTAATCATCAGTATGCGCATACAAAATAACAGGATATACTAAACAATTGAAAAGAAGTATTCGAAAATTCAAAATGCAATCGGAAAATGCTTTTTTTTTCATTGGTTAGCCATTGATTCTTTTGTGTTTTGTCCGTTTCATTTCATGTTAATTGCATTTAGGTTTTAAACTATCCAGAAATGTTATGAACATGTTATTCTATACATACATTAATGTCTATACATGTGATACAATTTCCCCCAAACAGTTCAACAAAAACATTTGAACGATCTACTAATGCCCACGCATATTTTGGTATCAAATTGGGACGTAAATTATTTCAAAAATTGTTTAGTAAAGTCCTAAACAACAATGATAGAAAAAAACTGAAGCATCCTTAATTTAAATTTTCCTGCAGTATATTCGAATGAATAACCAACTGCATTTAGTTAATGAAAACGTCCCTCTCCTTTTTTAGTTTGGGAAATTTACAGTATCTTATCATAAACTGTCATGTATGTATTTCTGTTCTTAAATTGTACAGAATGCAGTGTTCATTGAACTTTTTAAAAAGTAATCTGAAACTAAAAGTGCAAATCCTCTACCGTTCCTGTCATGTAAAAATAACCTATTATGATCTTATATTGATAATGAATACGTTAACTACTTATTGGTTAAAGGTACATACACAACTTGAAACCTACAATTCGAAAGATCTTCACTAAGAAGTTGATATCGTCAAGAACTATTTGTTGGTCATATAAACGTGTGAATACATGTACAATCATAACACAATTATTAGCTTTAAAGGTCTGGTAAATATTTAGAAATTCGTTTGAATGTTGGTTTGTCTTTGTTTTAATTCTATTGCAATAATTGAACATGATATATGAAATCATTTAAAATATATTGTTTGCGAAAGATAACTATAAAATTAAAGCATTTGTTGTGTTTAAGACGTCCAAAACAATATAAGTTTTAATTATAGTGAGATTTACTTTGTTTTCTTCGTACTGAACAATGTTGATAATTTTTAATTATGTCATTTGAATCATCAAGCAATGAGTTGTAAAAGTTGAGCCAGAATTACAAGAGGGACATTCAAACTCATAGATCGAAAGACAAATAGGCAAATAATAGTACCTTAGACACAACAAAGTAATTAAAGACTAATCAACACAAACCAAACCAAAAACTTGGCTTGATTCTCAGGTGCTCCATAAGGAAAAACTTATTCAAACTTGAAGATATGTTTGCTGCTGTGTTCATCTTCTCTTCATTATGTTAAAGTTGCTGAATTTCTTCAATAACTACAGAAGCATTGTTTGTATTCATCTTATCTACATAAACTTTGTTCGCTGTTCTTCAAGAAACTCTGTTCTCTCTCTGTGCAACTTATGTCAAGAATCCACAGTTACAAGAACACAACCTTTCCAATACAACTTTACAGCTATTATGTCAAAAATTATCAGTCACAGCCGTTTATGACTAAATTGCGTTTGGAAAGATGTTACGGAGGTCAGTAGAGCAGACAAAGCAGTGAACTTTTAACAACTGCATTCTAAAAAAAACAAGCTCCAAAAAAACAGATATTTATTCAATCAAAAGTATAACTCTAACAGTAATTGCATCTTAATTATATCAAAACCAATTTCCTCTCTAACGTTTTATAAATGTACCTGATGACATCCTCCAAATCTTTGTAAGAAATTTTAAAATATTTCAGAAATCAATACTTATGATTTTTAAATATTGTCTTATAATGGTTTACTTTTACAAATTGTGACTTGGACCGAAAGTTGTCTCATTGACATTCATACCATATCTTATATCTATTATATATGTTAAAAAAATCATAGCTGCGTTTTGGAAGTTTGTCAGTTCAAAATATTATTAGTTACATAGTTTGTTAGTGACCTAATATGATATATACGGGTCAGTAAATTCCACATTGTCTCATTTGATATTATAACACATCTTCGTATTTCTATATTAAAGTGTTCAATCTTAAGAACCTTCTTCAATTGATCTGTACTAAAACAATAATTCAAACAAAAACTATTTATTATCAACAACCTTGATATAACAATATTAAACAGAACATGCAATACTTTTAATTAATCAAACAGTGCCAAATTCGTAAATCCACTACTAACCGTGTATTAAATTAAGCCCCGCCTCCCTACTAATCTAATGTTGAATATAGACGATTTCCACGTGTAGGCTTTAAACCAATTATTTTCATAGAAATGTATAGGAGGTAAGATTATAGATGTGAGCCAATGATTTGCATGAGAAGGCATATATAAAAAATGTTAATGTGATTAAAAAAGGGTATTTATGGAAAGACTTTGGCTACTATAAATTTTATTCAAAACTTATGAGTAAAAGAAAGATTATATAAGTCAATATGTCAATTAGAGCATGTGTTTTTTTTCTATTAAAGTGTCAAACAAATATATATGAAAGTATGCATTTATCAACATCATTATGAAATGCTTGGATATTGTTAGTATTTATTTTTATTTCAAAGAAATCTTTTTTGTTTCCAATAAATACGAAACGTTAAGAGGAGCGGAAATAGACATACCATTGAGAGAATAGAATTAAAAACAAAATGACTGTTTAAACGGAAGTATTTATAAAATTTGAAAAATTAATAGGAACCAGGTCAATTGGTTTCCTTTAGTGTTCTATAATACAAAGTCATTTAACCCGTGATATTATTTTCTTATTATTATCATTATTTAAAAAAAAGACTTGTTGCATGTTTTGGGAATGATTACAGGCTGAATGATTATTATCTCTCTAATCACCGAAACAAAGATTGAATGCACTGGAGAGCTTATCTAACAATCATTCAAAAAATAAACATAATCAATTATATCTTTTACATGTGCGAAACTTAAATGCAAACTGTGATATTTTCATGATTGCAATGGGTAGGTCATTATTGTCTGCAAATTTTACCCGGACTGTGTGGGAGTGTATCTAAAATACTATTTGGGTCACTTTTTATCTCCTTTTTTCGAACATTTGTTTTTCACTCCACTATCAAATTCAAGCAGTTGCTGATTAAACCTGTATTTTTTTAACAGTGAATGCGAACCGAAATGACTCAAACTCAAAAGACATATCTCATGTATGCAAACCTATATATATTAGAATTATACAAAGTTTGAGTACACAATTAATAATGCAAAGAATCAGAGGAAAATTGAATACGCGTGTACAAGCGTTCGTGTTTTACCATACTGTAACTGCCGGCATATGAACAGATGAATAAAGAGTCTTTTCGATTAGACTAGCAATGAGACCTAAAAACGTATCATCATTTTTGGTTGAAAACGAAACATAATTTTTTGAGGCACTGGAGAATGTGAGGTGACTTTTTCAAAGAGTATCGCCAATCAAAAAGTGGTTGTCTAACAGAAAACTGCACAATTGTTACAACTCTCCACTGTCAATTTGATGAGCAAAATGGTGACGAAATTATATGTTGGACAAACGGCAAAACGGTGATGCGGACGCACTAGTATTTGAATGCAATATAATCCCCACTTCAATAATGAGAATACATCGTTCACCTTATACTTACAAATTATAAGCCTGGTACCTTTGATAACTGTTTGTATTTTTACGAAATTGTTTGTCAATTTAGATAAATAAAACTTACCAAAAGGATGATTAATAATTTGAAACACATATATCCATAATACTATGCAATTTCCTGACGACATTTTAAAACAGAGAAAACAAGATAAACAAGGAAGTTATAAAAATGAATAATGTTAATTTTTGGTTTTTTTTACAAAATATTTGTAATTTGGGTCATAGTTTAGCATATTTCGAATCATTACTAAACTATTTATGATTTTTTTTTTCTTTTCTGTTTCCTTTTTGTCATACCGCTTGCTAGGTAGATTGACTTACATGTATATTAACCCGTATCACTTCTTTACAGATGAATCTGGATGTTGATGCGTTCGAATTGAACACACCGTGTTCCACTGAGTTCAGACAGTGAAGAATTAATACTTTTATAGACAGTCCATAATCTATTCTCCGGACATTTTGATCCAATATATTATTTGCCATAATACTCAATACTCACTACAAGGTTTTTCAAATATGTGAAATCTTCATAGGCAAACATTAAAATACTCATGACAATGCCACTGAAAAAAGCATGCCTGCTATTTTTAAATATTCAAAACTTTATGCTAATCGCGCCTCATAGTTTTTAAACATACATTTTTGAAACTTTCATTGGTTAAAAATAACAAAGTTATAAAAATCGTAGGTTTATGTTGTTTCTAGAAACAAAAACATGTACACGTTTTAAAGTGTCTTTATTTCATGTTGTCTGGGGTTTGTTATCATTACACTTTTTATGCAATATGATTGGGATGAGATGGTGGTTGGTGTGGGGATTGTCTTGTCCTTCAAAATGCCACATATGGGTTCCCAAAAGAGGTGTTGCAATGGTTCTTAACGTTCAAAGAGCATGGCACTCTCAATGCGAGACATCGGAGTGAACGTCACAAACATGAACGAACCTGACTGCTGATTAAAACACTCATTACTGCCAAACGGACACCTATTTCCTGCAAGGTTTTTTTTTTTCCGGTCGGAAGAAGACCAAAGAGACAACATTTATATTTCCAAATTATTCTTGGCGTCATCAGTAAATAATGCGGTTGGACAAAAAATCAATCAGCTTTCTTATCATAGACATTTTCTTTGTTGCTTCTTTTATGTCTTTATAGTTATGAATAACAAATGAAACGTTTCAAAGTTGGTACTGAATGTTTTCTGGACCATGATTTGTTAATGACACCCGTACGTAATGACTGATTGTTGATTGCTTAACGTTCACTTGCAAATATGTCATGCATGTTCAGGATGAGCAAAAAATATCAATTCATGCTACATGTAGATCTTGGAAGGAAGCCATCAGTAATTACGTCGGGGAAGTTGCGATTGCAACTGGTTAAAACGAAGTATATTGGATAGGGACAAAATATTGCATTTATAGACCCCTCATACAGTTTTGCAAGGGCATGTGAAGTGAAGACAGTAAGGGTTTTACTGTCGGTCGGACATAGATCAAAGTGGCCATATCTATATTCCCCAGTCACCATTTTGGGTCACCGGTACATAATGTGGTGGGGTTAAACATGTTTGCAAGTCCGTCATCTGCTTAACTAGACAGTTGTGTAAACCACAAGGTGAGAATAGACTTTACCAAATTATTTCATAGATAAAAACAGATTTGGTTAGAAAGATCTGCTTTATCTGTCAAATTCTTATTTAAACGAGTAATTATATCCTAATCTTGGCGATGATATTCATTAAATAGCCATTGATGTTTTTTAAATCAAAACATCACTTAATAGTATTACCATTTATGCACAATTACGAGAACTTGTTAGATCGTACATCCTCTCGATACTGTTAACTTATGTTTGGCATTGCACATGTTCATGCGTTTTTATAACGTCTTTATTATGAATCTGTTGTGTACTTTATGTGTTTGGTTTTTCTTTCGTCTTGTACCGATATTTTTTGTTGAGTCAATTGCAACTGTATATCTTTTTTAATATCTTGAGCTGTTACACTAGTGTGTGTCATAGGTTAAGGAAAGGGTTGAGGGCTCACATGTTCAATCCTCCTCATTCTTTAAGTGCTTGTCCAATTTCCGGAGCAGGTAGTACATTGGTTATATATGATATCTTTCATATTTGTTTTTCGTTAATAAATAATTCATTCGTTATAAATAAATCCGTAAGTGTTTTCTCGTTTTAAATTTTTCACATTTTTTATATCGTGGCCTTTATAGCCGACTATACGGTATAGGTTTTGCTCATTGTTGTAAGCCGTATGTTGAACTATAAAACTTGCTTACACACACTGTATTTAAACTTTGGTGGATAGTTGTCTGGTTGGCCATCATATCACATTTACACATTTTTATATGTAAAAAAAACCACTAAAAAAACATTGGAATGCCATTTAGTGCATTTGGCAAACAGACTAGTTTAACGAGCTCCTCTGGCTGTTTTCGTTTTTGCGAACTTGGACCAACACCGGCATTTGAAAGGGCCTTATATTTTAAAAGCAAGAGTCGTGGAAGTGTTATTGGCTGTTCTATATTTTTCAAACTTTATTTCATCTGGAGTATATTTAATTAACAGTTTATTTCATCTGGAACGGTAACATACCGTTGTTAAAAAGTCATCAACCGATCGATAGAAAAAAATCAGGCTTACAAACTAGGGACACACATCAGCCCCATATTGTTACAGTTTTTTTGTGGAAGTTCGAATATATTCATTGATAAAACGGCAGATGTTCATTAATCATATAGAGAGGTTTAGCAAAACAAAACATATTTACTAAAGGAACCTTTTTTGAAATATGACAAAAAAATGGCAGGAATAATACATGTGTTTTTCTTTAATTAGAATAGTGATTGGAAACGGTTTAAGTGTCAAAGAGACAACAATCCACAGAAAGAGTAGAATACACATGAAGGCTGTCAGTAGATCTTCAACAAAGCTGGAAAAAAAGCTACTGGAAACGGGCTGCAGATGGCCTGGCCCTTTCACAATAATGTATACCTGTTCAGTAAATTTCAGCTTAAAAATGAGTTCGAGGCCGATGTTAGAGAAGAGATAACTGGAGTAAGCAAAATGACAACGACATGCACATATTAACAACAAAAAACACATAAAAAATGCATTAGCTTTTATACACCCTCAGGTATGTTGAATCGAAACCTCCCGATATACATGTGCATCGTCAACACTTAAATAAAGTACAGAGGGTAATGATAGAACTGAAGACTATAGTAATGTATACAATGTATAAGCTCGAGAGTTGATTGTCAAAGACTTCAATATCGATTTTCTGAAAAATTGATGAATTCTCCCAAACGAAGATAGTATTGCAGTATTAAGGTGCAATAATCAAATGATCAATAAGAAAACGGTCAATAGAAAAAGGACACAGTACTCATTAGTTTATACCATAATATTTCATGCTTGCTTTGTTTTAGTTGAACTGTTTGTTTTTTATATGTATGTATACTTGCTCTGTAGGAAATCACCATGTGTTCTTTGAAATATATATATAAATGCAAATAGATTTTGTCTGATTTTAATTACTTTGTAAATATATAGGTAGATGTATATGCAGATAGTTTACAAAATCTTACACCTGCTGCATATACTAATTAAACATAAAAACAAAAAACAAATACAAATGCTCTTTTCACAGATTTTACAACGTATTTCAAGCATTGTACAATTTTAGAAATTTACCTATTTTGTAGAAGTTTTAAGCACATCATTGTCAAGTTAAAAAAAAGTATGATTGTGTGGGTTTTTTTCAATCTGTTGGCTAGGTAGACAAATAAGGATGTTTGTTCTCACGTATGTATGTTTAAACCCAGCACATTTTGTGTGTTTGTACATGTTGTGTGTCTATATTTTGGGAGGTATCAGATATAGGAGGTTGGCGTGGATCTGTTGTACTGTACGGGGTTTATTTTTTTGTTACGACTCTTTTCGACCCTTTTCTTGTATAGTACAATAAAAAAATCAGAATAAAGCAGACTAACTGTTTTGCCATAAATAAAGAATAAAGGCAATAAAGGCACTATGACTTTGATAAGAGGTAAAGGCATCCGAAGCTTTTTTATGTGTATTCATTATACGTTACACCAAATCAGTTATATGAATACGTTACACCAAATCAGTTATCTGAATACGTTACACGTCATACAGCGACCAAATTCAAATAAATCATAACGAGTTTAATACTTTTGTCCAATTTCTTTCATTATCAACAACGATCTAAATTCAAAATATTAAAAATCTAAAAATGTGGTTGGTTCATTATATATTTCAAGATACATAACAATAAAGATTATATTCCATGGCAGCTTTGGATTGAGTACAGACTCATATTGTAGAAAGGTCAATGTCTATTTATGGATTTAGCTTGATGTCATGACAAATTTTGAAGTTGGTTGCTGTCTCATTGTTTCATATAGCACACATCTACTGTTTTACATGGATTTTACGAAATTTTCGAAAGACGACTTTATGTATATAGAACATGGATTTATATTTGCTTCAATCCACATCATTCCGACTACTATTATTTGCATGCGTTTACATCTTCTTTATATGTACAAAAGCCGTTGGTTGCAGTCTGTATTAGTTGTGTGTCATTTAAACTAAAGGTTTAAACCAAGATCAGGCCTTTCGTTTTTTTCTTTGAATAGGTGTATAATTAGTGATACCTAAGTATACTATATGTGTTTCAGTCTTTTGGCATGTTTGTGGATAGTAGTTTAATTGACAATCATACCAGATCTTTCAATTGGTCGTTCAAAATATGCATGGAACTAATTTATGCACAGGCCATAAGGCAAACACAATCAACCAGTTGATCTTTTTAATAGAAAAATGACAGTTCGAACATAAGTCGTCTTTACATAATTGCAGAGGGTCGATTGAAAACAAAACTTTACGGCAACAGAGATAGCTTTCAAATTGTCAACTTTCCATTTCTAAGTAGCAACATTCGAGCAGCACCTGCATACGGGGTATATAACTCCCAATTGATACGATTTTTCCGTGCTTGTATTTCCTCTCATGATTTTCTTGATAGAGGATTGCTCCTCACAAGGAAGCGATTACACCAAGAGTTCCAAAAGGTGAAGTTGAAATTATTACTTCGTCATGAGTTGTTTGACCATTATTAAATAACCGTTTCACAGATAATATCGGATATGTTCCTAACGTCGTAACTACAATCCCCTACCTTTTCATGAATGTGACCTACCGAACTAGAATATTTACCGAATTTGTTATAACATGAGTAACACGACGGGTGCCACATGTGGAGCAGGATCTGCTTACCCTTCCGGACCACCTGAGTTCATCCTTTGTTTTTGGTGGGGTCGTGTTGCTTATTCTTTAGTTTTATATGTTGTGATATTGTTTGTCTGTCCCTTTGGTATCCTTTGTCCCTCTTTTACAGCTTAGTGAAATGCAAAACACAATAAAAAATTGCTTTTGATTTCATTTGATTTTTTTTTGTGAAATGATCAATAGTGTATAATAAAAAACAAAACGCATGGATGATAACATTTAACACATAATGATCATAGATATGTATGTATATTGTAAACATATTAAAAAATAGTGTACACATTGATAAAAACATATTAAAATAAATATTACATTGTATGATGATTACAGATATTTTTGCATATTGTAAACATATTAAGAAATAGTGTACACATTGATAAAAACATATTAAAATACAAATTAAATAAATACACTTATGTAAAAAAAAATACAACCTATCACATATATGTCATTTTATACAATGAATCTCGGATAAATTAACAGAATAGGTATCCAAAATAACAATTTTCATGTAATAACATGGTGTCCTTTTATATGTAGAGGAATATGAGATAGGTACACATATAGTATGAATCTGGTATTGTGATCTTATTAATTGGCTCCTTAATAAGAATAACAATACGATACATGAACATTTCAAGCAATAAATGTTATATTGTCCCTATTGTTTGTATTTATACAAAAGGTGTGCATTTATCTCAATTTTTATTGCTTCTGATATTCCTAAAATTTTCAGGAGTTCGTTTCGTGACTGTTATTGGGAACAAATAAATTAAAAGAAAATTAAACACATTGATGTAAATAATTTATTTTATAAAATTTTCGTGATGTAATAAGTAAACCGTTTCTGTTGCATTAATTAGGATTACCTCAAACATGTTTCAATCCTTTTCCATTACTACGTTAACGTTTATAATATATTATTTGAAAATAATATATCTACATTGCACATAAGCTTTCGCCGTAATGGTTATCAGACGAGTAAAGAATTCGAATATTTTTGCTTTCAACTTACAGATGATATTACAGATGATATTTTTTAATATTAAGAATATAAAATTAGAACAGAAAGAAAATATCTTGTTTATGCCTCGCCAGTTTGATTTTTTGTTTGTTTAAAGTATTGTCCCACGACAAAAAAATATTTGTTAACTACATGTTCCAGACAAGACATATCAACAGTATTAAAAGGTATATGTTGTTTGTCAGTAATTTGATATGATCTTTTAAAGGCTAAAAACGATAAAAAAATGGTGGATTATCAATCATGTTAAACTTTTCAGGCGATATCATTCAAATTATCCATAAAAATTAAAACAACCCTTTAGAATTTTATGCTGAGGCGCTTTTCATGACTAACATTCATCAGTAGCGCTTAAAAAGGAATATTTGAATGCCGAGGATGTATAAGAGCCGAGTCAGTCGAAAAGCTTAATGACCAAAAAGGACATATAAATTGACAAATCCATCTAAGGTCAAATTTGCATGAGGGAGTATAAACCTCGATTTCATAATACAAAATTGTTTCGGAAACTTAACGAAAGGTTTGTCAGAAGTTATGTCAGTGCCGAAGTCCGGACGGTTACTAAACTTATGATATCTTCGGAACTGAGAGTTCAACATCAGCGGACTTGATCTTGTTCTGTAAAAAATGAAAACAACACTTTATAAATGTTATGCGTTCAAAGCGCCTGTCTTGATTAACCTAGTTAGCATATACCGGAAAACGTAGTTAGCATATACCGAAAAAGCAGATATTTATTCTTCGTAGCATTTAAACCATTTGAAAATATTTATCGACACATCTTTTGAAATAAAAATGTATAATGCTATGTCGTAGAAAGAAAGGTTATAGATTATTCCCCTACTTTTCAATCAAAAATATTGATTGATTTTTACAATATTTCAATTCACCGAAAAGTCTTTTGTATAATTGCTGCAAATCGCGACTTAAAAAACACATTTTGATCGAATGTACATTATGTTTCATAGCTATGTCAGAAATAAGAAATATTGTCTGCTTAATAAAAATTTCTTTGTTCTTAAAAGTACATATTCTTAAAAAAAAATATGAAATTAAGTTTTCTTTAATTGACCGGTTTTTATTTCAGCTTCGATGAACTCAGACATGACAGTGATCTTCTGGAATGTCGTGATCATTATGATCTACAGTTTCAGAAGTGACTGACGTTCCACTATTTGACATTTCATATTTTATGTTCGCCTGTTTAATAACTTCGGCATAAACTGCAGATTCGTTTGAAGCCCTGAAAGAAAAAAGAAAGAAAAAATAGATAAATATAATGCATTATTCTAATTAAAACAACGTGTTCTTAGTTCGTTTTATGTTGTGCCATATTGAAGATTATTGTACTAGATACACACAAAAAACCCATCTAAGATGTCTTATTCTTATATGTCAGTCAAATCGACTGTCATCTGTTGAAATTGAACATTGTCTAGTTGAATAACAGACTAACTATATATGTGATGTTCTTTCGGATTTAATTTTAACCGACAATTCTTAATTTTTAATCAAAGAAGGACGCCTTTCGAATCACAACAACTGTAACGTTTAGGGAAAAAGGGAACTAGTAGTTTGGTATGGTAGTATATGTGATTACGCCATCTGCTGAGTGTTTGTGGTCTCGTGTATTAAACGTAAGTGAACTGCATGAATTTAAATTAATCAAAAATACTGATCTTGTTCCTGCTGTTTTCATTTCTAAAAACAAATATTAGATAAATGACAAGAGAGATGTATGGAATAAGACCTATTTTATTTATATAGAAAATATATATAACTGATGGACAAATATGATATTTACTTAAAAATATTCATTCTCATAATTTTTTAACGGACAATTTTATCTCCGTACATGTCATGTGTATACTTTAAAAGTCACACTTAATATAAAAAAATGTGAAAGGGGTAGGAACTGCTAATAAAAGAGCGATAACAAAATAAAGAAAAATGATATTCAAAAGCAAACAAACAATGTCATTGCAAAAAGCGAAAACAATCGACGAAAAGAAAACAATACACACACCATAACGAAGAACACTTAAGACAGAGCAACACAACTATGCCAACAACCGGCGGTGATATCAGGTGCCCCAAAAGTATTAGCATTATCAACATAATTCAATAGAACTCTGATCGCAGACCTGTAAGAGGTCAAAGACATTACAAATTCTTATCAAACTTTAATTAGACTAAATGTTTTATAAGACAAAAGTAAAATCACAAAAGTACTGAACTCCGAGGAAAATTCAAAACGGAAAGTCCCTTTTCAAATGTCAAATGAGAAAACACATCAAACGAATGGACAGCAACTGTCATATTCCTGACTTGGTACAGGCTTTTTCCAATGTAGAAATTGGTGGATTGAACCTGGTTTTATAACGCTAAACCTCTAACGTGTACGCCAGTCGCATCACAAGTTTCATTTGAATAGTACATGTATTAAAATCAAAATAAACAATTATATATTTGAACCATGTGTGTTCTATTGAAGTTATATCAAACTCTTTTAACAGTTTAAGGCCTTTCCTCGGTTTTTGTTAGTTTGGCTTACGTCTAACATTTGCTGCTTATTGTACGGTAAAAGCTTGCATGGGTTTTGGCCTTGAAAGGCATACATTTGAACAAAGTGCTATGGTATCACTGATACAATGAGGGTGAGATATACATGAATAAGGTAGATCAATCATTGTTAACACTTTTTTGTTGTAGATTTATTGACACCATTAAAAGGTAAAAAATCTTGAATGTACACTGCTCCTTATATTTCACTTGCATCAAACAACTAGTTAAAGTGGAACGATACATTTTGTAACAGCAATATTTTTCGAATATGTGTTATTTATGTGATTTTCTTTTTTCTGGATTCTATATTCAGAATATGAAAGTAAAATTTTTCAATGTATATGTCGCCGAAGGATTTGCAGTTTTATGTTCATCAGAGAAAATTATTCAAATTCAATTTTTATATTCACCAGAGAATGCTATTCAAAATCATTTTTTTTATTCATCACAGAAAGTAATTCAAAGTGGAACTTTCTTAATATATTGATATGGTTTGGTAATTTGATTCTTTTAAGTGCCCCTAAAATGCCCAAGAAGGCACATGTGAGATGTTCTGGATACATTTCTTTATTGGGAAAAAGAATCAAATTAACAGGAAACATGTAGAGTTCAACCGAATATGGTATATTCAAAGATTTTAATGAAATTAACTTATATATAAAGTTTAATGAATATTTCATGAGGATTGAGAAAATTCTGGGTATATAGTAAATATGATTTCTCAGTAAAGTAACTGGTTGCATTTGTGTAAATATTGACAATGCAATTTCTCAAAGGAATTCCTTTTACAGCTAAAACTGTGCCACTTTTACTATGAGGTTTTGAAAAAAATATTATCCTAGAATTGACAGTTGACATGCACTACAATTTTTCAAAGGTCAAAATATAGGGCTGTGCGGCATATTTTCAACGTTTATATGCCGTGAACTTTTCAAAGGTTAAACTAACACTAATTTTCTTAAAAACCCTTACCTCGAATGAAGGGTTACCACAGATTTCAATGTAAACTACATGCACATGTATATTTACTGGTAACATTTCCAAGTTATGTCTCTATGAGATGGAACACAACGAGCATAACTGAGAACTAGTATGTAAACAAAATAAATTTTCTATGAATATTCAAGATCTCCCCAAAAGAGGCGTGGTTTGCGAAACAGCTGTATTTACAATGTGCAATCTATAGTATAAATAGTTTACTCTTATTATAAGCATATACATGTAATCTATATATATACACAAATGTGTAAATGTGAATTTTTAAGAAGGTACTTATATTTACTTTTCGCAATCTTAGAACCTTATAAATCGTTCATGAGCGTTGTTGATAATTTGATTTTGTCCTGTTGAAACAATGTAATATACCTTTTTACAAATCACACCTCTTTTGATATATAATTATTAAAGACATTTTGTTCTGTTTACCTTCAGGTTCCCTTATCTGATCTCTATAATTCTTCTAATAGAGACACAACTTGTGAATTTTTCTTATATACACATATATAGCAACCCAAAATGAATGGATATATATTACAGAACCTAAGTAAACGTTACAACTATTTTAAGTTGGAGGCGTATAACTGTAGAACATATTTCGCATAGCCCTTTGTTTTAACCTTTAAAAATGAGTACTGCATTTGTTCTTTTAAAATTTTAATATGAAATTGTACGAAACTTTAAAGTAAAAATGGCACAGTTTGAGCCGTAAACGGAGTTTCTATCGGATATTAATTGAATTTTTTATACTACAAAAGAAAGATAAAATTGAGAATGGAAATGGGGATGTGTTAAAGAGACAACAGTCCGACCATAGAATAGACAACAGCAGAAAGTCACCAACAGGACTGATGTCTATTTGTTATAATACTGTTAAAGCACGGGTTTTTTTTAAACTATAAAATTAACAAATAGAATCACATTTTAAAGTTATTATTTTACTGTTATACTGTGACAGAAAACACAGGCGAGACAGACATAGGGTACCACGAAACACTTTCCGATTGTTTTGGTTTGTGTTTTATTTCAGTACGAATTATTGAAATACTGGAGTAAAATCATGATTGTTTCAATACTTGTTCCCCTTTGATATGTGTGTATGGGTTTTTTTTTCACAAGGTCTACTTCTCTTCAAAATATATAAAAATCTTTTAAAAGAAATTTAATCAGCATGTGTAGAAAATTTTCAAAATTGCAATTGCCAAACTTAAACTATTGCACAATATTCGAATTAACAGCATTGTCAATGCTTGTACTAAAAATAGAAATAATTTGAAAAAGTTTTGAAAATAAACTTTGGAAACATATTTATTAAATTGTTTCTAATATATATCCAAAATTACAGATTTGAAAATTGAAAACAAATTTATAAAACCTGTAATGAGGACCAATTGAGATGAAAGTTTCTTTTGTTTTTAAACTATTCAAATATTCTACAATAACACATTTGAATGATAATATTTTAGTTGTTTGTAAGTGTAATGTTATTCGAATGACCATGTAATGTCCAATGTAGTGTAGAAATAGTATTTTTTCACTCAACCTATATGTATATATAGTCTAGGGGGAAAAAGTTCTTGTAATGGAAACCACAATTGGAAATTCATCCATCTATAATTTAAAATTATATATAAATAAGAATAAATTTTTAGAAAATTGTAACCAAAACTGTTCAGTTAAGACACACCTAAGTCGTTGATAGTACAATTGAAGCTAATGAAACAACTGCGATTGGGTTTTTATTTTTTATTTGTTGGTAATTTTAGCTACCATTTGAGACTATATGTCTATACCATGGCGACCTTTTTATTTTCGGAGAATGTTGAAGTACAGAGATTTCCAACAACTTTCTGCAGAGAATTGAGAAATCCAATTCATTAAAGAGAAGATTACAAAAACGCCTCTCTTCGAGCTTACAATTGCACAGTTGACAGGCCATTGATAATTGCAGAAAATATTTATCCAGACAAGATTCACAATGTGTTGATAAAGAGTTTCATAAATGTTTATGGGTAGGAGTCAAAAGGTTACATTTTATACTTCACCAAATATCGCTCAAGTGAATTGGGTTTTTCTAAACTCTTAGTTCAAGGTTTTGTCGATTTTATATCTGCTAATCAAATATAAGTTGCTTCAGATATACGTAATGGTATTGTAACCATAAAGGTACCAGTTTGAGGAGAGGAAGATAAACATTTCCCAAAATAGACTTTACTGAGCTAAAATGGGCTTTATGAGTCGATAAAAAAATCATTCCAAACTCAGATTACCAAAAGAGATTATCCACATACTTGTTTCGGTAGCTAATTTTGTTTTCCGATAAACCATTGCTAGCATCTCCCGATCCCACTGGATTAGTGTTGTTGTTGCTGGCGACAGGAATGTACTCCTGCTTTTTAGTATAACCATCACAGCGCCCCTCTTTACTTTTTCTAATGACCAAATGATAAAATAATATTCAAAACAACTGCCAAGGTCTTTGTATTTCTTCGTTATAAATACCATTTTTTAAATTAATGAAAATGTAAATCATAATCAAACCAGTTAACTTAATGAACATTCTTATGTTCCTATAATAACATTAAGATTATACTTCTCTCCGGATATAGATTTGTTAGCGTAATTTCAATATCCTATGACTCATTACTCATAAAGGTCAAAATATTTCATTCGACTAAGCATTAAAATATTATAACCTCAATAAATTCTTGGTTTTTTCTTTTCTTTGCGTTATGCATTCTTAACAATAAGATGTATAACAGCCTTTGATTGGTTGATCTTTCATAAAAAGCAAATGAGAAAATCACGCTACAGTTCAATTAATAATGTCTTTTAATTGAAAACTGGGGTAAATTTCTAAAATATCTGATTAGTTCACTCGGTCAATTATTTTGACAATGGTGTAATCAAATTGACATTATTAAATATCAATCATTCCAGGCATTCAGGGAGATCAACTTTCGAATATTTTAAGCAACTGAAATTTATTATATGCTTTACCAACATACATAATCCCAATCACACTTTTTTTTCCATTTTGCGCAAGTCAATATTTTGTATATTTTCGAAAGAATATATTAGGGTAAACAAAATATTTATCTCGTAATTAAGAGAAAACTATCGTGTAATTAAGAGATAATCATTGTTTAATTAATCTTGTAATTACGAGATAGATATCGCGTAATTACGAGAAAGCTATCGCATTATTAGAGGTTTTTTTTATCTCATAATAACCAGATAGTAATCGCGTTATTACGAGGTAATTATCGCGTAATTACGAACTGGATATCGCGTAATTACAAGAAAACTATCTCGTAATTACGAGATACAAATTCATTTGGCCAAGTAGATTAAGAGGAGATTTTTGTAAAAGATTACAAAAATTTACGAGAAATAGTGAAAATGTACTTAATTGCAGAAATGACTTTAAAGGGCAATAACTCCTTAAGGGCTTAATTGACTATTTTGGTCATTTGACTTGTTTGTAGATCTTACTTGGCTAAACAGTTTTGCTGTTACAGTTTATATCTATCTTTTATAATATTCTAGAAAACAACCAAAAACTGAAAAAAAGATCATTAAAATTACCATTTCAGGGACAGCACCTTAACAACGGGAAGTTTGCTTCGTCTGAAAGTTTTTACCCTGTCACATTTGCTCTAAATGCTTAAGTTTCTTAGTTTCAGAGATATAAACCATAAACTACATCCTGAATATGCATTAAATATTTGCCATTGGACGTTAAGCAACCAACAATCAATCAATCTCGGCATTACGCGACAGTTGTCTCGTAATTACGAGATATTTCGTTATTACGAGATAAATAAAAAAAACATTGTGACCTTAATAGGCTTTTGTATATAAGAGATTTCAGTAAGCTTTAAAAAAGACAAGTTGCAAATTTGAAACCCTTATTTTCAATGCTTGTTTTTCATTTTAAGTCAGATTTTAAAACTCAAATCTTTTAAATTCTAGATTTTTTTTTTCAAGTTCTTGGCATTAGCTGTCACTTAAAGACGTCTTAGATATTACATAACCATATCACTTTCTCACAGTGCTCAGTTTACTGCTAACATATAACTCATACAGAATTGAAATTGTTTTTTTTTTAAACAAAATGAATGCATGTGACACTACAATGGTCTATGAAGTACGGAAACAATGTGATAGGCGTCTTGCTAACTATGACATCGTCATATGCTATAAATTGCCTAACTTACATTTTTATTCTCGAAGTGAAATATAAAACATTTTTTGTTAAATTTGGAAAAAAACACACCGGACGCACGATACTAAACGGATACCTTGACAACATTACGTTACAAATCATGTCAGAGCCGAAGCATTGACTACTGAGCTCATAAGAAGGCATCAGTCAACTTTTTTTTCAATAACCACACAAAGCCAACAGCTTGAAGTTGTTCGACTGTCAGGAAGAATTCGTATAAATATGCCTCGGTTGACAATAGAAATATTTATTTGTTGTCCGATTTAGATGTATAAGTGATTAACGTGGTCGACCCGTTGTGATCAGGAATGGTTTACAAAATTAGAATATCAACAATAAAAATATATATACTCACTCTTTTAGGGATTGCTTCGAAAAGTGCTTTCTAAGAGCGAAACAGATGACAATCAAACCAATTGCTAGGACTGGCAGAACCGCAAAAACTGCCTGCCCTACAATATATATGTTCTAGACCATATGAGTACGGTCGGCCGTATAAGTATACGCGTATGGTCAAGTACTAGCTGACCTTACATCATGTACATATTATTGGATCATATGGGTTTAATTTAAACAAACATTTATCACAATCGTTATGTTTAGTATTACAAAGTGTTATAATTACAATAGCTAGTAGATAGATAAAATGAACAAACAAACAATTAAAATTAGATATTTTTTTGATTGTATATTTGAATCCTATTTTGGTACTCTCGCCAAAGGTGACACTTGCTACCACAAGTACCGTTATATTTTTTACGTTTACATGTTTGCAGTTCATGCTTGTTCCTTTGCATTTGCATTTTTTTTGTAAAGTTGCTAAATATTCTAAAACAATTGTCCTCTCACATTATGTTTACCTATTTATATCTTCGATTTCAGTGATCATAATTCAATTAATATATTACTGATCGACATGCTAAATACAAGAGATTAACAGACTTAATTAGCGTGAAATTTTTAAATAGTTAAAATATAAAGTTTTCATTTCAATTGCCATTGAACTTTTTTATATTAGTTTGAGAGTTAAGTTATGTTGATCTGTTATATACATTCGTATTCAATAAACTTGACCAACTTCTTATATTAGTCAGACGGTCCGACAGTATGAGTATTTTGAAAAAGTACGCATACTGTCCAATTACTCCTACGGTCTGGAACATATACACAATGATAAATGAAGGCTATTGTTCTTAAATTTATCAAAATGAAATATAATAAAAATAAAACATCTGAATATTAGTCAACGATATACCTTACGAGGGAGCTGAATGTTCACAATATATGAATTACATAAAAGTTTAAAATATAGATAATATAAGTCTAAATTGAAAACATATTTCAAACCTATGATTGCGTTGGATGAAAACTGCTATTTTCACTTGTGTGCATGTAAAACAAATTTTGGCAGAGAGGTCGAAATACAGCAAAACCAACATTTTCAAAAAGAAAAAAAAATGAAAAGTTTATTTAAACAAAACGCATATGACTAAAATTACTTTTATTTACCCGTGTAGAATTTGAAAACCGTGAGGATTTTTTATATCTTATTAAATATTTCATAGTAATATCTTACCATAGCTTTGTTTAAACTTTCTTATTTACTTTTGACCTTAAACATTTATCCCTAATAACTTTATTAACTATGTACTATATACATTCAGGTATCGCATTTCAAATTCATTCGTTCATAGTGTGTTAATCTACGATTTTTGATTGAGTTAAGCCTTCCAATTGATATTTTATCGTGTGTTTTTCTTTGTGATGTTATACTATTGTCTCAGTAAAAGGCAGAAGGTTTGGTACCATTAAAACATTTAATCCCGCTGCAAATGTTTGCACCTGTCCTAAGTCAGGAATCTGATGTACAAAAGTTGTCGTTTGTTTATGTAATTTATACATGTTTCTCGTTTCTCGTTTTTTATATAGATTAGACCGTTGGTTTTCCCGTTTGAATGGTTTTGCACTTGTAATTTGGTGCCCTTTATAGCTTGTTGTTCGGTGTGAGCCAAGGCTCCGTATTGAAGGCCGTACCTTGACCTATAATTGTTTACTTTCATAAATTATTTTTTGGGATGGAGAGTTGTCTCATTTGCACTCATACCACATCTTCCTATATTTCTCTGTTTGATTTCAATTTATAGGTTAAAATATATGTTAACCATCGCTGTTATTTGGCACAACTTTTTTGAAATTTTGGGTCCTTAATGCTCTTCAACTTTGTACTTACTTGTTTATAGGTTTTATAACTATTTTGATCAGACCGTCACTGATAAGTCTTATGTAGACGAAACGCGCGTCTGGTGTATTAAATTATAATCCTGAACTATTACCAGAATAAGAATGCGTTTTTGTTGATATAATCAGTAAATCAAATGGTTTACCCTAGTTTCACTTTAAATGTTGATATTCTTTTCCTTTTGATAATGCAACGGGCCAATTCATGTGTAACCCATCTCTGGTTAAGGGGTTAAATTGAAGGTCACATGAATACAGATTCAAATGAGGTCGAATTACTGTAAACCAACTTATTTTCGCGGATACTTTATTTCGCGTTTATCACCAGCTAGTCAATTTCGCGGCGATTTAATTTCGCGATTTCTTAAATTTACTTGATGTGGTTTGATAAGGCAATATCCAAGTTATACATATTCGCGACGATTTAATTTCGCGTTCGTTTTCTTCTCGCGAAAGTCGCGAAAATAAATCGCTCACGAAATTAAGTTGGTTAATTGGAGGTAAATAATTAACGATGTTCGTTATCTTATTTTTGCAAAATTGAACCAAACTGGCTGCATAAGTCATATTTATCTATTATTTCACTTTCATAAATGGTTGAAAAACAAATCCAATCTAAATGTTGTTTTATATCTCGTAACTTATGTCCCTTTGAAAATACAAAAAGCTGCCACATTAAATATCATCAGATGAGGTCGCCACTTGCATAAACAATAAGAATACGTGATAAATGAAACATTACTAATCATTTCTCATGAGTACGATATGATGGAAAAACTTCTAATTGCCCAGTCAGATTCAAAGATTTGCATTTTTAAGTTTAGAACGATTGATTGTCTTATATTTTCTTTAACTGATGCATTCATAGAAAAATGTTCCACTTAAAAAAAATTAACCACAATGACCAATCGTGTCTTTTTTATGCTAACACAATCTTGTTAGTATATCGGGAAAATATACATCTGTCGTACAAACAGGAAGTTCAGTTAGATCTAAAACCAGTTCCAACCCAACATACTCTACCGAAATGTTCGTAAAATGTGAGTTGTTTTTCAATCGTTCTGGTTATATCAGTTTTTATGGAACTCTGCTTTTAAATTTTGTTTTTTTTTATTTTACAGAATGAAAGTAATGCAAATTATAAATCGGATCTGGAAAACTAACATCAACAACTTTGTAAATACCTGCAGAAATCTTCGACGAAACTGATTCTGATGGTAACTTGTCAACTGTGAGAATGATAAAAATGAATGATAAGATCAACATGGTAAGGTATTAGTCTATCTTGGAATAACATGTCGTATAGATGACATTACACATCAATTCAACCGCAATTATCAATAAAATGTAGATAAGCATATTTCATAAGTGTGCATAGTTTTATCCATGCCAAATATCTTGCTAAAAATCTTCTATCTGAAAAAAATGGGGGTTTCTGTTATCTGTATATATTAAAAGTACGTGTTCGCTACATAACACAATAAGATCCCTGAATCAAGTAAATCTAAACGATATATGAAGTTCCTTACAATTACAAATTCAAGATTATCTCCTGATTGAAACAATTCCTTCAAAGTAGTATTAGAAGTTGCAATTTTCCAAAAAACATGCGAATGCTTGCACTCCGTTCGAGTCAACTACAGAACATTTCAGTGAACATCGTGATGTAGTTAAGGATGTTCGCTGCTCAGTTTCAAAATAAATAACTTTTCATAAAACTAGTATGTATTGATAGGGAATAAATTGAGGAATCAAAACAGCAAACAAAATATAGGGGTCAATGTGCTTGTTTTCAAGATATTAGCCATTGTAATTTTGGCGGGAAAATGTTCTCTCTTGATTTTTCATAGCTTTATCATTATCCAGTTAAAGTTCTCAAATACTATTAAAAAATAAATATAATTTTAGAAGACTTTTACAAATGACTTATAATTATACATGTAAAAGATTTATTAAAAGAAAAATTGGGGTTCATGGGGAATTTTTTTTAAGGCATTCAAATGGATAAAACCAGAGGATTCCGAAAATCTGACAAAAATTTCAAAACATGACAAGCAGACATCCTTAACATGTTATTATAGTGTACAAGTTTTAAAACAAATGTTAAATAAACTTTATTTAGAAAAATCTTTTAGTAAGTTTACAAGTTAGGATTTAGTACTCGATGAAAAATACAAAATGTTATTTTTTTGGAGATGTCAATGAGACAACTACCCACGACCTACTACTACGAAGTTCAAATGAAGTGAATTTAAGCAAGTATATGCGGTCTTAAAAAATATGAACTAATTCAATTGAGAAAATGTACTGCCTAATAATTTATAGCGAAAGCGTTTAAGAAAAACAAATATAACAGACATGAAGCATCTACAAACACTAAACTACAGGCTCCTGACTCACCTATATCAATTTCTACTGACGTTGAATGACTGTATATTCTGTTATTTATAGTGTTGTAAGCTTGACAAATGTACACTCCACTATTGTTTCGTATAACATCTTCAATGACATACAGATCAGTCGTAGAAAGTATGCTTCTATTACTGTTCTCTTTGAACCATTTATATGACGGTTCTGGATTTCCATTGGCTTCGCAGGTCAACGTTATGTTGTCTGTCTTTTTATCATACTTCATTTGGTTTGGTTCGTGCTTGATGTGAACGTCTCTTACTTGAACTATAATGTTTTTAAAAAAAAATGTAAAAGCAAAGAATGTGAATCTTATGTGAAACACAGTATAGTCTACTTTTACCATGTTGATTTCTGTGTAATACATCCGGGTCAGCATGTCAGTCAAATACAGGGCCGATGTTTTTTAAGTTTATTCACATCTTCAAGTTTAGAGAAGAATTTTCACGTTGTACTTTAAACAGCAATCCATTTATTCAAAAAATAAGATCGTAGTTACTAAACAGGAAGTGAGAACAGGAAGGCAAAAGATAAAACAAAAAAGACATTAGAAACCCTATTAGTCGATGGTTAATATGACAAACCTATGACAAATCAAAACATTAAACCTTTATTTTCAAGGATTGGGATATATTTCAGTTAAGATATCACCAACATCATATAGATGTATTGATGTAACAATCCTCTATAGCTTTCCATAAAAAAAAATTTTTAATTCTTAATTAGTTATATTAGTTGATGAATTATAGCAGTGGTTAACCGATATCAAAATATAGTAAGCTCAATAAGAATAAACAAGTAAGTTAAAGGTAACAAAGACACAATTTACTTTAGCTTTATTTGGCAAAACGTTTAGGAATTTACTCAAGCGTCTCTGTTGTAGACGAAATGCACGTCTGGCGCAAAAACAAAATTTCACTCCTGATATCTATGGTGAGGTTATTTACCCACACTGAGGCAATTATTGTCCTTCTTCATAGCTATGTTCAAACAACTTTTTGGTAAAAAGAACATCCTTGCTACAGGATTATTAAAAGACTGGTGAAAGATACAAATGGGACACTCAAGCATTGGTAGAAAAGGACAACGTAGAAAACAGAAGATTGAGAATCACGACCCCTACAAAAACATGGGGATAATTTCAGATGTTCTGAAAGTGTACGTATAGTAACTAAAAAATAAGGATATATCTGTTTCAAACGGGGAAGTGCTGTCGAAAGAAATTTCCTCTATTTGAATGGTGATGTCTTTTTCATGGTACATATATTTCATAATTTGTTATTTCAATGTTATATAGATGGGTTATTTTATTTCGATGAACGAAATGTTCGTATTACTAACAATTTGAAGTCTGAAAGTTTATTACTAAATACAACTGTTTGCTAACTTAATTTTGTTCGCAGTTATATACATTTTCTTTTGCAAAGAACGAAATGATCTGCCTACGCTTCTGGAGCACCTGAGATTATCCTAGGTTTGGTGGGGATCGTATTACTCAATCTTAAGTTTTTTTTAGGTAGATTTTTGTGAACTTGTTGTCGTCGTTTAATACATTTGTTTGCCGTTGTGTTGTTAGCTAATCTTGACTTGTTGGTTTAAATGTCCCATTGGTATCGTCTACCTCAATTTTATATAAAAAAAACATCCTTTTTAAAGTATTTTCTAATAGGGTTTTATTGATAACTCTTACAAAGATATTGAAGAAAACTTTTACCTTAGATGTATTTGGCAAAACTTTAAGGAATTTTGGTCCTCAATGCTCTTCAACTTCGTAATTTATTTGGCCTTTTTAACTTTTTTGATTCGAGCGTCACTGATGAGTCTTTTGTAGACGAAACGCGCGTCTGGCGTATATACTAAATTTAGTCTTGGTATCTATGATGAGTTTATTTACAACCACTGGATCGATGCCACTGCTGGTGGAGATTTATTTCCCCGAGGGTATCACAAGCCAAGTAGTCAGCACCTTTTGTGGTGACATGAATTTTCATTGATACAGCTATATTTATAAATTTACTGTTTACAAATTTTGAATTTTTTGAAATACTAAGGCTTGTCTACCTAAGGCATAGATTACCTTTTTGTATTCGAGTGTCACTGATGAGTCTTTTGTAGACGAAAAGCGCGTCTGGCTTATATACTAAATTTAGTCCTTGTAACTATCAGGAGTTTATTTACAAAGATTTTGAAGAAAATTCTTACCTTACAAAGATATTGAAGAAAACCTATCAGTAATTAAAATAGTGGTCGAGCATTCGTATTGTTTACATTTAGTATTGAAAATGACATGAAAATGAATCAGACGCTTCTATGAAATTAGTGACTAATCAACTTCATTAACTAGCTTTAACAGAAACTTTACTATAATCTTAACTCCATTTAATATATATATATGTAAGTACAATCATTACCTTTCACTGATATCCTTGTTGCTTCAGATTACCGTAGCTTGAGAACTTTAACCTTGTCATAGTAGAACATTTTACACATGTAGTCCTTTTCATCTGTGTATTTCAGTAAGTTAAATGTCAGTGTAGCATTGGTTGATATATTTGTTATATTTGTCAGTGTCACTCTATCAGACAGATATGTCTTTGACGCCTTTTCGGGTTTAAATGTTGCAATTTATTTTTATCATCAAAATCTTCCGTTATGTTTTTTGCGATGATTTGTACACTTAAAATTTCTTCTCCCTTTTCGAGGATGAATGAGCACGTCAGATGGGTACTATTACTCCCAAGAAGTCCAGTAATGTTTTGATTTATTGAAACCGTCGCAGCTAGTGTCCCTGCAATAAAATGTTAACTCAAATGAAAATATTGAAAATAAAAAGTATTAACAAAATTAACGAACTACATGCTATATATTCCAAAATGGGGAGTCCGTAAAAACATTAGACTTTATTACTCAACAGAACGAATTGAAAACAAATGTCAAATTTCTGAATTATTACAGGCATTTTCTGTATAAATAAATAGTGAGTTAAGTAAGTTTTTTGTCATCATTTTTTCTTATATAGAACATCGACTGCATGCTTCCCGTACGATACACAGTGATACCAACATCTGGTTAAAGGTGAAGTCTGAGGATGCAGTACGTCATGTATTTACAATTGTGTTTAGTGTTATTGGTTTGTTTGACTTGTTTGTCTGCCTTTTTCTATTGGTATAACATTTTCTGTTTTTCAATAACTTGTTATTATAGACTGTCGGCTTGTTACCCGTGTTCAATATTGATCTGCATTAAGACAGATTTATCAGTCTACATGTTTTAAATAATTTCCCGCGCCAATTTGTATTGTTGTTCTTCTGTCATAATTGCATTTAAAAATTCATATTGATAAATAAGTACAAACACTTACCAAAATGTTAAACGATAACTTGAAACATACAAATATAAGATACAATGTGTTGTATTCGAAACATTCTTTTCCGAGATAATTACAGGAATAAATACACTCACACGTGGCCAGAGGTAACATGAGTTACTATAAATAGTACCTACTAGTGCAAACCATGCAGGATGCGTAGTGATATTGCTGTTTAAAAATAAACTAAAGTATATGAATTTACTTCCTATTGACATCGGAAACAACACTAGTGTACAATTACGAGATATTTAGTAGTTGAATGTGTGGGAACAACTGGTTTTTTTTTTGTTGCTTTTGATGAATAACTATTTATAAAAACCTAATTATAGTGGAAGATATTAGCAAGCAAAATCGAGAAAATTGTGCAAATAATTACACAAGCATGAAAATTAGCACAATGCACATGATGCATCATTATTATATACTTTTTTAAGAACAAACTGCTGGCTATAAAAAAAAATCAAGATGACAACGGCCTTTTTTTTTAAATGGCTGTTTTTCCAGTTAAAAAATACTTATTTTTCTGTGAAACTTTTTCTTTGACCTTCTTTTAGTAAAAATATTATCAGGTGGGTGGCAACATTCCTTACATGTGGCGTACATTCTAAAATAAATATTCGGATCTTCATGGTTTGCGCATGCGCGAAATTGTAACAAACTTTATAACTATTTACTATATACAATGTGCTTTTTGACTTTTAATGATATATTATTAATTGGTTAAATAAGATCTTTTTAAGGTTATGAAACACATATGCGTTTATCTATTTTGCACAGGGCAAACTAATGTAAATCTCAGTTCATCTTACAGATAAAGATTTGAATTTCGTAAACATATCTTGGTCGTCATTTAATTCGTCTAAGAATATAGGCTTTTCTGTTCAAGTAAGTTTCAATTATATGAATTACGCCACTGTTTGAAATCACGCCCATTCAGTTACAATGATCAAGCATTTGATGGATGAGGTGGAAAAAGTGGTTAACTTTCTAAATCCAGAACATACCACAATGATAGCTGCAGATTAACCACGTTTGGTATTGGCTAAGCAAATTCAGTGGGAATGGTAAGATTTGTACGGAGATACGTATATCGTCATGTTTGGTGGATTGTACATTGCAATGGGTTGATTTAAAATTCCGGGTGATACATTGCGTGATAGTTGATGGACTTGTGCCCTCAATGAAGCCTATATTGCAACACATGGAACGACATATTTTTTTCATGTATGTTCAAATTTACCTGGGACTAGACATGCTCATCAGATAATTGCATGCGTTTTGATTTAATCATTAGTGTCGGCTTATGAACGCGTAAACACAGAAAATATAGCTCATGAATCTGTGACGTACGATTTTTTGACAGACTGGTGTAAGGACAGAGAGTCATCTTGACCACAGTTTAATTTCTGGCATTCAATTACGAATTAAGAACTTCTTTGTTTTCGGAAGTACGCTCTTTTTATCATACTTTACAAACAGAACATATCAATCATCACACTGTATTTTTTAGGGCTCGATCGTGTAAATTATGTTCGATGGTTACCGATCCATCTCCGAGATATTGCTTCCCTTCACAGGTGTCAATGGAATTTGCAAATGGTAATTTCACTGTACGTAAGACTAGCAAACTTTTTTCTAATATCACAATTGATCAGGCACAAAAACAAAATAATGCGATTTTTGAAGGTCGATGTTGGTGCCATAGGTTTAACCGAAAATCCTTTTGAAACGATGGATGGTAGCTGGACCAGAAATCTGTAGACTGGTAGATTAATTTGAAAGATATAGTGGTTTGAGTCATTCTACCACAGATGAAGACCTCATGAAGACTCTACGAAAACACAAAAGGGTTTATTCGAAAAGCGGCTTTCTAAGGTGATGAACGAGTTTGGAAATCCATTTCTAGAATAGTCGTCAGATTTGTAAACATTAACAACTCTTTTAAGGAAATTGTTGACTCGAAAGCAGGTAGATATCCATAAAAACTCCAAGATAATGGGTCCAAACAATACGAATATTTTTTGAAGCAAATGAAAAACGAAAGAGAATCTGCTTTTTATAACCTATTATAACCGTAAAATGAAACTGTCAATCTCTTGGTAAAAATACAAAGCTGGAGAACATGAAAAGTGCATGCCTTATCATTTCTTGTCAACGTAGACATTTAGACTTTAACGATTTCTTTATCCATAAAAACCAAACGGCTCCTGTATTTGTGTCTGAGATGTCCCTCTAAACAGTGGTATTAAATCACAACAAATCGGTTTACTTGAAACATTGTGCGTTTTGCCAACAACAGATAAAAGTACTGACACATTTATGGTTGGTAGGGCAGCAATGGTTAATTCAAGACACCCACGTGCAAAAATATTTGATGATTATGCAAATGATGTCATACTGCCTTAAATAAAATATTGCACCAATAAGTATTCGAGAGTATATATTGTATTTGATGTTTACTAAATGAATTACTAAAAAGCTGGGACAAGAAAAAAGCAATGTGCTGGTGCTAGACGGAAAGTTGTTGGTTATGGTAGAACGCCAAGGGTAAATCAATGGTTTGGAGTTATTTTCTCTGTGAAGATGACAAGAACACGGAATTGTTGAAGTTTTCTTGCTGACAGAATTGCTTCTTTGGAGAATAATGAAAATGCTTATGTTACTCAAGGTGAAAACATTCTTTTGTAATTTCAATACGGATACTTCCCAGCTATCCCCTTGTAACCATGAAGAAACATATACACAAATGTTTGTCCATGATAAGCCTAATGCTAAAAATGGTTGATAAAAGAAATTTTAAAAAGGACTGACACAAATGTAGTAGCATTAGGAATTGCAGCACTCGCGAGATTATACGAGGAAAATTGTGGATAGGTTTAAATTTTTGAAGGAATAAAGATTTTCGATGGTTTCCTGTACATGATATATCAAATGCGTTTGGTCCTCCTGTTGTTTCTATTCCTTCCTTCCATGTGTTCTGTGTCGGTATTTGGTGGGAAAGTGAAGAGGTCAGCTTGGCAGACCAGGGAAGTATTTCCAGAGGTAAGGGACATTTTTGCCAGCTTTGATTTAGTATAAAGACACGGACATGGACATCAAAGAAGCATTTGTTTTTGCATCATGTATAGCAACATCAACATTTACTGTTAACGAGGCACGATTTGAATCATTTGCCAGGAAGCAGAGACTTTATGATGCTAATCACCATACCCGAAGGTTCTCTCCGTAGCACATCAAAAGAGAAGCAAATGAAGGTGGGTTCAACCTTATTTATTCATTCGACAGGTACACGAATCAAGTCATGAACACTGGGTTTGGATGAAAGAAAAAAAAACAATGACAGTTGGAAACCAAATTGCACTTCTTTCGCTGCTGTTGCACTCTCGTTTCAGAAACATTTGAAATCTAGCTGTGTTGGTAACCGTAAATGCTACCGTCCTGGCCTTTCTTGTAAGGGTTTGTGTATTGGCAACTGACAGATAATTATCAGATAGGCAACCTGTTTTTCTTACAAAACTAGGTAATTGAACTTAACCAAGTTATTGATATATCTTTTTGATTAGCAGAAAATGATATATAATGGACATTTTCAATATTTTTGCCGCCATTTTTTAACCGGACGGCACTTTTTTGTCATTTAAGTATTGTTTCATCGTACTTTATTTACGTTTGATCAAAACCTGCATTGGATTATATATCTTACACAGCTTTCAAAGGATCTACGAAATGTAGCCAATTGGACATAACGCCATTTGCAAAATGAACGGTGGCCATCTTGAAAAAAAAGAAATTTCTAATGGCCAGCAGCTGACTTTTTTAAATTATCATTAAGTCAACCTTTATTCCAAATTTCATGTTTGTATCACGATTTGCAAAATTATTTCCATAATATCTCCCACTATTAGATTAAATCCAAATAATAATGAAATATATGGGGAAAATAACTAGATTTGTCTTACACCAATCACAAAGAGGGGCATTCAAACAATTTTCGATAACGTTAAAACAATAAGGGCGGTGACTGAAGGTAGATATTCCTTTATTTTAATCTGCCCACCGAGCACAAGCCTATATATTATATCATTCGAAACAGGACACCTTGTGCTATTACAATATGTTTGTCGTAAGGAACTAATATGGTCACATTCTTTTTAAATTGAGGTCAAAGGTGTCATTTTGAAGGGTTTCAATTTTGACCTTTTTTTATTTCTAATCTCTACCTCATTACAAACCATACTGGTTTGGATTTAGTAATGTTTGATATTATACATAAACCTTTTAATCATTGATATTTTTTATTCAACATTTTTCCCAAAATGACGTTTTATAAACAAAACATCAAAAATTCAGTTTTCAACCCTTTCACTCTTTAGAGCATCTAAAGCTTAGAATTGATATCAATTTGAGGTAAAAAAAAAAAAACAAGTGTAAAGAAGGACAAAAACTTCAAAATTATTTTTTAAACTAGCATATTGGGTGAAGTATGAAACCAGAAGCAATAGTACACTACAGTCAGATAGGATCTCAAATTGAATTTGCGTATACTTCTGGTTTTTTTTTTAATAGACTACTCGTTGCTTCTGGATTTTTAATATAATTATAGCTATTTCCATAAAAATTCTCTGATGTTACGGATTTTACTGTGTTTAATATCTACTTTTTATGATTGGCTTTGTACCTAACACCAAACACCCCCTCCCCCACGCCCCGTCCAACTTGTGTATCCCTTGCAACGTACTACACACTTTAAAGGTATTCAATTAACAAAATAAGAAGATGTGGTATAATTGCAATTTAGAAAACTCTCCACAATAGACAAACTGTAAAACTCATACCGCAGAGTCAGCCCTACAATTCCCTAAATGACAAATTCACAACTATTGAAACGAAAAATATAACAGCCAGCTAATTTTTGTATAAAATAATACACAAAAAAAATAATATATTGAAACAAAAGATAACCACTAGTACTGCATCACAGACGACTTTTAACAGACCCATACAGAATGTGGTTAAACTAGTATGAAGGCGCGCCAACAGTGTCTACAAGTACCAACAAACTGTAAAAATCAAGTCTGATCTCCATCACTTTCATTTATACCAACCATCACAAGGCGTGTTTTAATATTTCTACACATTGCAATTGCCTGTTATGGACACATGTTTGCTCAAAGCAAACATATTCTTTTGAGCACATAGATTTTCCTTTATAAGTACAGACATAGTCTTTACCAAATTCTTAAGGACATGGCATCCTCGGTCAGTGTCAAAGACCTCTCATAACCACGTTCTATCTTAACCGGTTCATTAGAAGATTTTTTGCACTACTAACTTGAAAAACTGCCCGTGCCATTGAATGACAGATGGGGTTTTTTCGTCTATTGTTTCTGTATCCAAATCAATTTTATCAGAACCTTCGTGAACAAAAACCCCATCATTTGCAACCAGGGAAACATTACACGGGAAGTACACAATATCTGGAATTCGCTCAATTTCATGGTTGGCCATATTTGTTAGAAAGCATTGCACTTCACTATACGAAGCACAACTTTCATTGGCATGTAATGTTTCAACAAAGTATTTTGAACCAAACTCATGATATATTTGTCAATCCTAAATAAAAAGTATTAAAATGGTTTATGCAGCAGAAACAATTGACTAAACAATTGCATAGTGTTTATGCAATTTCTCTGGTGTTTTTTCCAGAGAATAGACTTGACTGTAATCAGTATAATCCAGTAACCATGAAGTGAATTGCAATAAAGACGCAAGCATAGACTGAATTAAAGAAGGAAGAGCCAATTCATTAGAATTTGTGTATTCTTCTGTTGAACTCTGCAGAGTTTCGATGTCTTTTCTTCGTACACTTGCAGCGGAATGCAATATATGTGCCTTATTTGTGTCTTCACTGTTGACATCGATGCCTGTATCTGAAAGATTTTGAGGTCAGCTTTTATGACTCGCAGCTGATATGGCATCTCCAATAATTATATTGCAATAGATTTTCCTTGACCTTATTGTGATTGTATGACAACTGAGTTTCTACAGTTTAGACTGAAAATTTTAAATTTAGAATCAGTAGGGAGTAAAGATCTATATAGTAAATTTGTCTTTGGGAATGCGTTTGTTCACCATTCAATCGTTTTCAGTAGCCAATGTAAAATTATTAAAAGCGATATCATAATCTTAGATTTCTGATTTCAGGGTTCAGATTTTTTTATTTTTCGTTTTTAACAAATATTGTGTCATATGACAAGAATGATAAAGCGCTTGAAGTTGAAAATATAAACGAGAAACTATTTCAACTTTCAAATTATCGTTATTCCTTTCTGTAATGTTACGACTAAAACATTCGTAATACGTCATCTTATTCAAACTTGCGGAATTTTCAATCTGTTTAAAATATTTTGTTGCAACAAAATATAGAAGAAATACAGTCGAACGTCTGCATTCTAGAACGCCTACAAACATCCGAAACTGAGGGACAACAGTCCGATGATTGTATTTCGTTCTCAAATTTCAGGTTAGATAGAAGCTTCCTCAATAGATATGTTTACTTGTGTAACTTTTGTAGCATTAACGATGGTAAATTGCCTGCAATTCTTCAAATTCACAACTTCAAACAAACAAATTCATTTGAAACCTTAAAGTACACCTCATCCAATCTTTTGTTCATTGCAGAAACACAAGTCGACCTATATAAGTAAATTGACTCAAACTTTAAGTCGATGTTTTTATGCATTGCAAACTATTTAACGACTTTTGTCTCTTCTAAGAACTTGAAGGAGTAAGTTTCAACATACTTGACGAATCGTACCTGTCGCGGAATTTTAACTGATACTATCATAATAGAATTGATTTAATAAAATAGGACTTATCTGACAAGGTGTATTTGACGGATTATAACAAACAGTATTACGTTGTAGTATATGAACAATGTTGATAATGCATGAATTTCTTTGGGTGCAAAATGCATTTCTAGAATTAGTTTTTTTCTATTCTAGCATGAGAGAAAAACGTGACCAAAAGTTTGAAATAAAACTAGGGGATTTTAAGGGTTAAAGCCCCGGTCACAACAGATCGTAAGATTTTTTGTCGTGGGAGCTCTATAAAATAGTTGTCGTGGCACTGTCGTGCAAAATGTAAAAAAAATATGTTGATATAAAACAGTGAGAAATCAATTGAAGGGGAAAACATAGTTATTTAAAAAAAACAAAAAAAAAACAGCCGGAACAACACCATTGATCTGTTTTGTTGACAATACGAATTTTGTATGTTTCTTCCTTTTCTTAGGACATTTAAAATTTTGTAATATCATCATGAAGTATCAATTTTTATTTTTTTTCTGTCAACCATACTAATAAAATCAATAAAATATCATCAGAGTTATTAACATCAAATTAGTAAAAAAAAAAAAGGGCCCTGGATAAACGAAGATCTGGGCAAGGTTTTTTTTTAAAAGAATAGATTTAAATGGAAAAAGAAAATAATTAAAAGAGAAAAATCGGCCAAAAAATTGAAGAAAAGAGAATATTGGTGTGTTTGAAATATAAAGAATGGACATACAACTAGAGGCTCTCAAGAGCCTGTGTCGCTCACCTTGGTCTTTGTGCATATTAAACAATGGACACAGATAAATTCACGACAAAATTCTGTTTTGGTGATGGTGACGTGTATAAAGATCTGACTGTGCTGAACATTCTTGTTGCTACAATTATCTCTATTTATAATGATCTTGGGCAAGTAATTACAGTGGAAAATATTTTTTTTGAATTTACCAAAATTTATGAAAAAAAGTAAAAATTGACTATAAAGGGTAATAACTCCGTAAGGGGTCAATTGACAATTTTGGTCATGTTTGTCTTATTTGTAGATCTTATTTTGCTGAACATTATTGCTGTTTACAGTTTATCTCTATCTATATAAATATTCAAGATAATAATCAAAAACGGCAAAATTTCCTTAAAATTACAAATTCAGGGCAGCAACCCAACAACAGGTTGTCCGATTCATCTGAAAATTTCATGGCAGATAGATCTTTACCTGATTAACAATTTAATCATGTCAGATTTGCTCTAAATGCTTTGGTTTTATAGTTTAAAGCCAAAAACTGCATTTTACACCTATGTTCTATTTTAGCCATGGTGGCCATCTTGGTTGATTGGCCGGGTCACCGGACGCATTTTTTAAACTAAATACCCTAATGATGATTGTGGCTAAGTTTGGGATAATTTGGTCCATTAGTTGCAGAGGAGAAGATTTTTGTAAAAGATAACTAAGATTTACAAAAAATGGTTAAAAATTGACTATAAAGGGCAATAACTCCTAAAGGGGTCAACTGACCATTTCGGTCATTTGCCTTACTTGTAAATCTTACTTTGCTGAACATTATTGCCGTTTACAGTTTATCTCTATCTATAATAATATTCAAGATAATAACCAAAAACAGCAAAATTTACTTAAAATTACCAATTCAGG
Organism: Mytilus edulis; assembly: GCA_019925275.1. Taxonomy (NCBI): domain Eukaryota; kingdom Metazoa; phylum Mollusca; class Bivalvia; order Mytilida; family Mytilidae; genus Mytilus; species Mytilus edulis. The sequence goes on along the minus strand of CM034360.1, from coordinate 123,470,253 downwards.
GGCAGTAACCTAACAACAGGTCGTACGATTCATCTAAAAATTTCAGGACAGATAGATCTTGACCTAATACACAATTTTACCCCTTTCAGATTTGCTCTAAATGCTTTGGTTTTTGAGTTATAAGCCAAAAACTGCATTTTACCCAAATGTTTTATTTTTAGCCATGGCGGCCATCTTGGTTGGATGGCCAGGTGACTGGACACATTTTTTAAACTAGATACCCCAAAGCTGATTTTGGCCAAGTTTGGATTAATTTGGCCTAGTAGTTTCAGAGGAAAAGATTTTTGTAAAAGATTACTAAGTTTTAAGAAAAATGGTTAAAAATTGACTATAAAGGGCAATAACTCCTAAAGGGGTCAACTGACCATTTCGGTCAGGTTGACTTACTTGTAAATCTTACTTTGCTGAACATTATTGCTGTTTACAGTTTATCTCTATCTATAATAATATTCAAGATAATAACCAAAAACAGCAAAATTTCCTTAAAATTACCAATTCAGGGGCAGCAACCTTACAACAGGTTGTACGATTCATCTAAAAATTTCAGGACAGATAGATCTTGACCTAATACACATTTTACTCATTTCAGATTTGCTCTAAATGCTTTGGTTTTTGAGTTATAAGCCAAAAACTGCATTTTACCCAAATGTTCTATTTTTAGCCATGGCGGCCATCTTAGTTGGATGGCCAGGTGACCGGACACATTTTTTAAACTAGATACCCCAAAGATGATTTTGGTCTAGTTTGGATAAATTTGGCCCAGTAGTTTCAGAGGAGAAGATTTTTGTAAATGATAACTAAGTTTTACGAAAAATGGTTAAAAATTGACTACAAAGGGCTATACCTCCTAAAGGGGTCAACTGACCATGTTGATCATGTTGACTTATTTGTAAATCTTACTTTGCTGAACATTATTGCTGTGTACAGTTTATCTCTATCTATAATAGTATTCAAGATAATAACCAAAAACAGCAAAATTTCCTTAAAATTACAAATTCAGGGGCAGCAACCCAACAACAGTTTGTCCGATTCATCTGAAAATGTCAGGGCAGATAGATCTTGACCTGATAATCAATTTTACACCTGTCAGATTTGCTCTAAATGCTTTGGTTTTTGAGTTATAAGCCAAAAACTGCATTTTACCCCTATGTTCTATTTTTAGCCATGGCGGCCATCTTGGTTGGTTGGCCGGGTCACCGGACACATTTTTTAAACTAAATACCCCAATGATGATTGTGGCCAAGTTTGGTTTAATTTGTCCAAGTAGTTTCAGAGGAGACGATTTTTGTAAAAGTTAACGACGACGGACGACGGACGACGGACGCCAAGTGATGAGAAAAGCTCACTTGGCCTTTTAGGCCAGGTGAGCTAATAAAAATAGTGTAAAATAGTGTTAAATATAGAAAAAAAATAGTGTTAAATATAGGAAAAAAACATAATTAAAGACATCCAACCCTGGCCCCACTAATGCACGGACTATTTTCATTAAATGAGGTTTAGCATTGTTTAAAAAGCAAACAACACAATGAAATAATCTTCTCTTCAGTCAATCATGTATAGTATATCAATGTATATTCAATAAAACCGAGAGCAAAACTCAGATTAAGTCCACCTCGTTCTTTAGTTTATAAATCAAAATAATATTAAGATTGTATTTATTAAAAGAACACTTATGTATGTTGACTATATATGATTGCGATTTATTCGCCTACATATATATAAAAAAAAATACAATCACTTAATCTGTTTTTACGCATTGATGATACAGTATAATCCGATTTATTGTCGGATATTTATGTGTTTGTCAAGAGGATAACAGCATGCTTTCCCGTATGGTGCACCGTGGTTAGGGTGGAGTGAGGTAGTAAGTCATGTAAACAATTCAGTTTGTTTCAGTATTATTGAATTTTTAATTGAGCTGTATGTTTAATTTTTTAATTGGTATTATCTTATTTTGATAAGCTGACGTCTTGTTAACAAAGCTCAATATCGATCAACAAAAATTGGAAATATACAAGTATAAGATACGATGCGTTGTATTTGATGCATCATTCACCACGAGATCAATACAGGAAAAAATACAATCACACGTGGCCGGAGGTATGATGAGTAATCATCAATAGTACTTATTAGTGAATTGAGAGGGCGCAGTGATATTGCGGTTTATAAATAAACTCAAGTTTAATTTACTTTCTATTTACATCGAAGGTACAGTTACGAAATAGTAAATGTGTGGTTGCAAATGATCTATTTTTTATGTTAATAAAGGAATTTTTTATTGAACTAGAGCAGAAATAAATGTGTGCCGTAAATTGCAACATTCGTAGGCTTCACTCGTGTCTAAGAAAAAGTAAGAATATACCAAAATATGAAGGCCGATTGAATAATGAAGTATTTGTATAAAGTAATATTTTACACAGATCCTGTTGACAATCAAGTTAAGAAAATATTATGGTCGTTTCTTAACTAGTCGATTCGTAACTAACTAGGTGGTCGTTTCGTAACTGTTACATGTGCAATGTAATCTGGTTACATAAAACATGTTTAGATTAAAAATAGTAAAACGACTACTTGATGTATAAATATACATCTATATTCATATATCATATAACTGATTGTAAATAATTTTAGACTTTATACCAGGGTTTTTCGGATTACAAACCAGTCTTCATGCCAGTATAAACATGCAAACAAAGGACAACACAGTGATGCACATGAAAGAAAGAAACAGAATTGAGTAAAATCTAAAAAAAAAAAAAAAAAAGAATTAATTGCGCCAACGCCGGACCCCACCCAGGATGAAAAAAGAGAACCCTTCAAGGGTTTTGCCATTGCATGTGTAAGTGAAAAAAAAGAGAAAATAATGGTTTTTTCAGGTCGTGTGCCATTTCTAATACCCTTCTTAATCAATTTATACCTGTTATTACTTTTTTATTTAATCACAAGACAAGGCAAAGTCATAGGGGATATTCTATCTTTTGTAAGGTCATGCATCAGTCATTTAGATTTATTGATAACACAATCATTGTTTATACCAATATAACAGTGGTCAAATATCTTATACAGTATTGAATAAGTCACCTTTTCGAAATAAGTTATTTAAAGGATCAACAAGTTTACCCGGTTGGTCGTACCTAAATTTCGGGGCTTTTCTAATAGATCGTGATAACAATCGAATTTTTATCTAAGAAGCTGTGGAACAATTCCGTTTCAATTCGTGTGAATCTTATTATGATGTATTTCAATTTTTCTAATGTTCAGAAATTGATAATGAGGTTAAGTGCAATATTTCAAATATTGGACTGAGATATCGAAAGTCATGTGAGAATATTATCTAAATAGGCAAGCAACGCAAATAAGTGGAGACTCATCTTTTCTGGAAACAAAAAGTTCACTACAATCTAGGAGTTGAGTTGAAACATAAATTGGAAAGAGATTTGACAAGGTAGGGCGAAGAATCGGGTGTGTACATACAATGGTCATGTGATCACAGAACGAAGTTGAACATTTCGGCAGTTTTTCGTTTGTATATCATCGCTGAGTAACAGTGCTGATTTATGATTGTAAAGACGTATTCAAAAACGTTGTGTCAAATACAGCTAATATAATCTATTCCTGGGATTGGAAAGAGCTTAGTTTTTCGAAAAATTCAAAGTTTTATAAAGTTGTTATTTATGAAAATGACCTTAAACCACGGTATGCAGATAATTTTACTTAATGTTAGAACATCAGCTTTATGTGGTGTAGGGAATGTTTGGTAGGGGTACATGTCAGTCTTGTGGGTTTTATCTGACCTTGGCCTCGTCAAAATGTTTTTGTTGTGTTTTGTCTGTCTTTCAATTACTACAAGCAGTAGGTGTAAGGAGTGATTGTAACGTGTACATGTCTGTCTGCCAGTTAAAATATGAATATGGACTCATTTACATAGTTCATTGGTCAATGTTGAATTGTTGTGTTTTTGTCTGTTTTTCAATTATAATAAGCAATACACATGATACATGAAGATCAACTGTATTGAGTGTATGGAATAAATGTAAGGTGTACATATCTGTATGCCTGGATTTGGATGAAGTTGATTGCATTGTCGTTACAAATGATGAGTACATGTGATACTTATTTTTCTAAATCTTATCAAAAAGACTTTCAACTTAAACACAATAATCAGTAAAGAAAGCTACACATTTCAGCGTGTTTACTCTTATTATTTATTTTGTGTCGTTATCCGAGAGTGTGATTAAAAACAACATTGCTGAAACCTCTTAAATCATTTCTTTAGTATGGTGTTTTCCTGGTTCAAACTTTATTTATTCAAATCAACATAAATATTATAAGCCATTTCTGTATGTTATGTAAGTTTTTTTATTCTTATTTCTGACATTTTGCTTTTTTTTTTTTTTAATTCAGAGATATTTGTAATGCAGGTGTTGTCGTAAGAGCAAATTCAGACTTATTGACTGGAATTGAGGATTATGTGTCTGATGATTTTTTTTTTTTTTTCAGATTGCTATCTTGTGAATTAGCACGTTGAAAATCTGTTTAGCCGATCGGTCTAGTACGTATAAGTATTAATATGCATAAATTGTTTAACATCCGTCAATTCGGGGTCTTTTATAGCTGACTATGGAATGGGCTTTACTAATTGTTGAAGGTCTTATGGTGATCTATAGTTGTTAATTTCTGTGTCATTTTGGTGTCTAGTGGAGAGTTGTCTAATTGGCAATAATACGACATTTTCTTTTTATATAACACACTGGCATGATCTGGTCCTAAATGTACATATAATTACCACGCGGGAAGTTTAACACCATAATGTTTTTGATATTCATTATTTGGTATGTTTATTTTTTGTCTGAATTTTTAACATGTTGAATATATAGGAGACGTGTGTTGAACTTATGAAAGGTGAAGTATTATCAGTTTTTTTAATTATGTTAAGAATCATTATAACATTGTAATTTTAGAGGAGATATGACTTTGTTGAACATCTAGTGGCAAATACTTCATGCATATTTATAACGGAGATCAACTAAGAAATGTATTTCCAACAAGAATCTGCACGTTTTGCCGAAAAAAATTGAAACATTAATATAATTCATAGTGATTTTTTTCATAGTAAGCAGCATTTTTTGTTGGTTGGTTGATGCACAATCTCATGAAATTATAGAAGAAACCACAAAAATGATCCAAATAAAAATATATTACATTACTTTGATACTATCTTTTTGCATGTGTATGTCCCAGGTCAGGTGCCTGTAATTCAGTGGTTGTCGTTTGTTGCTAAATATTATTGTTTACATTCATTGTTTTGTACATAAAATAGGCCTTTAGTTTTTGGTTTGAATTGTTTCACCATGGTTTGTAATTTCTATGTCTTTTGTAGTTCATTCTTCGATGTGAGTTGTGTTCGTTGTTGATTGCCGCAATGTTATATATAGTAATAAACGACTACATCATTTGGTCTACGATGACTACGATGGGCAGTTGTCTCGTTGGTAATCATACTACATCGTCTTGTTTTATATTTACTATTATGCACCCTATCCCACGTGAATGTCGGACACCCAGTATATATCATACTGTTAGATTGCTTTGTTTGATCTTTGTTATAGTTGGATTTTTTAAAGTTATGACAGGGTATTGTCAATAAATGTCACGAACAAGTCCTTATGTCAGTTAAAACACAGGTTGTTTAAACCACTGTGAGGGACTGTGCATTGTGCCATTACACTTATAAATTTGAATATTTAAAATTGGCACACTGTAACTTCTTATGCTGTATGAACTACGATCGAAGCTCTGGAATTTATTTGCACCATCCGTAATAAATATATAAAAAGTAAAATTGGCATACCATACTGGAAGAAATGCAGACGTGAAAGAAAGCTTTCTTTACCTACGTGTCATTAAAGTTTTAAATCCCAATGATTTCGTCATTTAAAAAAACTGTCTTTGACATGTGAAGAAGGTTGCACTAAATAAAAACTGAAATTACACGATTTTGAAGGAATCATCATGCTGTAGATATGTAAAAATGAAAGACTACTAATTATCATTGCTTTCACTGTCGCCGTAGGACATCACATTGTTTAAGCAACCAACAGCATTAAGGACTGAAGACAAACTTTGACATTGTTTCCGAATTAGAACAGTTACATGCTGCAAGATAAAACTTGTTTAAACAATGATTGAAACTTATCGAAACAAATTTTTAATTTACTCATTGAATTACTCATTTCTACCATCTGCATGACTTCATCATTTTAGATAGAAATATTCATAAATAAGCAAATGAAAACTGTTGCTCTACTCACAAATTTAATGCGAAATAAAATGTTTAATTTTACAAAATGTACCGTTAACTATTTTTATGGTTATCAAAATACATATATTACTTTCTTCATTCACTGAAAAAAAATCAATTCAAGCATATTTCATTTTAAACTGAAAGAGACATTTGATTTTTCTAATATATGAATATGTGTCCATGAAAAATATTAACATGTTATAAAGATATTGCTCTAATTATTATTTGCGCTAAAACAAAACTGGTTAAAAAGGAGAACATTACTATTAAAAGCCGAAAAGGAAGTTATAAGCCCTAATTTACAATGCTTTGTGGGAAATATTTGCTAAACACCCGAAATTAATCTGAAGATAAAAATTGATAGTGATTTTCTAATTCACTGATTAAAATAGGGGAATGTCATCATTGTATTTACTAATCATGCGATTAACTGTTCATGCTTTTAACGACTCGTTTAAATAAATCATATAATTAGTTCAATCACAAGTTAAGCGACAGATTCTTGCAAAGATTATATAACTTTTTTTCTGGCAATACAAATCTGAAAAATAGTGGAGAAACAACACTATGAAAATATTTTGCTATGAATTCCTGGTGATCAACAAGATCAAAGACTAGTGTAATTAAATCGGATTACGGAGATTGGACAGTATAGTACTGATAAATCTCATATTATAGTGGTATAAAGAGAGGAGATAGACCATTGCATATGGATATCAAATCTCCATTATTTCAAAGTGTACCAAAAACAGTATAAAACTCAAAATTATAAAGGTGTGTCGTGTGCATTAAGAAAAGCGCAACAATCAGAACTATAAATTAATGTCAATGTTTTATCCGATACGGCATTATGGTATTAGTTTAAACAGTATTTAATTCAAATACATTGAATTGGATTGGGCTACAGGCATACCCTATACAAGCCCTAAATGTAGGCATTTTGGTATTAAACAGAGACGGACAACTGTAATAGTATAACAAGGGTTAAGTCATCGGTATGACATGTGGTGATTTGTCCGAATTTGGACTTGGTCTATGTCATCATTTAAAACAATTTTTTTACAATACTGAAATTACTCATATCCAATAAGGAAGAACGTTGTTAAAAATTATAAACATACAAAATCTAAATGGAAATAATTCTTAAATAGTAATATTATTACTAATCAAAGTAAACTATACACTATAATATCTCAATAATGAAAAAGCAAATACAAATCATAAGTTTAGACAGTGCAAATTGTTAAATATAAATCATATGTAATATATATGTCATATATTTTCTTTAGCCTTTCATCGAAACACACATCAATCAATTTGGTAATATCTGTTATTTGATTTAATTAAATTTGGTAAGGCACTCAAGAAAACAAAGCACATGCATTTCATTTTCCTCGAATGATCAACATAAGTTGTATCTTCAAAATTCATTTTTAAAATCAAAAGTGATACTAGGAAGATTTTTACAGTGTATTACCTGTCAAATTCAAGTTTACCAATATGACTGAAAGTTTAAACTTGATTTGAAACATACTGAAACGTATATTAAAATCTTAAAAAGACCAAAACAATCATTAAGCGATGCGGGCAAAGAATTGAATATACATCACGGCTATACATACGAACATTAAAAGCGTGATTTATTGATAAACGAGTCAAAAGAGTTACCAGTCGACAGTCTACTAAAATTTGACTTTTTAAAAATAAATTCATAAATGATTTTTTAAATTCGCTGACATTAAATTTGAGATTGATTCGGTCAATATTTATTCAATTAAAGGCGACGTATTTGGTAAAAACGTGTAATCTGTATACGTTTAATTATGGGCTCCTATTCGTGACTAAATCGTGGATCGGAAACAGTGCACAACAATTTTGTTCTGAAAAGACGTTTCGATCTGAATCGCTTTTAAACGATTGAACAATCGATTTTGTAGTGGTTTTCAGACTTTTAGTAAGTTTTCTTTAATTATCCAATGCCGTAGATAAGAAATTATTCCAAAGCTGTTGATTTCATGTTCAGATCTTTATTATTCTGAAATTACTTGTATGTCAAAAATATATATAACAAAAATGAATTAATTTGTATTTAATAAAAAAAATAAACTCGACAAATTCGCCTGAAAAAGTAATTAGAGATTTTATGATCAGCTGTATGCTAAATATGTTCTTTTCGTTTTGTTCTGTATTTACTTTTCAATGGTTTTATTGCTTTCCGTATTAAGACATTCATAAGTTTGTGTGTCAGCAGTTGCTTGATTCAGATCTTCATAAAAATTTGGAATGAGACTAGTCATATTTACATATTGATGAACAACAAGTGCATCACTTTCAGAATTGTCACTGACAAACATATTCTCAACCATGATATTACAATTTTCCAATCCATTCTGATGATTGAAAATAGTTTCTTTATTGCCAGACATTTTAAAGTTTTCATTTGTATCGGCAATATTAGTGTTTACGTATAAATGGCCCAATGGTACATCACTTTCACTGCTGCTTGTAAATGTTGGGATAGGTATATTTTCCAAAACTATTTCGTCTTCAGTGATTGGTTAGATGCTGGTTTCAATCATGCCATTGTGCAGGTTAACTTCCTGATAAGAGACACTTTCGATTTCTTCATAATCATTTTCTTCAGAAACTTTTTCCTGGTCTTCAGATACTTCAGCGTGAATGCTACAAGGGATAAACGTAAATGAAATATTTAAACAAATTGAGATATATAAACACTATACAACATGTACAACGTTGCAAACAGGGTGTCTTCATCTTAAAACAGATTATTAACCATGGTAAAATAAAATAAAACTGATATTCGAAAGTGAAGATTATGAAATGTTGACATTTATAGTTTTGTTGATTTTAATTTCATCGTCAAATAATATTTACTTACTTCCTGCTTTCCCGTTTACAATACCGCTTCATAACAGCGAAACACAGGACAACAACAACGGCTGCACAACTGAATGAAATTGCATATGCTGTATGTACTAAATAAAACAAAGAAAGAAGAAGTTGCTTTTTAATTGCTTTTTTGTTTCAGGACAAAATCGTTTACTTTTCTAGTTCTAAAAACTGAAAAGATATCTTGTGGCGATATCTTCATCATAAATATTGATAGATGTATTCATCTCTTTCTCATCTTATTTTATCATATTTGGAAGATGAAGTTTGTATTCCTAATACAGTCAATTGCACAATAAAACGGATAAAAGATGATCCTGAATATTATTTTTCTATTTTGTAATCATCTATTTTCTCGAACTCAAATAAAAGCTTTTACTGTTACATATGCCCCAGATACTTTGTAGATAGACAACGCGAGTCACTTCAAAACTGAAATAGGTCTGTGTATATCTTAATGCAACAAAACATTTACATTATGTCAATTTCATAACTGAGAGTTAATTTATAGCTCAACTTTGCAACAGTAAAAGAGAAGAAAGATAACAAGAAATCGAACATACAAAATTTATTATAATAACTTAGAGAATGTGTTAATGCGAAAAATATGATTCCCGGGTTGCATGTAACGTTGATATTGGGCATCACTCCAGAATGGTAAAAGTGACACCACCAACATTCGAGTATTAGAAGCCGTAGTAGTAGGAGTGGGTTCAAAGTCAATGTACTACTTCTTTCGTTAATGAGAATATAATGATATAACTTACCTACAAAAATCGAACTTGATTCCGACTCTGTTTGCTGTAATTTGTCCACTGTATTCATGTAAAAATGGTTTGTATTTAAATATATTCATTTATTGATGCATCATCTAGCCAAAATGTACATGAAAACATTCAATTAAAGGTTCATGATCTGGAAAATAAGTAAATGATCCCAATAGATAAACGTGTGTTAAACGGTTTCATAATCATCACTGATGAGAATAAGAATAAATGACAAGTTACATTGTATTTATTTTACAAAAGAAACATCTTTACACATTATCTTGCAAATATTTTATATACGTTGATGTACAATTTGGATTCAGACAAAACGAGAACAATAGTTATTTTTTAACACACATAAATGTAAACTTACCTAATATATCAATTGCAACTGAATATGAATCTCTATAAATAACGTTATTTATAATGTTGTAAGCTTCACATGTGTATATTCCACTGTTGTTTGGATAAACATCTCCAATAACATAGGTTTTTGTTCTTGAAAGTATATTTCTCTTGTTGTCCTGTTTAAACCATCTGTATTCCGGTCCAGGTTTTCCAATAGCTGTGCAAGTTAAATTTATCTGGTCTGTCTTTCTGTCATATTGTTTTAGGTTTGGCTGCATGTTGACGTTGACATGTCTAGTTTGAACTGCAAGTTTATTAAGTGAACAAATAAACAAAACAAAGGAAGGCAGACAACATACATTTCAACAATATATTTTTCGAGAAATTGATGTAATAATTTTAGTTTATTAGCTATATATATAGTTTATTCCGATAACCTTTGTGAATACAATGGTATACAGAAAACAATAGCAACAAAGTTACTCTCTGTCACAATAATGGCGAAACATGTGGTTTACATATTATGTTAAAACAATATTTCCTGTTCATATGTTTCCCTCAATATATCACAACTTTTTTTCATCCTTACTTCATGATCATTTATTTGATTTTATTGATAAAAGAAAAAAGTCATTATCTTTATCTCTCGCTATTTGTAATATGCAGTAGATTTTACGGTCTACCGAAAAAAATTTCGTTTTCCAATGCAAATGTGTTTTATAGGTTAGACAATACATGGTCATGTTTTATGAAGATTTAAGACCAAGGCGAAGCCGAGGGCTTAAATCGTCATAAAACATGACTAAGTATTGTCTGACCAACTTAGAACATATTCACATGCACTTTCGAGTGATCGTACAAAATTATCCTTTCCCATTGTAATATTCAAACCTAAATAAGAGTCCACTTTTTATAGTGATCTAAATGTAAAACAAAGGTAATCATCATTTCAATAAATGGAATGAAATAGTCCTGACATAGTTTGTGAGGACGGAATGAATAAATTATTTTTCTTCTGCTCAAGGTAAAATTTAATACTTATATATCTTGAGATTATTCTTTTTAAAAGCAACACAATGTTAAAGAATCCCCTTTTTGAAATTTGATTTTTTTATACAATTTATGTAAAACTCTGTATAAATATCTAAATTCAGACAATTCAACATTAAATGCTTAATTTTAATTGATAAATTTACATGTATTGTGTTTCTCAAAAAAATAATTCTTTGCTCTATGTATCAACAGTCTGGCATTGTTTTCTTGAAGAAAAAAAAATCCCTCAAATTTCAAGAATATGAATAAAATAAATACTATTTTACCTACATCCTTACCCCAATTGTTTTTTTGTTCATACTATATGTACAGGGTTTTCGCCACCTCTTTCGCCAATACAATATATTTTTCGCCACTGTATTTTTTTTTTTCGCTAATTAACATAAATATTTTTTTTCGTTAAAACTTTTCCTCTTTTTTTCGACCCCCCCCCCCCCCCCCCTTAAATAAGATTAGTGCTGCCCCATTGTTGTCAATGGTTATTCTCTCAAACTTATCTTAGAGTCTACATTGTAATGAATAAACACAAAAAATTTACTTTAAAAAGAAGAACCATTGATTAAGGGGGAACATCTATTATATTTTGAACAACTTTTCTAAACGAGGGGCAACTTACTATTAATGATAAAGAAGATATCAGTCCCGGAATATAACAATATTCTTGGGTATGTTTTAATCATACATGTATAGTTCAAAAAATGTGTATAGGTCTTTAGGAAAGATTTTTCAAAAGAAATGAGTCCTTTTGTACCAAGAACAAAGCAAAAGCTTTTATCACTTATAACTATGTTTGAAGCGTGTGTGTCACTCAAACGGCTTTTAAGTCAATTATCTATATCAAAGTCAAGTATACAATTTTAAATCGGAGATTTTTCTTGCTTTTGAACAATTTTCGTCATAACAACAGTTTTCTTTTTTGAATTATCTTTAAAGGGAGAGGAGACGTCAAAAGTTTAGTTTCAAACACGTGCGTCGCAAAGTGGTTAAAAAATCCTTTATGTGAAATGTAGCGGAAGTCATTTAACCATATCATTTAGTCAATCAATATAATTATAATCTTTATTAATTAGGCCTTTGTTGTCGAATGCAATCAGCTGATTATTGATTTTCTGTCAAAATCTTAACGAGGTCAAGATGAATTCCGAGTATTGTCTGATCAGGTAAAGTTTAAGTCCGAACACCCAAAAAAAAAGTAAATAAACTAGATGGACGAAAATAAATCGTTATGTATATTTCTTTCACCAAATTCTTGCGCCAATTTTAATCGCCACCATTATTTTTTATCGCAAATTGCGAAAATGGAGACCGCCAGCGAACACCCTGGTGTACCAGTAAAAAATGTATGAAAATTTGCAAATTCAAAATGTTTTGTTTTAATCTTTGCTCTTTCATCTTTATCAGTAGGCTTTTTCCCCATGGAAAATGCCTCAGGGGATTGTACACTTGGTTAGTGCAGTTATTAAGAGTTCACTTTTATAATCAACTGACAATGAAAAGTCAGTCATGTATAGCATTTAAAAACCATGTACTATGAAAATTAGAGGGGTAAAACTTACTTTTCATTGGACGAGAAAGAGTGAGGATGTTCTAAAAAATGCAAACAACCAATTATATGATATCAGTGTGATTTTTCCCCTATATACCAAAGTATGTAATGCCCTGTGTGACCATCGAGTTTTTATTTCTAAAGAAAACAAAATGATTCACAAATAAATATATTCAAGCTGAAGTTTAGCGTGAAATTTTAAATTCATCTTTTTTATAAATTTTATTTGATTCAAAAGCTGTTAGTTGAAATTAGAAGAAACGTTGGGTAATAGTAATTAAGATTTCAAATGGATCAGATCTTAAAACAGACTGACAGCTATTCCTGTTTTTATTAAACCAAATTTTGGTAGAATATCGTCATTTCCTTTCTACTAATACTTTTGTTTTACTTATGTTTCATTACGGAACTCATAGAGTACATTAAAACAGAATTATATTATTTAATTTACCTCTTACAAATAACTGACTTTAAATGAAGCTTTTTAAAAATGACCTTTCCTGGGTTTTGACTGGAGGCTTAATACCAAAATGCAGAAATAAATACATTTTTCATTTCCTAAAGTTAATTATCCATGATTTCAGATTAACACGTTTCCTTTTCATCATCATTTGATGTATATATATCTTAACTTTTTTGATTTGCTCGTGTGTGTAACAACGTATTTGATTTAACCGAAAGAAATCTATTTAATACTGAAAAGTTATTACACCAGGGTTTTCGATATCTCATTCTAGTCAACACATGTACCATATGTTATCATCAGTACAAGGATATCATTCGTTAATGTAATTCAACATGTAGACATCTTATAATGTCCGGTATTTCACATTCAATCTGTTATGGTAATCTTCTTTACAAAGCACAAATACATCAGCACTCACATCAAAAGCTAACCAAACATTTAAACAGACGTATTCAGAAGGGTTGTAGTTATGGTACTGTTGTAATATCATTAAGATGGCATATTTTGATATCAATATTAATTTTGCTCATATGGTCTTTGCATCCATCGGAAACAAACATCTTTATTCTAAAACCAGTTGTTTGCACGATACCGGTTATGAACTTCTCATATAGTTTATAATGGTGTTATATCTGATCCCTAATGGGATGGATTTTGTTGATTTTCAAATGATGTAGACATAAGCTTTTAATCAGTTTCATTGAGGTCTTGAGCTGGCATATATACATTTAAAAATAGCTACGGACGTTTTACGGATGTTTTGAAATACATGTATGTCCGTAAATTAAAACGGATTATTTGATGGAAAATAGTACCAAGTCCGTAAAACGGATCTTACGTATTACGTACGTTCTAAAACGTCCGTATTACGACTGTAAAAACACGTGTTTTATATTCATTAAGAAAATCTTTTATTTGCCTTTTAAATTTTTTACACTGTAACTTAAAGAAATTGATATATTAACGTGAGAAAATGGTTTAAAAGAATTATCACGATAGGTGTCTGCATCATGTATCTATGAATGTCAACAAAAAAGGTCATATATGCATCAACCTATTCTGTAACTCGCATGATTTTCCCAATGTTTTTCTGAGTATTTCTATACATATATCATAAACTCATCATAGATACCAGGATTGAAATTTTATATTTACGCCATATTGTAAATATTGTACAATCAAAAAATACACGTAAAACGTACTTAGATATGATGCATATCACATTAATAAGTAGACTGAAAGGCTAGTTAAAACCTTTTTTTTATTCTAGCGTCACTGATAGTTCTTTTGTGGACAAAACGCGCACTTGGCGCAAATAAAAAATATCCATCCCGGTATCTTTGATGATTGTATGAAGATAGACTTGTTACTTGTATATGTAAATATCTACATTACGCACAGAAGGATTTACTTAGTTGAGACAGCAACCTAATACAAAAACAAACAAAAAACAACACAAAACTTGTATATCTCACAAGTCTATACAATTTTTAATTAAACAGTTTTAATTGATTAAACAGACACAACCAGACGAGCTGTCAACATTAGATACTCAAAATGAGATATGATGAAATTGTCAAACAAGCACCTGCTATGTTTCTTAGCTTTGACAGTGAAATGAACATTAATATCTGGTGGGGGTTAACAGGCCTTTTGATTTATGCTTAAGAATGAAATACAAAAAAAAATAAAAGTGTTTGTATTACATTGCGAGCAAAGACTAATTTACGAAAATGTTTCACTTGGTGCATGCTGTAGCTAGATCTTGTTGATTTACTTTGTATTAAAGACATGCTAAGTATATTTCATAGTGTATTCCAAACTATAAAATTGTCTATTTTGTTAAATGAATGTGTTGACATGGGCTACTTGCATTAAAAAGACTAACATCTATGCATATTTTTATCATAACGTTATCTTCAGTTACATGTATTAAATCTTTCGATTTCCATTGAAATGCAAAACTGAATGATACGTCTTAAAGTTTATCATTTTTTTACAAGAAAAGAGTTTATATCACAATTTTTACATCAGGAAACAATTCTGAGTTATACCTATATATATTATCTTTATATACTACTGCAATATCGTTATACCATGTTGGATGAATCCTGAAATTTTATTGCATTATCTACAGTGAACGAAGGAAAGGATCTGGGAGTATTTTTCGAGTCCAATTTGAAATTTAAAAAACATATAAATGAGATTTATGGATCAAGATATGTTTCTTAGTATTTATAAATCAATAGTGCGTCCGCTTTTAGAATATGCGACATGTGTCTGGTCACCGTATCTTAAAAAAAGACATCCTCAAACTGGAATCTGTACAAAGAAGGGCTACAAAACTGGTAAAAAATATTTGTCATCTTAATTATGAAGACAGGCTACGTTCATTTGGGTTTGCCAATCTTAGGGATAGGAATGATATGATACAAGTCTAAAAATCGTTGCATGGTATAGATGAAATCGACTGGATGAGCCTTTTTACTTTAGCATCATCTAATAATGCTAGAGGTCACTCACTAAAACTTTTTAAAAACAGTGTAAGACTACACATAGACTAAATACTTTTTCAATTAGAGTAGTGGATCAGTGGAATAACCTGTCAGATTTAACGGTGACGGCAAATACTCTGCAATTTTAAGTCTGCATTAAATGTCGAAAATTGGAACCCATATAAATTCATATGTTCGTGTTAAGTGTTTCAGCTGCGCACACCTAAATGAGTATTTTTGATAAGTTTATTATATTATATATGAATATATTATTATGAGATAAGAAATCATATGCGACAATCCAAGATGAAGAGTCAGTAGAAGCCATTGGCTTATGTAACGACCCGAAGATAAAGATGTAAAGGTATAAAGATATTATTCTTTTGATATCAAAACACAAAACGATGTTTCTCCAAAAAATTAGCACGAAAACTAAATTGATACTTTTTGTTTGACATTGAGTAACAATTTGGAATAGAGTTTTATACATTTTATACGATCATTCTAATATGACATGCTTTTTTCGCTTTGTTAAAAAAAAAAACATGCTCTAAATCCAATAAAATGTGTTGTATTGACTACTGCAGAATAATGAATTTTATCAAATTGTCCTGCATTTAATATATTTCATTGAATTCAAACACTTCCAAACTCTTAAACGATGCACATGTTGTTACTAATTCAATTATTATGACTGCTATGCGTTGAAATTCGAAATTGACGTATTTGATCTAGATATGACAACCGTTCATGATGACTGTTCAAAACTCCTCCATCTGAAAAATCACATTTCAAGTCGTTTGCTTGTTTACAAACAAAAAAGGGAGATTCATGGAAGCGTGCTATATTCAAACACTTCGGACATAGAAATTAACTTAATTGTCCTAATCAGAATCGAAATAATTGATGCAAGCTATACTTTATTATAGTTTTAACATGGGTAGGCATTATATTCGTGTTATGTTAGCCCTCACTATCGCTCCGGCAAAAAAAAATCAGGAATATAATGCTTACCCATGTCTAAACCACAATAAAGTATAGCTTGCATCAATTATTTCTTAATTTTAATGCGTAATCCCAACTTAAACAGACAATTCCCAGAATTAAGGGGTTTTTTTTAACAAAAAGGTACTTCAAACAACTCTTTTTATTTTGTACCTCCAATCATTTTATAACAAATTATCTATTACACATGTTTATCACTTTTTCAAGTCCTAGCACAAGAGGATACTTTACAAAGTTGGTGACTTTAACAATAAAACAGTTAAAACAGTTTCTTAAAATCCAACCACCATTAAATATTTCAAATTTTTTTCTGAATTTTTACAGAAATTAAAAAAAGATACGGTACTTTTACCTTCAAGTTCACAAAAAACCTTTTTTTTTCGTTGAAAATATTGAATAATATTGTAACTATCAATATCTTATATTTTACTAAATTCCCTTCCCTTCTTTTATTAAAATTTATTTTGACATATTAATATTAAAACAAATTGTGTATAGCATATGACACCCATATCTCTTTTTTTTTAAACTGAAATGTTAGCCGAAGTAGATGCTTCTGACAGATTTTTTTTAATGAGTTTTTATCACAATTACTGTCTATATTTAAAAACAAAAATAGGTTCTTTCCTTTTATTAAAATCAACACTCTGTTGAAAGACTTTACCAAGCTGCTGAGACAATCTTGACGTATCTTAAGACGAAGATGTGTTGACGAACTAAACATTGTAATCAAAGTAGGGCACCTGAGTGATAATGTATCAAACATATTTTTACATGAAGGTTCGAAGTCAAGATCAGGTGATGTTCATGATAATATACTTAACACCTTCGTGTAGTAATACACCTTTTAATCAATTATTAAAAACCAAGGCGAGGAGATAAAACAGTAATAATCCGGACAAGTTTGTTTGGGAACAACTGAGTAAGAAGATTTAAACATATTTAAGGCTCTATCTTTGTCTTAAAGAATTATATGTATTTAAATACTATGTGTGTACTTATGTTTGTGTCTCGTACAGCGATTATACTTAAATGTGTCACTGTTAAGTCCGTAAAATAGACATAATTCAACAATCTGTATGATAAACGCTATACCGGGGTGATACGTACGTTATACGGATGGGGAAAAACAGACGACATACAGATGTGAAAAAGGTAAGAAACATTCGTAAAACATCCGTTTCATACGGACGTTTTACATCCGTAGCCGTTAACATGTGTGTAAATAACTGCTAGTAGTCTTTTGTTAATTTATGTATCATTGTCATTTTGTCTAGTTTCTTGTGTTACCTATTCTGACATCGGACTGGGACTATTTAAACTTGATTTTACTGTGCTTATTCCTGTGTAGTTGTTTTTCTACATTAGCAGGAGGCATAGTAGAAGGTTTGAGATCTCACCAAACACTTTTAACCCCGCCGTATGTTTGCGCCTGTCCCAAGTCAGCACCTTCTTGCCTTTGTAAGTCTTATTTGATTTTTTATTTAGTTCGTTAACATTTGTTTAAGGGCCAGCTAACGCTGGCCTTCGGGTGTAAGATTTTATCGTGGTGTTGCAGGCCCATTGGTGGCCTTCGGCTATTTTCTCCTCTTTGTTTTGGTTTTTGTCTCTTTCACACATTCCCAATTTACATTCATAATTGTATGGTTTACTTAGACTTCATATTAGATTATAGCACTATTTATCTCTTAAAGGTTACTTATTCGATATTATAATAGTGTCTAAAATTATTCTCTTTATTGGACCGATGACTAAATTTCGTCAACATCGTTATAATAACTTTTAAAAATGGCTAATTCATCACGTCATGACCATTGAACATACATACTTTAATTGATAATAAAACTTATGCTCAAATAGAGGCTTGAATTATATTTAGTATATACGACATATTCTTTAATAAAAGTCAATATTGTTTTATATTTAATGCATAAAAAAAATCATTACCTCTTACTGATATCCTTGTTGTTTGAGATTCCCGTATAGTGATAACTCCAAATTTGTCATTGTAGAAAAATTTACACATGTAGTCCTTTTCATCAATGCATTTAAGCTTGTTAAATATTATTGTAGCATTAGTCGATATATTTGTTATATTTGTCAGAGTCACTCTACCACGAAGATACGTCCCTGATGGCAGTAGCCTCGTCACTTTCTCAGGTTGAAATATTGCAATTATATTTTCATCATCAATATCTTCCGTTATAGTTTTGGAAGTGATTTGTACACTGAGAATCTGTTCTCCCTTTTCGAGAAAGAATGAGCATGTCAGATTTGTATCTTTACTCCCTAGAAGTCCAGTTATGTTTTGATTTATCGAAACGATTGCAGCCAGTGTATCTACAAGAAAGTATCATCAACTCGTATAAGAAACTGTACAAATGTAAAGGTTTGTTTTGTCTACGGAGTGAATGTGATATCTTAAGTCAAAACTGCTTTAATAAATTTTCTGTTACATGTTTATCTACATAAACTTTCTTTCTATTTAATGATTTGTTCCTTGTGACTGTGCCTTATTTCACAGTCAGCCATTTCGAAATAATCGATATGAAAATCCTCTTATCTTCAAATAACATAAAACATTATGGCTAACGAGGTTACATCACCAAAACTCTATGAAACCGAACCAACGTAAGAAAAAAAACAAAAACGATAAACATAAAAAAAAAACACATAAAAAATGCACAGGAAGATCATATGGTTCGTAAAACAATATTTTTCATATTAAGGTTTAATGTTTACTTGTTTTGTTTATATCTCTTCCCACTAATTTTAATATGTACCGCGATTCATAAGTGATTGGTATGACGATAAATTGTCTCTTCTATGGTCGTATTCTTAACAAAATATTTATTAATTTTGTAAAAAATGATTACTTCCGTACTCCTTACAACAAAATTAATACATTTAAATTTACATGTCTACATTTGTTTATATAACGCCATTAAGTGCCAGGTTCGGGTTATCTTTTAGACATTTTTTCTACATATTTTTAAATAATACCCTAACGTCTAAGTTATGAAGACATCTAAGTCTTTTTTTTTTATCGTTTAGCCATTTCAATTGATCTTTTAGTGTGTCTTATTGTGTTTTAATGTTACCCTACTTTCTCGTGTAGTTTTGAAGGTTGACACCTATTAAACAATGTCAAACCTGCTGCTTTTGTATGCACCTGTCCAACGTCAGCAGCCTGTTGTTCATGGTTGTCGTTTGTTTGTGTGGTCAATGAGTGTTTCTCGTTTCTCGTTTCTTATATAGAGTAGACTGTTGTTTTTCCTGTTTGATTGTTCAACACTTAATCTAGTCGGATCTTTTATAGCTTGATGTTCGGTGTGAGCCAAGAACCCGAGATGAGGGCCGTACTTTCACCTATTACCTTTATACATTGTGACTTTTATTGAGAGTTTGGGGTTTTTTTTGGGTTTTTTTTCAAGATGAAATATGTGAAATTACATACTGCAGTATTAGACACAAATTTAAAAAAATAAGAAACATTTGTATGTTTGATTATAATCATAATGGTATAATACGATATAAATATAACTATTGATTTTGTTAATTAAATTCTGCTTTTAACAATTGCCACTTTTTTTTCTATATTAAATCAATATTTTAAATATTCTTTTCCACCATATATATTTTGTGGGAAATATGTTCTTACATCTACTTCACTTCAATAAATAGTATTTAAATAACAACAATATATTATTAACGGTTTTACTGTTGACAAAATCCACTGACACACCTAAAATTACTTCTTTTGCGCTGAAAGGCAAGAAAATATCAATAACTTTAATCCAATATATAATGGATAGCCAGAAACTTTGAGTAACATTACATTCCCAGAAAACTGTGAAAAAGATATGTTTGTCTGATTTCAAAACAAAATGTACATCGTTCAGGTTTTTTTTAATTGATGCGACTGCCAAAGAAGTGAGAAGTTTAGCGCTATAAAACCGGTTCAATTAACCATTTTCTACATTTGAAAATGCCTGTACCAAATCAGGAATATGACAGTTGTTGTCCATTCGTGTGATGTATTTTATCATTTGATTTTGAGTTCAGTATTTTTGTAATTTTATTTTTTTCAATAAAAAGTAATTTCATGGTAAAATCCTCTGAACAATCTTACAACTAAAAAATATTTAAAACGAATTTCTGATTGTATTAAAAGGCATGGAGTAAATAGTATTCCAATCTTCAATCTGCATATTAACATTTATTTCTTTTTTATTGCGGGAGGATAAAGTTAACACTATTATCCAGAAAAAATAATTTATAGGAACATTTTGGCTCCTTTTAGATTTTATCTACCAATGTTTTATATCAATATTATCAACTTAAGAACTTTCTTCTATCATACTTTTCCATCTATTTGGAATTGCACTTATAATCCCATTAAATTCCACAAAATTAGTAGTATTACTATACTTTTTTTTATTCTCCATATGATAATAATGTGGTATCATCTTACACCAGATCATTAATAAAGAATACACAATTTTCAATATATTTAAACTTCAAAATCATGTTTCCACCTATTTCGATGTTTAAGTTCAGCTATATGGACTGGGCCAGACTCTTCATTTAGTTTCACTTGTTTTTTCTTGATCTGGAATATTTACCTCTATCCAAGTTTCATGAGGTTTTCAAATTGTGCATCGTTTTACCCTTTAACACGAGCTCCTACGTCGTTCGGGTTAATTAGGGTCACACGAGCCGTGCAATTAAATCCTATATACCGACTTGCTTGGTCAATAACTATAATTTTCTGAAAGGTTTATAAAAGTCGGCCATATGGTGTGATGCGTTTTCAAATTCATTACTCATTGCATTACAGCCAAGTTAAAAATTTCGACACATTTTTCTCAGGAGCTACAATACAATGATTTCTGAAATTTGGTTTCAAGGTTTATATAAGTCAGTTACATGTATACTGTGTGATGCTTTTTCAGATTCACAACTAAACTTCATGTCTATCGAAATATTCCGGTGGGGGTATCATCTGTAGCTCGCACCATCAATGGTTGGTCTTGATTTATATGCTCTTTAATGATCCTTTAATTTGAAAAATGAAATATTCTTTTCTGTTCTGTTCTACATGTATATACAGATTTCGAATTAAGTATATGGAAAGTTTTCGAACTACCTTAGCCTTATTTTATATATACGGAGTTATTTCTCAAAATATGTTGTTACATATAGTAAGTAAGTAAGTAAGTAAATTTTTATTATAGTGAAATGTGTAATCACAATTCAGTAAAGTACAAATATATTACATACACAATCAAATACACCCGACCCATTCGGTCTATAAGTCACTTTCAAATCATTAAACGTAATTCTTTTATCACGGATTTCAAACAAAATAATGAAAAGTAAGATTAAGCTAAATTCAAAGTAATTAATAAATAATGAAAAATTCAAACTTATATAAAAAAATAAGTTATTAGAAGATCGATTTAGTAAATGTCAAGTTGAATGCATAATAAATTAATATTTATAATAAAGAAACTGGAAATATTCAGATTGACCATGAAGTAACCTTTTTACATTTTCATATTACAGTCAAATACAATCAATACTGTCAACTATACGATCATAATTGAAATTGCAATATACTGTTTATCAAACTGTTAATGTATATAACACAACACGTCTATGCCGGAATGCTTTCACTTTACACTTAGCCAGCTTTCTAGGATAGTTTGTCATCAAAAAGATAATGTTTTCATCGTTTGTCATATTTAGTAGTTCATTGCCAGAAATTATATCATTAAAAGTAGATACTCTCAAGTCATTATATAAGGAGCAGTGGAGAATAAAGTAACACACTCCATGGAGTTGCTGTTACAAAACTTACATAAGCGTTCATTTGGTTGCTCGCCGCTATATCTACCCGTCTCTAGTCTCAAAGGAAGAATCTCAGCTGTGTTAGGAAAGATCGTTTAGTTTTGTTAAAATTTAATTTAACATAAGTTTCTATTCCAAAATTAGTTTTTAGTTCCACACAGTTCTCAACTTTGGAGTTTTCACAATGTCATTTTTCCATAAACAGTTATAGTATTCCTTCAAGATGGATTCGAACAAAGTCATACTTATAACGTCCTTGCGCGCAAAATAATCCACTATACCAAGTTTCATGAGTATGTCTTTGAAGTCAGAACACCAATTATTTCTACATTTTTCATAGTCATGATTGAAGACAATTCCAGAGACGCACAATATTAGTCCAATGTCTGTAATGGCACGGGATCCATCCGATATCCCCATAAATACCAAGAAGTGGGGCAAAACGATGAACTCCTAAAAAGTAACGTATAGATTGGTTCTGGATGTTCTCTATGTTTTGAAACTTTCAGTTCCCCCAACACCGGATGCATAGTCTAGTATAGACACAACACACGAGTTAAATAGTTTTTCAAATGACTTAATTCCAATCTCTTTAAATGAATGAATGTTAGAAATTATTTTTCCAAGTGCTCTACCAGCCCCTTTTGACAGTGCGTCGGCGGTTGTGGTAAAATTTCCGTTAAATGTAAATATAACACCCAAGTATTTGTATTGGTCAACAACTTCGAGTTTATTTCTTCCGATCATGAATTTGTAATCAGTCTGCTAACATTTTGACTTTTTGAAGTGAACATATTTTGATTTATTGGTGTTGATTAAGACTCTCAAGCGTTTACCCCAGTCCCCGAGCTTATTTAACAATAATTGTAGATCATCTTCGCTTTTAGCCAATAAAGCTATATCGTCTGCATAAAGTAACGCCGATAATTTTCGTCTGAGATGTCAATGCCAATATTGAATTCATTCAGGATAGCTATTAGGTCATTTATGAAAATTTTAAATAATGTAGGCGATAAATTGTCTCCTTGTTTTACACCAGTTGTACAGGGGAACCAGTCAGTTAACTTTCCATTCAGTTTACAAGATTCGGAACTGTTGTAAATGCTCTTTATAGAGTTGTAAATTTTACCATCTATATTATTAACTAACAGTTTATAAAGCATCATTTCTCTGTCAACAAAATCGAAGCATTTTTTTAGGTCAATGAAAGCCACAATGCAAAAAGTGTATCGTTGTTTCGAATTGCACTATTCAATGTAAAAATATGGTATCTATATCCAAACATAATAATACAGACAGACAAATTTTATTTTACCCTGATATCATGATACTTGACTTGATAAGTGTCCGACGTATGGGTTGTCGGAGTATTGGGCTGTCGGCGCAATGGGTTGTCGGACTATTGGGTTGTCGGACTAATGGGTTGTCGGACCAATGGGCTGTCGGACTAATGGGCTGTCGGAATAATGACGTGTAACCGTAGCAATACGTTAAAACACATTTCAATCACCCTCCCTAAAAATAAGCTTATTTTAGTACAATGTCCGCCATGTTGGATTTTATCGGAAGAAGGTTTTTTTTAAAGACATCTAAGTCCAAAATTGAATTTTATTTGATTTCATTGAAAATTGAAGTCTTTGGGTTCTTTGATTTGCTGAATCTAACCATGTATTTAGATTTTGGATATTGGACCATAAAAGGAAATGTCCAATTTAGAATTTCTAAGTTCTTAGACCAAATTCATTCTGTGCCAGAAACCTATGCTGTGTCAACTATTTACTCACAATCCAAATTCAGAGCTGCATCAAGCTGGAATGTTGTGTACATACTTGACCCTACTGTTCAGGGTTCGACCTCTGCGGTCGTATCAAGCTGCATCCTTTAATGATGTGTTCTGATTTGACCTTCATTATACATATTATTTGATAAACTTTTTAGCAGGGAAATTAATTTTTTAGCGCTCAATTCAAAATAGCAGCGATATGACCAAATGAAAACCTTTCATTCAAAATATCTTAATAAAAAAATATATAATTCATTTATAATACCCTTGTTTTTGGAAAAAGTGGGGTATAGAATATCGTTATGTCTGTCCGTCCCTTTGTCTGTCCGTTCACCTGACCTTTGTATCTGCAACTCCTTAACTACTGAATGGAATTGATGAAACTTTCAGAATCTTTATCCCATAATGGCATTGTGCACCTTCTATTTTAGAATTTGATAAGACCAATTATGCACTGTGCTTTATCATCATGATCATTAACTTTTTATAGGAAATCCAGATTACTGGCATGGATATCCTGATATTCTAATAGATAAAAGTACCGTTAAAGTTGATATGGATGAAAATTACGAAACCGAAGAAACTGAAGAATATGAATGGCAAGCACCAGTGTCAAAGAAGCAAAGATTATTAGAACAGACAAATGGCGTTGGCAGAGAAGAATCCAATTTAACGCTAAAACCTGATATTTTTACTACATGTGAAGATCAATTCTTTAAAACTGAGAAAACCTTAAGACAATCATTTGCTCAAACTATAACAAATGCTTTTTATCAAGTGAAACAAAATCCAAATCTCCAGAATCTTTGTATTCCGTCATTTTTAGCTTTAGATAATAAAGTAAGGACTATCATGTACAACTGTGAACAGGACAGGCTGTATATATCTGAAGATATGTATCTGTTCGATACTTTATGTGACCATGGCCTGAACGTTGGAACAATTGTTTCCATATGGCTGGCCTTAAATTTTGAAACTTTTCAAAATGAAATTGATGAAGAAGATCTTACAGCTATAGCAGTAAAGAAGTCATCATTTCAAGAAAAGTTGCCGGATACAGTACTGACGGTCTACAAACATCAGTTGTACAGAAATCTGCCAACGAAAAGAAAACAAACAGAGCAATCAACCCGTACTACAATGGGTGGAAGAGTTCTTAAATCTAAAATCGCTGAAAGTCTCCTAGAGAGGTTGGAAAGCTTAGACTCAAGATTTTTTAAAACACCTGACAAGTAGTGCAACAGGTATGTAATTCATGTTATCCAGACTATGATCATGAGTTCCTTTTAAGGTGGTACCAAACCTAGACTTAAATTAATTTGGCTCGTTTAATTTTCATTAAATTTTGACAAAATATTAAGTTTGACTCTTGACAAATGCAAAAAATTAAAAAGAATTCAACCACGCAATTTTTGGGATATATATCAGTTTGACAAATACTAACATGACTAATTATGATAATTGAGAAGCTTGATATCCCTGTGACAATAAAACGGGATTAAAACATTCTACTGAGTTATCTCCTTGTAATGTTATCGTGGTTATGTACCTACTTAACAGGATTAACATTTTGTATCCCGCTTAATCAAGAAAAATCATAACTTTCTATTTTTTAATAAAGGTTTTAAGCTTTTCTCATCACTTTGCGTCCGTCGTCGTTAACTTTTACAGCAATCTTCTCCTCTGAAACTACTGGGCCAAATTAAACCAAACTTGGCCACAATAATCATTGGGGTAATTAGTTTTAAAAATGTGTCTGGTGACCCGCCAAACCAACCAAGATGGCCGCCATGGCAAAAAAATGAACATAGGGGTAAAATGTAGATTTTGTTTTATAACTCTGAAACCAAAGCATTTAGAGCAAATCTGACCTGGGTTAAAATTGTTTATTAAGTCAAGATATATCTGCACTGAAATCTTCAGATGAATCTGACAACCCGTTGTTGGGTTGCTACCCCTTAATTGGTAATTTTAAGGACATTTTGCCGTTTTTGGTTATTATCTTGAATATTATTATAGATAGAGATAAACTGTAAACAGCAATAATGTTCAGCAAAGTAAGATCTACAAATATAAGTCAAATTACCAAAATGGTCAGTTGACCCCTTCAGGAATAATTGCCCTTGATAGTCAATTTTACTAATTTTTCTTAAATTTTTGTAATCTTTTATCAAAATCTTCTCCTCTGAAACTACTAAGACAAAATGTAACCAAACTTGTCCATAATCATCATAAGAGTATTTAATTTAAAAAATGTGTCCGATGACCCTGCCCACGAATCAAAATGCCAGACATGGCTAAAAATAGTACATAGGGTAAAATGCAGTTTTTAACCGGATTTTTGTGACAAAAATGTCGGTTATTGATTTGGGGGATGTACGGCGGGCAGTCGGGCGGTCGGTCGGGAGGGCGGCAACCAAATGTTGTCCGTGCATTTACTCATGAACCGTTCAACCAAAGCTTTTAAAATTTTAATATGTTGTTACTGACAACAAAATGAAGGTCAAGTTTAATAATGACGATTTGGACTTTTACCGTTCAGGAGTTATGTTTCTTGAAAGATTGAAAAATGGCATTTTCAGTCGTGTCCGTTCATTTACGCATGAACTGTTCAACCAAAGCTTCCCAAATTTTAATATGTTGTTACTGATGACAAAATGGAGGTCAAGTTCAATAATGACGATTGTGAATTTTACCCTTCAGGAGTTATGGTTCTTGAAAGATTGAAAAATGGCTTTTCCAGTCGTGCCCGTGCATTAACTCATGAACTGTTCAACCAAAGCTTTTCAAATTTTAAAATGTTGTTACTGATGACAAAATGGAGGTCAAGTTCAATAATGTCGATTTTGACTTTTACCGTTCATCAGTTATATTTCTTGAAAGATCGAAAAATGGCGTTTCCATTCATGTTGTTGCATTAACTCATGAACCATTCAACCTAAGCTTTTCAAATTTTAATATGTTGATACTGATGACAAAATGGATGTCAAAATTGATATTGACGATTTTCACTTTCACCGTTCATCAGTTATGGTTCTTGTGATATTGGCAGGACACAAATAAATGTTAATAAATCCGGTTTGCTGTCGTTGTGACAGCCTCTTGTTGGTTTATATCTCTGAAACTTAAGCATTTAGAGCAAATCTGGCTGGTGGCAAAAATATTCATCAGATTTAGATAATCTGTTCTGAAATTTTCAGACAAATCCGACAACTAGTTGTTGGGTTGCTGCCCCTGAGTTAGTAATTTGGTGGAAATTTTGCAGTTTTTTGCTATTATCTTAGATATTATTATAGTATCTAATGATATCTTATGCCATAAATTATGATTTTAACCTTATTTAACATAATTTCCAAAACATCAATAAATAACAGGTGAGCGACACAGGCTCTTCAGAGCCTCTAGTTGGTTATTATCTTGAATATTATTTTTATATAGAGATAAACTGTAAACAGCCATTATGTTCAGCAAAGTAAGTTATACAAATAAGTAAACATGACCAAAATGGTCAGTTGGGTCAAAATCTTTAATTGTTTTTACATAGGCGGTAATGGTAACGTTTTTTCCTGTAGCTCAGTCCATATCGTAAACTTGGATATGTATGATAGCTCGTTTCGAAGCTGTGACATTTTCACATATGTGGTTAAATTTTCGGGGTACGAAGTGAGATTACTTTTTCCGTAAATTAGCATACCCCGAACATCCTTTTGTGATGCGGCTCCTTGTGGTAAAATATCCCCTTTTTAACACAATAAGTTCTTTGAAAATTTAATACTTTGAACACATTTAATAGCTCCATAGTTTTTACACATTTATTCTATGTTCCTCTACTTTCCTAATCACCACAAATGGTTAAGTTCAGTCATTTGTAAAAAATAGAAACATGTCCAATATCATTACACAGAGATTTTTTTCTTTACTCGTGACTTTTGAGTTCCTCATTTCGAGGCGCATTAGTGATGTTGTCCCAGTTGACTCCTTAAGGAGTAATTGCCCATTATAGTAAATTTTTAACAGTTTTTGGTAAATTTTTGTAATCTTTTACAAAAATCTTCTCCTCTTAAGCTACGAAGACGAATTTAACCAAACTTATCATGCTTGTCCACATTTATCATAAGGGTATAAAAAATGTGTACAATGTCCCTGCCCGTGAACCAAGATGGCCGACATGGCTAAAACAGTACATATGGTAAAATGCAGTTTTTGGCTCATACTGCTGAAACCAAACCATTTAGAGAAAATCTGCATTGGATTAAATTGTTCATTAGGTCAAGATATATTTGCCCTCAAATTTCAGAACAATCGGGCAACTTGTTGTTGGGCTGCTGCCCCTTAATTTGTAATTTTAAGAAAATTTTGCAGCTTTTGGTTATTATCTTGAATATTATTATAGATAGAGATAAACTGTAAAAAGCAATAATGTTGAGCAAAGTAAGACCTACAAATATGTCAACTTGACAACAGTGGTCAATTTACCCCTTAAGGAGTTATTGTTCTTTATAGTCAATTCTTAACAATTTTCATATTATTTGGTAAATTTTTGTAAATTTTTCAAACTATTTTGCACTGTCACTTCTGAGCCAATTTCATTATAGATAGAGGTAATTGTAAGCAGCAATAACTTCAGATCTACAATCTTAACAACAACACCAAAACACAATGTTTTCATGAATCCATCTTTGTCCTTTGTTTAATATGCACATAGACCAAGGTGAGCGAATGTTTCAAGCTCTTTAGAGCCTCTAGTTATCTAATCTTTTCTCAAGAAATAACTACAAATTAATTTAAAACTATCTAAAATTTGTTTTTTGTACGACAATGAAGTAGTGTGGTCCTACATGTGTATATGTGTAACTTCCTTGTCTGATGTTGGCCACAAATAAAGTGTTTATTTGAAATACTTATTGTTTATGTATACTATTATATTATGTCATTTTATATAAATTTGTTTTGTTCAAATTCTGAAAGGCTCGATAAATTGTGACCAAGAATTTAAATAATTTGCACTGGTTTTAGCTCACTTGGCCCCTTTAGGTCACCTGTCCTGAGGGGCCAAGTGAGTTTTTCTCATCACTTGGCGTCCGTCGTCATTCGTCGTCGTCGTCGTCTGTCGTCGTCGTCTGTCGTCGTTAAATTTTACAGCAATCTTCTCTGAAACAACTGGGCCAAATTTAACCAAACTTGGCCACAATCATCATTGGGGTATCTAGTTTAAAAATCGTGTCCGGTGACCCGGCAAACCAACCAAGAAGGCCGCCATGGCTAAAAATAGAACATAGGGGGGAAATGTAGATTTTGGCTTATATCTCTGAAACCAAAGCATTTAGAGCTAATCTGAAATGGGGTACAATTGTTTATCAGGTCAAGATCTATCCGCCCTGATATATTTAGACAACTCAGATAACCAGTTGTTAGGTTGCTGTCCCATACATGCCATAATTAGTAATTGTAAGGAAATTTGGCTGTTTTTGGTTATTATCTTGAATATTATTATAGATAGAGATAAACTGTATACAACAATAGTGCTCAGCAAAGTGAGATCTACAAGTAAGTCAACATGACCAAAATGGTCAGTTGATCCTTTTTAAAGGAGTTATTGCCCTTTTCAGTAAATTTTTAACAATTTTTCATAAATGTTTGTAATCTTTTACAAAAATCTTCTTCTCTGAAACTACTAAATAACGACATATTTTACTAAACTTGTCCACAATCATCATTAGGGTATATAGTTTGAAAATTGAGTCTGATGAATCCGCTGCCAACCAAGAAGGCCGACATGGCTAAAATAGTATAAAGGGTAAAATGCAGTTGTTGGCTCATATCTCTTAAACGAAAGCATTTACAGCAAATCTGACATGGGTTAAATTGTTCATTAGGACAAGATGTATCTGCTCTTAAGTTTTCCGACCAATCAGGCAACCTTTTGTTGGGTTGTGTCCACTGAATTGGAAATTTTAAGAAAATTTTGCATCTTTTGGTTATTATCTTGAATATTATAATAGATAGAGATATACTGTATCCCCCGGGTGCAGGCATTTCTCGCTGCAGTGAAGACATATAAGTGACCTTCTGCAGTTGTTTGTTCTATGGTCGGGTTGTTGTCTCTTTGACACATTCCCCATTTCCATTCTCAATTATATGTAAACAGCAATAATGAACAGCAAAGTGAGATCTACAAAAATAAGTCAACTTTACCAAAATGGTGAATTGACCCCTTAAGGAGTTATTGCCCTTTATAGTCAATTTTTAACAATTTTGATAAATTTTGTAAATTTTTTCAAAATATTTTCTACTGTAACTACTGGGCCAAGTTCATTATAAATAGAGATAATTGTAAGCAGCAAGAATGTTCAGTAAAGTAAGATCTACACATATAATGTTGTTCATGTTGATTCATCACTTGTTATTATATTTCAAATTAATATATTTTGTAATTTGTTTGTTTTGTTTTATTTATTGTAGTATTCAGTCTGAAGTATCTGATGACCAGGAAGAGATTTCTGTAGATAACGATTATGAAGAATTCGAAAGTGTCACTTAACAATTATGAAAAAATAGAAAGTGTCTCTTATCTGGTTATTAACATGAATAACAAATGAGTAATGAAAGAATTGAAACTTGCAACCAACCAATTGCTGACGAAGAAAGGGCTTCTGACAATATACCTGTACCTATTTCAACATGTTCAAGCAGCACTGCAAGTGATATAACAATGAGTATGCATCTACAGTCATATTCACCTTAACACAGATATTTCCAAAACAAGTGAACCCTGTAAAGAGACTGTTAAATAAATGAAACTGTTTCTAATAATCTGAAAAGTTTGGGAAATTGTAATATTGGGATTGTTGATACTTTTGTCAACGACAATTCTGGAAGTGATACATCTCGGGTTCATCAATTTGTTAACATTACTAGTCCCAGAAGTCCAAAAATCTATGGGGATTTGAATGACATGACTGCTGACACACACAAATATCAAACTCTTTATACTGAAGGGAGGGTGTTGGGTTGAGCCTGGTTTTGTGGCATGCCAAACCTCCCACTTTAATTACGATGTTAAATATAACATTAAAATTACAAAATTACATGACAGGACTGCACTACAAATAAATAAGAGAAAATATGGGACAGAGAAACACACGAATAATAGCTAACAAAAGGTACTAGGTTTGAGATTTAATACGCAGAAATGCGTTTCGTCCGCACAAGACTAACCAGTGACGCTCAGATGAAAAAAGTTTGAAAGCCAAAACAAGTACACAGTTGAAGAGCACTGAGGACCAAAAGTTCCAACAAGTTATGACCAATAAGGCTAGGATTGTCTGCCTGGGATAAGAACATCCTTATTATTTAGAATACTTTTGCAAACAGTAAATTTTATAAAACAAGAATGTGTCCATAGTACACGGACGCCCCACTCGCACTATCATTTTACTTGTTCAGTGGACCGTGAAATTGGGGTCGAAACTTTAATTTGGCATTAACATTAGAAAGATCATATCATAAATAACATGTGTACTAAGTTTCAAGTTGATTGGACTTCCAACTTCATCAAAAACTACCTTGACCCAAAACTTTAATTTGAGCTTCGCACTATTTGTTTCTTTGTTTAGTGGACCGTGAAATTGGGTCAAAACTTTAATTTGGCATTAACATAAGAAAGATCATATCATGGGGAATATGTGTACTAAGTTTCAAATTGATCAGACTTCAACTTCATCAATAACTGCTTTGACCAAAAACTTTAATCTGAGGCAGGACAAATGAACGGACGAACGGACAGAACAGAAAAAATAATGCCCCTATACTATCGTAGGTGGGACATAAAAATCGTCTAAATATTTGTATCCTATGTTTAGGTCAAACCAATACTTCATTATTAATTGAGTAATGTTAAATTATTTTCTTCTGCTAGCTTAAAAATCAATACGATGAGACAAAAACAAAATTATTTCAGATAGTAATCAAACTAACAACGTATGGAAATCTTTAAATAAACTTTATTGGTATTTTTAAGAAACGGTTTTCAAATGTTAGAATAATATCTTCATGATCTTAACGACATATTGCTACATTTATCAACAACTAAGGTTATTTATCATGACATCCTTATCTGGATATTGCAGAAACATGTTACTTTCCCAAGACTTCTTTGAAAGCCTTTATTCGAAAGAGATGTATTTATTCATGTGAGGTTGATTAAAAATGTGTCTCTGATTTATAATTGTAATCACCTTGGAATCTTTCGCAATGATCTGCGAGTACATGCAGTTTTACATTAATACACTGTGTATCTTGCCATCTCCAGATACCATCCATGGTAAACGGGGGAGGGCTAAGGTCTGAACGCTCAAACTCGTGTTTGATCACATCGTCCACTTTATTTGTCGGTCCTTAGCCTGCAATTTCGTCGTTGTTATTGCCTCTCATTTTGCTTTTCTTTAATTGGTTTTAAGATATATCATGCAGCCTGTTATCTTCTTTGGATATTTTTTCGACTGTTATGTGATCTATAGTTGTTTCTTGGTCCATTGTTTGCGTTGGACAGTTGTCACGTGAGCAATACACTATATCTCTTTATGTTTTTAATTAAGAAATAATTCTATCCTGCCATGCTCTATGCTCATTTTAACACGGGTAGGCATTATATTTGTTAATATCTTAATACCGAGCGTTAGGGAGGTATTAAATGTTTACAAATAAAATGCCTACCCATGTTAAAATGAGCATAGAGCATGGCAGGATAGAATTATTTCGATTCTAATAGGAATATTTGAACTTTTTCACTTCGAAGCGGACCTATAGTAGACGCTCGGAATGTCGCCATTTTGATTTCATGAACCAAAAACGTTATAGAAAATCAGCAGTTTATCAATAAAAAAAACAGAAACATTTAAACTTACTTTTCCTAAATTCCTAGCGAGCAACACCAACAAAAATGTCCATTTTGATCTTTGGCGTTGTTCAAAATTCATCTGACGTTGCAATTTCAATTGTGACGTCAACCACGTGCAGCCCATATTCTATTTGAATTAGAACATGGCTTTGTACCAAAAGCTTAAGAAGAACGTCATATTAGAATTGCAAATTAAACTCTTTTAGACCAACGTATTGTAGTATTAAGTGAGAATCTACATGGTGCAGATACATGTACATAACTAACTCATTTATTATAATTTAATTGTTTGGTATTCCTCATCCCCTTGTTTTCTAAAGGTTTAAAACGTTTAAATTAAGAGCAAAGTGAAAACATTAACGTTATAAATTTTATAACTCATAGGTAAAATAAATCTGA
Source organism: Mytilus edulis (assembly GCA_019925275.1). NCBI lineage: Eukaryota > Metazoa > Mollusca > Bivalvia > Mytilida > Mytilidae > Mytilus > Mytilus edulis. The sequence continues at coordinate 123,436,425 of CM034360.1, read as the reverse complement.
CAAAGCCATGGCATAAATAAAATAAAAGCAAAGCAACATACATTGTATATGACAAAGAAAACTATAACTAAACTATATATTTATACATTCACATCTACCGAAAAAGATATAAACAAACTACTGTAAGTATTATTTTTATCTGAGTCTTTTGTCTTTCAAAATAGCTTGTCCGTGACATATGGTACATGTATACAGAATAATTGCTTTATTTTGTCTTTTTTTTTTCTTTTTTTTTAGATAATTTGACCATGAAAAGTGAAACACATATGGCGAGTACAATGAAAGCAAAATTGAAAACGTTATTAATGTAAATATAAAACACACAATAGAAATATATTTATTTTACATTCTATATTTTGATTTTGAAATAACTTACTTTAAACCCGACATTTCGCAGATACAAGTTAACGTTTATAACTTCGAAAATAACATTTTGCAGCTTGATGTTCACAATTTTCAAGTTGTCATTAATCACTTCAAACTCGCCAGTTTTTACTTCAAAGCTGACATTTCTAGTTTTTAGCTTAAAAACTAACATTCAAGGAAAACAGTTTTCTGTTCTAACTTAAAATTGAAAGTATCTTGATAAAATGTCAAGTTGAAAGTGAGAAATGTCAGATTTGAAATAAGATGTTTTATAAACATAAATATCAAGTCTAATGTAAACCAAGTGTAGGATAAATCACTTTAAGATAATATAATAAATAAATTGAACACATTTATATAAAATGAACACGTTTATATAAAATGAACACATTGATAGAAAAATTAACCAATTGGTTAAAAATGAACACATTAAAATATTATTAGGTAAACTATAAATAAACTCATCATAGATACCAGGACTAAATTTTGTATATACGCCAGACGCAAAGACTTCTAAATAAAAGAAAAGTTAAAGCATAAAATCAAGAAAATAATATGAGTGAGAATGTTCGGAAGCCAATAAGGGCTATTAAAAAAAAATCATGTCGTTATAACTACATAGCATGTCGTAATAACGACATCAATATGTCGTAATTTCAACATAACATGTCGTTATTACGACATTACTATGTCGTAATTTCGACATCGCGTTATTACGACATTACTATGTCGTAATTTCGACATCGCTATGTCGTAATTTCGACATAACGACATCGATATGTCGAAATTTCGACATAACATGTCGTTATTACGACATCACTGTCGTAATAACGACATATTATATGGAAATTACGACATCGCTATGTCGTTATAACGAAATGTTATGTCTAAATCACGGCATCGCTATATCATCATAACAACCTTAGCCTTGTTACTTTGTGAGCATTGAAACAACATGGGAAACAATATTTTCATCTTAATTTTAAGAACCAATTATCAAAATTTAATCAAACTCTCATCACACTTGATATACGTTTGCACTATGAGGTCCTATTCAAGTGTTGTAACTTATAGTTTCAAATTGGTTAAAACACATGATCGCCAAGGGACTTTAAAAATATTCAAAATCTTCTTCTCAAGAATCCTAAAATGAGTTTAAACTTAAAAGTATACATTGTGTACCTAGTATCCGATGTCTTTAAAAAGAGCTGTTGCGTTTGACATGATCCAAAGTTAAATATGGCCGCCAGTAAGGAAAAAGTTTGTATCAAAACCCTATTGTAAACATATTCATTTTCTTTTTGAGAATGATAACCTCTGAATTCAATCAAGCCTGATGTTTATTAAAGATATTTACTCTATATGGCTAAACTTATATAGAACTTTATTTCATAATCAAGTCGAATAGGACCCATATAAATGGTGATCAATTCAGGCTCCTTGGAGCCTCTATTATTTTTTGAATGTATGTAGCAAGAAGATGTGTTTAGTACTTGAAGGGTCATGTGTGCTTTTGCAATTGCTTGTCTTCCGTCATCGTCTGTATTTCACGTTTACTTTCATTTCTATTTATTTTACTATTGCCTTTACTAAGTATTGTCTCCATATTGTTGGTTGCCGGTCATAATCGACGGACGCCAAGTGATGAAAATACATGTAGCTATCCAATGTTTTGGCTACCCAATTTTCTTCTTTGGGTGATAGGCGAAGGTCAGGGGATCCATTAGGCTTATCAGGCCATATTGGACCAATCTTAGAGAATGGGTGATCCTAGGCCTTACATAATGAGGAGTCAATACAAAAAAAGGAGATGTGGTATGATTGCCAACGAGACAACTCTCCTCAAGAAACCAAATGACACAGAAATTGACAATTATAGGTCACCGTCCGGCCTTCAACAATGATGACAGCCCATACCGCATAATAAGCTATAAAAGGCCCCGAAATTACAAATGAAATACAAAATTTTAACGAAAAACGTACGGCCTATTTTATGTACAAAAATAAACGACAAACAAATATGTAACACATCAACAACAACCACTGAATTAAAGACTTAGAGACAGACACATACATAAAGAATGTGGCGGGGTTGAACATGTAAGCGGGATCAAAACCCTCTCCCTAAGTTTGTAGGAATAGTTGTCATGGGGAACAGTGGTTAAAAGAACTTGAGGTACAAAGTTTTAATAAGGCTTCAACGGAGTGGCCGCTTGAAGAATCTCATTTAAAAAACAAACAATAGCAATGCAGTTGTACGATAGTTAAGGTTTATGACCCCTTCTGTAGTCATTTTTGTACGAACTTTTCAAACTTCAATAGTATCAAAACTACAGATAATGAATAATAGAGATAGGCCATTTTGTACCTATATACCAAGGGGTAACTTGATACTTAATAGAAAAAGAGGACTTTATGGCAAATAAACCAAGATTTTTATAATAATCCACAGCCTTTAATACAGAGATTTTTTTGTTATAAAATTTAAGATATAGATTACTCACCTGCTTTTCTATGATGTGCTAGCGTTTATTTTTTACAAAAAGTTCTAAGAAACCTGTAAATTCCAAAACACCTCGTGCTGAGTCACATAAGACGAGTGCACCCTAAAAGGTGTACTTGATTTGGTCCATTTTTATATTTGTTTTAACCAATAACTACATTAATAAACTTTTTTTAAGAAAACCAACGCTAGCACGGCATGCAATAATCCTTTATCTATCAATCAACACATTGCCAAATATGAGAGTACAAGGATAAAGGCTGTGGATTTTTTATAAAATCTCCATATGTTTAGCATTGAATCAACACAAGGATACATAATCCTTAACCGTGATTGCATATAGTGTTCATTATTCTCTAAAAAAAGATGAATTTCTTTACGCTACAAACTTTGCCTTTAGTGAAGACCATTTTGAATTTCCTATCTCTTCAAAAAATGAAAAGTTAAACTCTAAGGTTGTCGTTATTATCACATAGCGGTCAGGAATCTGTATTTCAGTGGTTGTCGTTTGTTGCTGTGTCACATATTTGTTTTTCGGTCATTGTTTGCACATTATTAAAACCGTTATTTTTCTTGTTTGAATTAAATTGTTAAACACCTGTCATTTCGGGGACTCTCCCTCTGGTGTCTTTCGTCCCTCTTTTATAGCTGACTATGTGGGGGCTTTTCTCATTATTGAAGGCATTATGATGACCTATCGCTGTTAATTTCTGTGTCATTTAGTCTCTTGGCAATCATAATACATATTCTTTTTATATATATAGCGATCGATGTCGTTATTACGACAATAGTGATGTCGTTATTGTTATGTCGAAATTACGACATAGCGATGTCGTTAAAACGACATGTTATGTCGAAGTAACGAGATAGTGATGTCGTTATTGCTATGTCATAATTACGACATACTTATATTTTTGTGAATGGCCCTATATATCGGCTTCCGTAAGAATGAAAACATCGATGATAGAAAATACGACTAATATAAAAAGAATAACATACTGAAAAGAAATATTGAACAGAAAGTATTATTAACAGTATTATGTTAAATGCAACTGACACGCATTTCGACAATAAATATCATTTAGTGATGCTCGTAGTCAAAATAAAAAATAACAACTTATTACAAACATTAATGAGTGCAGTGTTTTGTCATGATTGTGTTATTACAGAAAGCACGTCAAAGTCCTATTCCTAAATACGCTAAAGTGCGTTTTCCCGATAACAATTGGAATCAACAACAAAAAAAAGAGAATTGCCGTTAAAGTAACACTGTGTAAGTGTTAAGAAACACTCTTAAAATCACATTTTTCAGTAATTCGGTTAAATCTATCAATATTATAATGTAATGTCAATTCATTTTTGCTTGTTGAACATACGGTGGCAAATATTACGGCTGTTATCTGCTAATTGATCGGATTGTTATCTCTTTGATATATTCCCATTTTTTCATTCACTATTTTATTCTATAAAAAATGATGAATGCAAAAAGGCAAACATATGACTAAATTGTAAAACATGATTTACATACAAGAAATAAACGGAAAATAAATACGAAACCCAGCAGCAAACGACTACCACTGAGTTATCGATTCCTGACTTAAGACAAGTTCATAAAGTAGATACCATGAACACTAGCTACTGTGATGTAACCATCACACTTTTGAACAACTATCGTACTTTTAATTAAAAATTGATACACATATCCAACCAAGACTAAAAAAAATTTGCTCGAGATATTATATTGCTTGTCTATTTTTTTTTTTATCAAATTTAAAGATTTTGTAATAATTTGGAGTGGCTTGATAGTAGCTCAGTCAGAAAGTCGATTATTTACACTGAATTCGAAAAAATATATTTACACCCGGCAAATTTTGTCATAAATTCTTCACAAATTATCAAAAGGTACATGGTATTTCTTTGTAGTATTGAATATAATATCAAAACTTAAAATTAACTCTCCTTTACCCTGAATATTGATAAGTGGTGAATTCATTCTTCAATCTTCAATACCATTGAAATCCTCTATAGATACCGTTGACGCAGGATCTCAAACTGTGTAGCTGTAAAGGAATTGGAAAATAAAGATACACACAACGCCACAAATCACGAGTTTAAAATGAAGTAAAACTGAACTGTTCTTTTCTCTGCTTAGTCGTACATATCACTATCAATCATTTAACAACCGTCTAAAGTCTTTTACATCAAACATGGCTTAGTGCAACTATAGCATCTCGCTCGAAACGACATTGTTTTTTTATATTAGGTAAAACAATAAAAGGAAATAAATGGCTAACTTGTATAGACTTGCTTGTATTTACTGAACATGTTTTTTATTCCCCACCTACGATAGTAAAGGGCCATAATGTTTTTGGTCTGTGCGTTCGTTCGTTCGTTCGTTTGTCTGTCCGTCTGTCCGGCTTCAGGCTAAAGTTCAATCTATTTGATACGTAGTACATATATTCCCTATGATATAATCTTTCTAATTTAAATGCCAAATTAGATTTTTGACCCAAGTTCAAGGTCCACTGAACATAGAAAATGATAGTGTAATGTTCAGGTTTAAGTTGTTGGTCGAGATAGTTTTTTTTTAATTAAGGAAAAACTTAAAGTCCAATCAACATAAAACTTAGTACACATGATTCCTATGATATGATCTTTCTAATTTTAACACTTTTAATGCCAAACAAGTTTTTGGCCCAAATTTCACGGTCCACTGAACATAGAAAATAGTAGTGTGAGTGGGGCATCCTTGTATTATGGACACATTCTTGTTTGTCGCTATCTTTCAATTCTTCCGTCTCATTTCTAGACATTCACCTCGATTTCGATCAGCGATCATCTCTGTACCAAAATCTATGATAAACGCGACGATTTCAATTTTAAGATAATACTGTTTCCCTTACCTTAGCAATGTTCCAAATTAACCCACGTATTGAGTATAAATTTCTTAACCTATCCGATATTCAGAGCTTACTCCTGATATTTAGATTATGTACAGCACCATCATTGGTAAACATTCTAGATAATGAATTCGTGAATCTTTCATTTTACGTTTCAGTTTCATATATTTTTTTTGTCGTTTAACCTTAAGCATTCCTGGTGCCGGTGGGTTATGAGATACGGTTAGGGTGCATTTTTTTGCATAGGGTGCAGGATTGTTTGCAGTGCTTTTTCAATTTTGTTAACATTGAAAATATATTTCACTTAATTTGAATTTCCAAGAAAATGTGTACTAAATACGGTATGTTCTCATAACCACACAAACAAAAGTGTTGGTGTCAATTTCACATAGGAAATACTTTTTGTTTTATTCTTTGTCAAATTGACTATCAATGACAGCAACGTTTTTATTGGTGTCTTCGGGGTTTTTTTTATTCAGTTTTGTTGTGATATATGTTAACAAATAGTTATCAAAGGTACCAGGATTATAATTTAGTACGCTAGACGCGCGTTTCGTCTAAATTAGACTCATCAGTGACGCTCATATCAAAATATTAATAAAGACAAACAAGTACAAAGTTGAGGAGCATTGAGGATCCACAATTCCCAAGAGTTGTGCCAAATACGGCTAAGATAATCTATGCCTTGGACAAAACAATCCTTAGTTTTTCGAAAAATTCAAAGTTTGGTAAACAGGAAATTTATAAAAGTTACCACATTATTGATATTCATATCAACACAGCACCGAAGTGTTGCCTACTGGGCTGGTGATACCCTATGGGACGAAACGTCCACCAGCAGTGGCATCGACCCAGTGGTGTAAATAGTTATCAAAGGTACCATGATTATATTTTAGTACGCCAGTCGCGCGTTTCGTCTACATAAGACTCATTAGTGACGAACAAAATGCAGCTGGAAAAACAATACTGGTCCTTATGATTAGCGTTAAGAATCTGGGTATAAACTATCAAAGACAGAAAACGGATGAAAATCAAACCAGACACAAGTTGCTTCCTTTTGCCTTTTTCGATATTAACTGAATTTTTTTTCCCTCAAAATTTTTGTTCACAAAATTTTTTTTCCCTCAAAATTTGTTTCCTTATTCGGATTCTTTTTCCTTATTCGGTTTCTATTTCCTTATTCGATTTCTATTTCCTTATTCGATTTTCATTTCCTTATTAGATTTTCATTTCCTTATTCGGTTTCTTTTTCCTTTTTCAATTTTCATTTCCTTTTTCGATTTCTATTTCCTTATTCGATTTTCATTTCCTTATTCGGTTTCTTTTTTCTTTTTTCGATATACAAATTCCAAACTGAATTTTTTTTACCTCAAAATTTTTCTTCACCAATTTTTTTTCCCCTCAAAATTCTTTTTCTCAAATGTTTTTTTCCCAAAAAAAATTTCCTCGAAACTTTTTTTCCCTGAAATTTTTTTTTTCCTCAAGATTTTTTTTCCTCAAAATTTTTTTTTTCCTCATTTTTTTTTTTTCGTTTCCTTATTCGTTTTCTATTTCCTTTTTCGATTTACATTTCCTTACTCAGTTTCTTTTTCCTTATTCGGTTTCTATTTCCTTATTCGATTTTCATTTCCTTATTCGGTTTTTATTTCCTTATTCGCTTTTCATTTCCTTATTCTGTTTCTTTTTCCTTATGCGATTTCTATTTCCTTATTCGATTCTCATTTCCTTATTTGTTTTCCGTTTTCCTTATTTCGATTTTCATTTCTTTATCGGTTTCTATTTTCTTATTCAGTTTCTTTTTCCTTATTCGATTTTCATTCCTTATTTAAAAGTTTCTTTTTCCTTATTTGATTTTCATTTCCTTATTCGGTTTCTATTTTCTTATTCGATTTTCATTTCCTTATTCGTTTTGTATTTCCTTATTCGGTTTGTATTTCCTTATTCGGTTTCTATTTTCTTATACGATTTTCTTTCCTTATTCGTTTTTTTTTCTTTATCGATTTTCATTTCCTTGTTCGGTTTCTGTTTCCTTATTCAATTTTATTTCCTTATTCAATTTTCGTTTCCTTATTCGATTTAATTTCCTTATTCAGTTTCTATTTCCTTATTCGGTTTCTTTTTCCTTATTCGATTTTCATTTCCTTATTCAGTTTCTATTTCCTTATTCGATTTTCATTTCCTTATTCAGTTTCTTTTTCCTTATTCGATTTCCATTTCCTTATTCGGATTCTTTTTCCTTGTTTGGTTTCTATTTCCTTAGTCGATTTCCATTTCCTTATTAGATTTTCATTTCCTTATTCGGTTTTTTTTCCTTTTTCAATTTTGATTACCTTTTTCAGTTTCTATTTCCTTATTTGATTTTCATTACCTTATCCGGTTTCCTTTTTCTAGTGTCAATTTTTGAAAAATATTACGTCCAGACTGATTTTTTTTTCCCTCAAAATTTTTTTTCCTCAAAAATCTTTTCCACAAAATTTTTTTTCTCAGTTTTTTTTTCACAAAATTTTTTTCCTCAAAATTTTTTTTTCGTTTCCTTATTCGTTTTCTATTTCCTTTTTCGATTTCTATTTCCTTAGTCGATTTTCATTTCCTTATTCGGTTTCTATTTCCTTATTCGATTTTCATTTCCTTTTTCGATTTTCATTTCCTTATTCGGTTTCTTTTTCCTTATTCGGTTTCCTTTTCCTTAATCGGTTTCTATTTCCTTATTCGATTTTCATTTCCTTATTCGATTTTCATTTCCTTATTCAATTTCTTTTTCCTTATTCGATTTGCATTTCCTTATTCGGTTTCCGTTTCCTTATTCGATTTTCATTTCCTAATTCGGTTTCTATTTTTGTATTCGATTTTCATTTCCTTATTCGATTTTCATTTCCTTATTCAATTTCTTTTTCCTTATTCGATTTGCATTTCCTTATTCGGTTTCCGTTTCCTTATTCGATTTTCATTTCCTAATTCGGTTTCTATTTTTGTATTCGATTTTCATTTCCTTATTCGTTTTGTATTTCCTTATTCGGTTTGTATTTCCTTTTTCGGTTTCTGTTTTCTTATACGATTTTCTTTCCTTATTCGTTTTTTTTCTTATTCGATTTTTATTTCCTTGTTCTGTTTCTGTTTCCTTATTCGATTTTCATCTTCTTGTTCGGTTTCTATTTCCTTATTCGGTTTGTATTTCCTTATTCGGTTTATATTTTCTTATACGATTTTCTTTCCTTATTCCTTTTTTTTTCTTATTCGATTTTCATTTCCTTGTTCGGTTTCTGTTTCCTTATTCGATTTTCATCTTCTTGTTCGGTTTCTATTTCCTTATTCAGTTTCTAATTCCTTATTCGGTTTCTATTTCCTTATTTGAAATTCATTCCTTGTTTGGTTTTTATTTCCATATTCGATTTTCATTTCCTTATTTGATTTCTTTTTCCTTATTCGATTTTCATTTCCTTGTTCGGTTTCTTTTACCTTATTTGGTTTTTATTTCCTTATTAGATTTTCATTTCCTTATTCGGTTTCTATTGTTTTATTCAGTTTCTATTTCTTTATTCGGTTTCTATTTCCTTATTAAATTTTCATTTCCTTATTTGGTTTCTATTTCCTTTCCGGTTTCTATTTCCTTATTCGATTTTGATTTCCTTATTTTGATTTCGATGTCCTTATTCGGTTTCGGTGAAAAACGTTTCGTAGTGCTGGGACACTACCACTACCATGCAGTCGTTTTTTATACTCTTTTTTCAATTATATTTGTGCAAAACAATTAACAAGGGTTAGTTTCATGTAATTTTCAGTATGTTTTTATCAACTTAATATTGAGTTGATATCAACAACGACACAATTTGTCCACTACGAAACGGTTTTGTAAACTCACCAAAATGTCCACTAAGTAGCATGAGACTGAGTTGTTTCTTCGTATGTAAAGTACTGTCTTATCTTTATCCTTAAAAATGGTTCTCCAATTCAGAAAAAATTATATCTCTCTAGTATACAATGAAAAACTAACTGGAAAGTCTATATGAGACATTAAAATGATATAAGATGTGCATTTAGAAGCCGTTTCGTAAGAACAAATGTCCCCTACGAAACAATACATGGTAGATTATGAAATACCAGCGTATTCCCGATTTTGGTATTACATGCCCCGTTTTTGTGACTTCTTTTACAGAAGCGACAAATAACAACCTCAGTAGCCAGGTCAATAATTTTCTATAAATAGATCGGAATTCCTTCTAGTTATTCAGACTCTGGATTAATATCGGTGAGGGACATTTTTCCGGAACTTTATATAAATAAAAAAAAGTATAGGATATAGCAATTATCGTTATTAAGTGATGAAAACATCGTGTTACTCAATGAAATATGACTTATAGTGGAGGGGCACTAAGTTTTGCCAGCCTTGTCCGTGTGTATGTCCGTACGTCAAGAAATTAGTTTCCGTTCTTTTATCTTGAGTTTGCCTCAACAAAATGTTATGAAACTTATACGTATTGAAAATACAGATCACATTTGAATTTTGGTGGCGTCGTTTAAACCATTCTAGGGTTATGCGCCGTAACAAATTAAAAAAAAAAATACTGAGTTTTCGTTTCCGTTTTCTAACCTAAGTTTGCCCGACACCAAAATCAAGACATATACAATAAATTTGCAGCAAAGAAACAGTGTCTTTATTGCTGTTCTTCGTCTTGACAAAATACAGTGATATCTTCAACACAGAGAAATCTTTCTCGTCTCAATGAAAGTTGCAAGACAGCCCCTAGCACCGGTTTGAGCAGAACTGTTTGCTAAAGTCAATATCGTCACAGTTGTACGTGACATAGAAGACACACAGATGCGAGGCAATATGAACAATTTAATATGAACAGCTGGCAAAGAAAGGATAACAAATCTGTCATAGATTGCCCGACAATTTCACTTATACATTAAAATAAAACGAGACACATTTAAAGTGAAATACAGTTACTAGAGGTTGTATACATATATAATCCATCAAAAATAGAGTTTATTTATGTGGTATGTATATATGATCAACCAAGTGTGTTACGTCCTGCCTGTCGGTTTGTCCATAGATCTGGAAAGTACTAGTACACTACATTATGTAGGTGGTCTTTTTACCAAGCACAGAAAAAAAATCCATCATACATGTCATTTTTACCGCGCTGACGTACTTCCATTATTCATTTTTTCATCATTCAAAAATAATGAAATAGTTCACTATTCATTATTGGATGTTAATTAATGAATGATGAAATAGTTTAGGTTTCATTATTCAAGTTGGAGCGGTATATAGTAAAATAAAAATAAAAAAAAAATAACTGACACTATAGCTAAATTCCGTATTTCTAAATTCATCATTTTGGTGTTATCAAACGAACATTCAAATTAAAAAAATAAAAATAAAAACACTGTAAATCTTTAATTTTATTTATTAATTTAGTTTCGGAGGATAAACTAATGGCTTTTCCTTAACTATTTTTAACAGAAATGCCATGTTTGGACAACCTGAATACCAAAACATATATATCAAAATTAAAATACTCTACGTTGTCTTTTTTTAATTTTCCCTGGACCTACATTTGTAACTGTCCTTTGCTATTCTTCATCCTCTGATTAAAGATATAACAAGTTGATTGTGCAGGAGTTACGGAGGATCCAAATGCCAAAACACGCGTGAAAATTAAGAAATAGCCAATTTTGAATAATGAAATGGATATTTTGAATAATGGAATGGACTGCTGTGATCCTTCAGCCCGTTATTCAGATAAACCTTATACCTCATTCGAAAACTTATTAAGAGAGTAACAAAAGATATATAGTCAATATGTTCCACAACGCCTATTAGAGGATTACCGACGGACTTAATATCGAAATACGCGTGAACATTGAAAAATAGCTTATTTTAAATAATGGAACGGACTGCTGCAACCCGTCAGCTGCTAGTTAAGGAAAACATTATACACCAAATTCAAGCTTATTGATAGAGGAATACACTGAGAATAAATAATATGTGCCGCAATGACCATTAGAGGGGTTATGGAGAACCTAAATGCAAAAATACGCGTGAAAATTAAGAAATAGCCAATTTTGAATAATAAAATGAATATTTTGAATAATGAAATGAACTGCTGTGAACCTTCAGCCCGAAATTACAGATAAACCTTAGCTAATACCTCACTCGACGGCTTAATTAGAGAGGAACAAAAGGTATAAAGTCAATATGTTCCGCAACATATATTAGAGAATTACCGACGGACTAAAATGTCAAATTACGCGTAAACATTGAGAAATAGCTTATTTTAAATGATTGAACGGACTGCTTTAACCCATCAGCTCATAATTAAGGAAAAAAATTGTACACCAAATTAAAGCCTACTAGCAGCCGATCAAAATAGCAGCCACTTTTTTCCAGCAGCTAATTTTGTGTCTAAAAAACAAAAACTGCATGAGACTAAAAAGTTCCAAAAATCGCTAAATTCTAGTTAAATATAATTTATCAGTGGAATTCGGCAATTTCACTGCTTGTACTGATTTTAAAAGCATTTCATTCCGTTTTAAATATGCATGTACAGTCAGCAGCCGGTTCGTTATTCGATTATTGATATTCAATTTTCAATATCCAACCTGCTGCAAGCAGTTGGTTCAATATTCAAATTTATTTGAAAATAATAAGAAGATTAAAAAGGATTACTTTAAAAGCATGATTTTCATGATTAAGAAGAATGAAAAGATACGCCTTAAATCGTTTTATGACCCTTTCAAGCTGTCGTGAATTCTCGTTGACCTCGAATATATACCCTTATATAAGTTAAATATTTGTCTTTATGTAATATAGAATTTTATCAATAAAAACGACATCAAAAATTCATCAAAGATGTAATTTAATATATGATATATAAAACAAAAACAAATACCGATCACTCCATTGATATTTAGAAATATAAATAGAAATATTTATGGAAAGCCCAAAAAAGAAATGTACAGTGAAAACCTACCGTAGACCGCTTAGATGATGTTGAGACCCCCGGTCTTTCAATGTCCAAAATTCGACGAAATAATAGACTCTGTAATATATAGAATTTATACCAAATGGATGTAGATACAAACGTGATTAAAAAGGAACTTGGGTTATGGGTATTGTATTTATGTTAAAGGGCAACTTTAAACCTCTGTGGTGGCCAGACGGGCCCGGATCTCAGAAAAATAGCTAAGTGGGTAATAGCCTTGGTCAATACCTTTGAAATGAGCTAGGTCCGGTTCCGGCAGAACTTTGACGTAGGAATATGCCGAGAAGTACCGAATGTGTGGTTAATACGAAAAATTACATTATGGGGCACCTTTGAATCTCTGTGGTGGCCAGATGGGCCCGGATCCCAGAAAAATATTTAAGTGGGAAATAGCCTAGGTTAATACCTGTGAAATGAGCTAAGTCTAGTTCGCAACTTTTCCGTAGAAATAAGCTAAAACAGTACTGAATTGTGGTCGGAATGGAAAATACGTACTAAATGGGCAACTTGGAACCTCTGTGGTGGCCAGACGTGCCCGGATCCCCAAGAAATATTTCAGTGGGAAATAGCTTATGTGAATACCTTTAATCATGTTAAAAGGGATTGACACAAGCTATTTCTCACTTAAATATTTTTCTGGGATCCGGGACCCTCTGGCCACCGTATTGAAATAGAAACCGAATAAGGAAATGAAAATCAAAAAAGAAAAAAGAAACCGAATAAGGAAATGAAAATCGAATAAGGAAATAGAAACCGAATAAGGAAATGAACTCGAAAAAGGAAATAAAAAACGAATAAGGAAATGAAAAAAAATGAGGAAAAAAAAATTGAGGAAAATATTTTTGAGGAAAAAAAATTTATGAAAAAAAATTTTGAGGGAAAAAAAAATCAGTTTGGACTTGTAATATTTTTCAAAATTTGAATATCGAAAAAGGAAAAAGGAAAAATGAAACAACTTGTGTTTGGTGAAAATCAAAACGTTCCACAAAACTGTCAATGTAAGAAGAGCCACCATGGCTAAACAGAAAACATCGAAAGACATTATTTACTGCGCTTTTCCGTCGTGTTCATACAAATTTAGTACAGTGACGAAAAGATACCTGACCTCATTGAATTACTAAGATAAGTGTATCAAATATGTTAATCTTACTAGAAATACATGTATATGGTTATAGTGAGCAGTTTCGAATTGATCAACTTACTTCATGTCTGGGTCTGTTTTATCGCTAACGTGTTCATTATTGTAATATCACTTTGGTCAGCATATATAGAATCAGAGTTATTTTTATCGACAGTTTCCACCAGGTTTTTGTCTTCTCCGCTTAAAAAATTGTCAATTTATACCTTTTATACAACATGTCAATACGATTTCAAAAAACTTTTAGTCAACAATGTCAGTGTATAATGGAATCAAGTGCATTATGAATAGTAAGGAGGATCCTGGTAAAAATATGACATTTTTTAATTTCCTATTTCGATGCGAATAATGAATAATTGTCTGGTCGTTAAACCGTTAAATCTAAAAAAAAAACTATACTGGCAGAAGCTGGATTCATATGGCGGATGATTTGTACTTTTCTAGATACCGTTATCTAAGCTAACCCTGTAGACATATTGGGTCTCGCACCATTGTGAATTTGTCTATTGAAAATAGATTTTTGAAATATAAACTACTGTTGCATTTTGATGTAGATCTTGTCTTTTCAAAAGTAGCAGAATTATGATTTAATACACCAGATGCGCTTATCATCTTCTTAAGACTCACCAGTGAGGCTCAGATAAAAAAAAATGAAAACAAACAAGTACAAGATTGAAGAGCATTGACGACCATGAATATTTTGTGGGAAATGATTGATTTAATTTCCATATTTTCTTAATTTTGACCATGTTGGTTGATTAACTTCGACGGAAAGGACATATTTACCATATATACCCTGGTCCAATCATGACAAGTTTGATTGACATTGGTCCTGTGTTCTCAGAGAAGATTTTTAAAAAGTGAACGAGGACAATGGACGACAAATGATGACATAACTCTAATAGCCCATTAAAAAAAACATTCAAAATTCATGGTACACTACATTTTTTAGAACATTTACTGTGCAGATTGAAATATTTAAGAACTGAAATATATAAATTAGAATACAAAATTGCATTAAATGTTTACATGGAAGCTGATTTGCTTCTACGATTGATTTTGTTTTCAGAGATGGTATTGTTAACATCGGAAGTATCTTCCGAAGCGCCTAATATAAATGTTGTTTATGAAGATTACCGATGTATACACAAAGAAAAAAGTTAAGCACCCTCTGATATATTGCATTATATGTTGTTTTTTTTTTATCAAAATGTTAATTTGAATATGATTATAGATTTTAACAAGACCAATGTTCCTTTAAAAGATGAGACGATACAAGTTAGACCCGGGTATAAAGATATCGACGTATCATGCATGTGAACCTTGCCTCCCATGCAAATTACATAATGCAGTTTCCCCGTGTTTCAAATAGTCATCACCGCGCATCAACAACTGCGTTATCATGGTGTTTAGCTCGTCGTGGTTGGAACTTGAGGAACTGGCGCAAGATCCATTGGTCAGACGAAAGACGGTTTCTTTAGCATGTAACAGATGGAAGCTGGAGAGTTTAGAGACATAAAAATACAACATATACCCCAAGGATCAAAGCAGCTGACCCTTGCGGTTGAGGCTCTGTGATGATATGGGGATGCATCTCTCATGACTGCAAATTGAACTTGGTCACTATACGAGAAAATCTGAATGGTGTTTAATACATGAGAGAAGTTCTTCGGCCAGTAGTTGTACCTCATTTTGATAACCACCCATTAGCTGCAAGACCTGTGTTTATGGATGACAACGCTAGGCCGCATCGTTCAAGGGCGGTTACCGCATTTCTGTAAGGCAAAGCAGTTCTTGAACTGCTCTTCCCTGTCATGATCCCGGATTTAAATCCGATAGAGCATACAAGCAACTGAACCACATGCACAAAATTTACGTCAGTTGGAAGCAGCGTTGCACCGGGAATGGCGTCAAATACCACAGCAGAAATTCCAACGACTAACTGGAGGGATGAGACGCAGGGTTAAGAACTGGATCCAATCACGTGGCGATTTCACCCGATATTGAATACTGAACTATGAATAACGTTAACAGACTTACAATGAACGTTTTATACGTAAAATGACATTAGTATCATGCATAACGAACTCAGAAGGTCCATATTCAAAATGGACACGTTTAAACATTCATTTTATTCATTAAATTATCATTTGTGTTGCAATTTGTTATGTATTTTTTAAAGCTATGTTGTTTCCTTACAGTCTGCATTACTAATTATGGCACCACTTGTCCTAGAATTCCATATTCCTTATCGTAATATTTGTCAATTCGAAAAAACGTGGGGGTGCTTAACTTTTTTCTTTGTGTATATAATCGTTTTGATGAAAAATGATTAGACCGGAGTCATGGTAACATTGTAAGACATTAAACTGAGTGAAAATGTTCTCTGTATCGTAGTTTACAATTGGTCGTTTGTTAAAGACCAAACAGCCTAAGTATTGTTTATGCGCATCAACTAACGCAACTTGATAGTGACATAAAAGCTTTATGACGTTGTTTCTAGCAATGCAAAAACGTCAGATTATAACGTCCTATCTCGCGTTTTTCACAGATTCCAACATGGTGTACGCTTAAAAATACGTCTCCCAAGAAAAGAGAAATTAAGCGTCGAGCTGATATCTTGTGGAAATTTAACACAAATCGACAAAAAAGATACTTCACTATATTTAACCTTCGTTCTAATAAAAACAATAAAATATAAGATTTGATCTCGACTTTTTTGGGCAGATCTTTATTTCTTTTTTTTTCACATGCGTAGATTCTGTCTTGTATTTCCGTCGATCTGCATTTCATTTTTTTAATTCTTTCACTTGTGTAGATTTTGTATTTCATTTTCGCCGATTGTGTACAGGTTACCGGGGTTATTAGATAGGTGAAAGTTATTTTTATGTCCAATTAAGAGATATATGTATTGTATTTGAAGCTCTAAGGACGTCCATCGGTAGTTTTACTGTCGCAAATTTAGTTTACCTGGCGACGCGGAGCAAAACAAATTTTAATCATTATTTCAGTGTAAAATCGTCATTAAAGAAAATTCCGCGAAAAGATTTTATCTTCTATGGACCCTACACTAGGTGACGTCATAGGTATGCTTCCGGCGTCAAACATAAACACCGGGCGTTTTCTGGCTTATGTGTCGCTTCAGAATGTAATAAAGTTTGATAAAAAGAAAATGTTTAGGTGCAACATGTGAGTTTTTTTGCTTATTATTGTAGAAATTACATGTCAATACATTCAGCAATTCAAAATGTCGGCTTCCTTGGTTACAGACAAGGAGATAGAGAATTTTACGCTAACTGTCATTCAATCAGAATCATTGATACAACATAATTGCATTAGAATTTATGTTTTCTGGTCTGTGCATCCGTTCGTCCATTCGTTCCTTCGTTCGTCCGTCTGTCCCGCTTCAGGTTAAAGTTTTTGGTCAAGGTAGTTTTTGATGAAGTTGAAGTCCTATCAACTTAAAACTTATTACACATGTTCCCTATGATTTGATCCTTCTAATTTTATTGTTAATTTTTCAATAATTTTGTTAATGAGGGGCAGAGGACAAAAACAGACTTTCCTAACAAAAGTAGCGAAGAAAGGTTATTTCAAATAATTCTACATTCCGACGGATGGGGTTTCTAAAGGTTGATATTGTGCGGCAACAACATCATTAGATCTGATATCGACACGTGTATTTAATCTCTTGTATTACCGGAAAATAAAGTAGGTGAATATAGTTGTTATTCTTGGAAATTTAAATGTGGATTTCAAACGTCCAATTTGCGATTTTTCTTTTAAATAGTGCGCCAGCAAAGAAAGTTTGTACTATGACGTCAGATGCAATGTTCTGACAACTCCTTTCTTCAAAAAGAACGGGAAAAAAAACATGAAAATTACTCATAACTTTTTTGAAAGGTAGGTGACATACACTTTTTTTTACCTTATTTTGAAGAGTACACATGGCACTTTCCTTCTTGAAATTATTATAAAGAAGTCACTGGTAGATATTTTTTAATACTGGAAACGTTTTTCATTTTTACGTTTTATTTTTGGCGGTAATGAAATAAATCATATTTCTAAAGATCAAAACAATATGAGTCTTAAGGTGGTACCTAACACTACAGGGAGATAACTCTGTAAAATCAGCAGAATGTTTTAATGACGTTGTGTTCTTAAGGGAATATTAAGCTTCTCAGTGATCAAAATAAGTGTTTGTCAAACTGCTATATAACCAGTGTAATTTTTCTGATTAAACGGTTGGTTCAAATTTTTTGAAATTTTAATATTTTTGTCAAAGGGTCAAAGTAAATACTTTGTCAAAATTTTAAGAAAATTAAACGAGCCAAATTAATTTTAGTTAAAGTGTTAGGTACCACCTTAAACTCTTGAACCTGTAATTGATAGATATAAAATCTACTGTTTAACGTGAAATAAGAATTATGCCTGTAGGTTTGATATAAAGGATTTTTATGCCCCACCTACGATAGTAGAGGGGCATTATGTTTTCTAGTCTGTGCGTCCGTTCGTTCGTCCGTCCGTTCGTCCGTCTGTCCCGCTTCAGGTTAACGTTTTTGGTCGAGGTAGTTTTTGATGAAGTTGAAGTCCAATCGACTTCAAACTTGGTACACATGTTCCCTATGATATGATCTTTCTAATTTTAATGCCAAATTAGAGATTTTACCCCAATTTCACGGTCCACTGAACATAGAAAATGATAGTGCGAGTGGGGCATTCGTGTACTGAGGACACATTCTTGTTTTTGAAGAGTTTATATAAGAAGCAACATTATGTTAATATTCGGGAAAACACGAAACTTGGGTTGCTATAGCGACAGAAATAAGTCGGTGACCCCCAATTTTTTTCATCATATTTTGTTCCTCAAATCATGGAATACCTTCACACAAAATTATAATGAAAAATTACTGGTGAAATAAATAGCTGTTTGGTCTTTAATAAATAAATATTCAACAGATTATCTGTTTTTCTAAGCATATTTGAAAAATAAGTGAAATGGTGAGTAAGGTTAACAATTAATGTTAAAGACTTTTTTTCTTCTTTATTTACGTAGTAGTCAACATTTCGGTGTTGACATGAATATTAATCATGTGGTCATTTTTATAACTTTCCTGTTTACAAAACTTAGACGAAACGCGCGTCTGGCGTACTAAATTATAATCCTGGTACTTTTGATAACTATTTAAACCACTGGGTCGATGCCAATGCTGATGGACGTTTCGTCCCCGAGGGTATCACCAGCCCAGTAGTCAACATTTCGGTGTTGACATGAATATCAATCATGTGGTCATTTTTATAAATTTCCTGTTTACAAAACTTTGAATTTTTCGAAAAACAAAGGATTTTCTTATTCCAGGCATAGATTAACTTAGCCATATTTGGCACAACTTTTTGAAATGTTGGATCCTCAATGCTCTTCAACTTTGTACTTGTTTGGCTTTATAAATATTTCGATTTGAGCGTCATTGATGAGTCTTGTTTTACAGTGTCTTCTCGGGGCCTTTAATAGCTGACTATGCGGTATGGGTTTTGCTCATTGTTAAAGGCCGTACGGTGACCTATAGTTGTTAATGTCTGTGTCATTTTGGTCTTTTGTGGATAGTTGTCTCATCGGCAATCATACCGCATCTTCTTTTTTATATTATGTAGACGGAACGCGCGTCTGGAGTACTAAATTATAATCCTGGTACTTTTGATAACTATTTAAACCACTGGGTCGATGCCAATGCTGATGGACGTTTCGTCCCCGAGGGTATCACCAGCCCAGTAGTCAACATTTCGGTGTTGACATGAATATCAATCATGTGGTCATTTTTATAAATTTCCTGTTTACAAAACTTTGAATTTTTCGAAAAACAAAGGATTTTCTTATTCCAGGCATAGATTACCTTAGCCATATTTGGCACAACTTTTTGAAATGTTGGATCCTCAATGCTCTTCAACTTTGTACTTGTTTGGCTTTATAAATATTTCGATTTGAGCGTCATTGATGAGTCTTGTTTTACAGTGTCTTCTCGGGGCCTTTAATAGCTGACTATGCGGTATGGGTTTTGCTCATTGTTAAAGGCCGTACGGTGACCTATAGTTGTTAATGTCTGTGTCATTTTGGTCTTTTGTGGATAGTTGTCTCATCGGCAATCATACCGCATCTTCTTTTTTATATTATGTAGACGGAACGCGCGTCTGGAGTACTAAATTATAATCCTGGTACTTTTGATAACTATTTAAACCACTGGGTCGATGCCACTGCTGGTGGACGTTTCGTCCCCGAGGGTATCACCAACACAGTAGTCAACATTTCGGTGTTGACATGAATATCAATCATGTGGTCATTTTTATAAATTTCCTGTTTACAAAACTTTGAATTTTTCGAAAAACAAAGGATTTTCTTATTCCAGGCATAGATTACCTTAGCCATATTTGCCTCAATGCTCTTCAACTTTGTACTTGTTTGGCTTTATAAATATTTCGATTTGAGCGTCACTGATGAGTCACATGTAGACGAAACGCGCGTCTGGCGTACTAAATTATAATCCTGGTACTTTTGATAACTATTTAAACCACTGGGTCGATGCCACTGCTGGTGGACGTTTCGTCTCCGAGAGTATCACCAGCCCAGTGGTCAACATTTCGGTGTTGACATGAATATCAATCATGTGGTCATTTTTATAAATTTCCTGTTTACTAAACTTTGAATTTTTTCGAAAAAATAAGGATTTTCTTATTCCAGGCATAGATTACCCTAGCCATATTTGGCACAACTTTTTGGAATTTTGGATCCTCAATGGTCTTCAACTTTGTACTTGTTTGGCTTTATAAATATTTCGATTTGAGCGTCACTGATGAGTTTTATGTAGACGAAACGCGCGTCTGGCGTACTATATTATAATCCTGGTACTTTTGATAACTATTTAAACCACTGGGTCGATGCCAATGCTGATGGACGTTTCGTCCCCGAGGGTATCACTAGCCCAGTAGTCAACATTTCGGTGTTGACATGAATATCAATCATGTGGTCATTTTTATAAATTTCCTGTTTACAAAACTTTGAATTTTTCGAAAAACAAAGGATTTTCTTATTCCAGGCATAGATTACCTTAGCCATATTTGGCACAACTTTTTGAAATTTTGGATCCTCAATGCTCTTCAACTTAGTACTTGTTTGGCTTTATAAATATTTCGATTTGAGCGTCACTGGTGAGTCTTTTTGTAGACGAAACGCGCGCTTGGCGTACTTAATTATAATCCTGGTACTTTTGATAACCAATTAATATTCAATTGATATTTCCTCCCTAGCATGTGTGCCTTTTTACAATTGAGCAGTTATCCTTGATTAAAAAGAGATTTTGATAAAAGCAAATACGAAATAAAAGTGAAAGAAAAATTAGATTGAGCAATCTCAAATCAGTAGCTTTATTATCATGTTTTATCAATCAGATGCATTTGGCACAGTGAGATGATTGCACGTAAAGTGAAAGTATATTGGAACTCATATTCTTTCCTCATATTTTGAAACTTACATTAAGAAATGGTTTCTAAAAAAAACAATTGTATGCAATGTCAATTCTGGAAGAATTTCAGTGATTTTTTTTCGGTCAAATATTATCAAAAAAATAATTTAATTGACATAAATCTATTATTTATGTCAAAATTTTCATTGAAAAGGATCTAACGTTGTTAAAATAATTTAATATGAAGTATCATAAAAGCAACAGCATATATATTACACCTACCTACTTCTGCAGTTGTTTTTGCTTTCTTTGTTAACATCTGAAGTAATATCCTCTTCGATTAATGGTACAGTGTTGTTTATATGGGGGTTGATATTGCTTTCGTAACAGCTCAATGAGCAGTGCATCAGTATTTGGCAGCAATTTTGCTCTCTAAATATCAGAATGAAATTACACTGAGACTGTACAAAACCCTATAGCAAGACACTGAACTAAGTTAAAGTTTTTGCTATACATAATAGTTGAATTACGGCAATATCATTCTTGATACCAATTTTACTACACTAGATATGCATTGCGCAAACATTCTTCTGTGTCAGTTTTGTGACCGTATTTAAAAAATGTCGTGATGGGGAACATAATACATATTGTTATGATAATTGCAAACAGGACTATTGACCATGAACTTTGTAATATAAAAAGGGAATTTCTGCTCCTTGTGAGATAAGCAATTAAATATTTGTTTATTTATTTGTGTGTTTGTTCGTTTGTTTTGTAGGTACTTAATCACAATACCCTAATGCTGGTGCTGAAGGTCAATTATGAAGAATTCAAATTGCCGAATAATTCGTGCAATATAGCATTTAAGTTTTCCAACCACTCGGTCAACAGGAGAATTGATCATGAAGTGACGATGCTCCTAAACGCACGAATGATGTTTTAACGGAAATGTATCGAACTCGAAAGTTGTTTATTATACCAATCATTATTATCATAGTGTGATGTCGTCAGTATTTTTGTCAATATAACGGAATATCAAATATATTTTGTAGCAGACCATGTATATTTTCAGATCAAATCTACTAATTCAAAACTGAATAAAAAGGAACACAAAATGTCTTCCAACGATAGATGCACGATAACAAAAGACAAAAGAATTAAATTCAAATGTCGAAAATATTTACTCACTGTCTGTTCAGTCGATTATAATAGAATTTTCTGAAAGCTACTATGATGACTGTGCATATGATGAGAATCACACATACTGAATATAATAGAATCAACGTGATATATAGTATTGAAAACAATTTAATGTGCATACACTAGGGAAATTATAACGGGTATCTTGTATTTTCTACACGTTTTAGACTCCTAATGAGTTATGGCTTGAATAAGGTGTATGCAGAAGGCACAAAATCATTACTTCATAGCATTTAAAAAATACCCCTTTTTGTTTGATATTTTTTGTATAGAATTAAAATATAAAATATATTTCAAAAGGCTATCATAATTGTTATTGTTATTTTGAAGGTGTCAAACATCCAACCAACACAATATGTTCGGTAATTTGTGATGTCATATAAAGCAAGCCTTACAAAAAATATAAACTTCATTATAACAGTGCACACGCTGAAATGTATCGCCTTCTATACTAATCATTGATATTAGGTTGATAGTCCTAAATATAAAGCTTTATTACAACTGTCACATAAACTTTAACATTAACCAAGAAAACTAATCTTTGATCAATGAACCATGAAAATGAGGTCTAGGTAAGATTAACCATGCCAGGCAGTCATGTACAGCTAATAATCCTACCATACAACAAATATAGTTGACTTTTGCTTATAGTTTAAGAAAAACAGAACAAAACACAAAAACTTAACACTGAGCAATGCACCGTGAAAATGAGGTCAAGGTCAAATTAAACCTGCGCAACTGACATAAAGATTAAACAAGAATGTGTCCTCAGTACACGAATGCCCCACTCGCACTATCTTTTTCCATGTTCGGTGGACCATGAAATTGGGGTAAAAACTCTAATTTGGCATTAAAATTAGAAAGATCATATCATAGGGAACATGTGTATAAAGTTTGAAGTCGATTGGACTTCAACTTCATCAAAACTACCTTGACCAAAAACTTTAACCTGGAGCGGGACAGACGGACGGACGGACGGACGGACGAACGAACGGACGCACAGACCAGAAAACATAATGCCCCTCTACTATCGTAGGTGGGGCATAAAAATATGTCCATACACCAAATATAGTTTACACTATAACCACTGAACCATGAAAATGAGGTCAAAGTCAGAATACACCCACCAGCTGGACATGTACACCTTACAGTCCTTCCATACACTGAATATACTAGACCTATTGCTTATAGTACCTGAGATATGGACTTGACAACCAAAACATAACCTTGTTCACTGATCCATTAAATGAGGTCGAGGTCAATTGAAAACTGTCTGACAGGCTCGAGGACCTTGCAAGGTACGCACATAACAAATATAGTTATCCTCTTAATAATAATAAGAGAGAACTTAACATTACTAAAATTGTTAACTTTTTTCAAGCAGTCACAGAACCATGGAAATGAGGTCAAGGACATTGGACTTCGTAACCTGAGGCATCTATATACAAAGTATGAAGCATCCAAGTCTTCCACCTTCTAAAATATAAAGCTTTTAAGAAGCCGGATCAGTATCCCTATGTCGAGCTTTCTTCGTCTATGTTTATGTTTATAAATGTGCATTTCATTGACAAATATTGATTGTGATTTGAGCTTTGTTTTCATTTCAAATTATTTTTCATCAAAATAAATATGCTTATGCTCAAGTTTCAAGAACTTTCAGAATCGTCATTCGACAGGGTAGTTTAGATATAATTTATGTTCCGTAAGTACGTTAACTTATTTCCCGTTCTTATAAAGGAGGTTGACCAACGTATAAATTTTAATTTTCAAACATTTTATGCAGTAAAAGATCAATTTTTTACCCGTTCGCTGAACGTGTGTAGGAAGTGACGATGGTGATAGAAGTCATATGACAGATTCAAGTAACTACTGTATCCCAGAACTGGCCTATCTAGACATCACATTCTTTGCACATAATTTGTATATTTAAATATTATAATAGGTAACGGATAAACAAAGTAAGAAGAATGCGTCAGTTATCTGTTATACATGTAATCTGTAAACCTTTTTTATGACTTGCTCAATACAAGAAGTTTCATTTCAAATATTCTATAAGCGTGCAAACGTTAACCGAAAACATATAGCACTGACCTATACCTATTGGCTGTCAAAGATATTACTGCTACACTACTTGAAAACCCTTCAATACATGTACTGGATGTCACTATCCATGAATATAAATAGGATCATCAGCAGATATCTCAAAAATAGAATGTTTTCTTATGGTACCACATACGCTTTTCCTCTACTTGGTAAGGTATTTAAAATAAGCTTTATCTATAACGTATTTTTTTTTCACTTTATTAAAGGCCACTGATAGGTATGTTAAAAAAGAATAATAAAGTGCTTCTATGTTGTTCCCGGCGGAAATGATACTTGTGCTGGGTAATAACACAGAAAAACATGGGGATTTTGGAAGAAAAAAGATTTATTTTATATTTCGTTCCCTTTTGTCACAGAAGTGTGGTACTAAGTTAGTTATCTAATGATAAATATTTGTCAAATATCACAGCTGAAATTATGATATAATTGACTTATTATTGTACGTAAAAGTTTTCCATCAAATGACACTAATAACATGCACAATATTTACAAATCATTAACCGGGGAAGAGGTGGGAGATACCAAGAAAAAAGAGGGGTGTCGGGACCTTTATCGGGACTCCGGGATCTGGTGTTTTTAAGCTCGGGATTTTGGATTGATCCTTTTTGGATCCAGGAATACTTTTTCGAAATTTAGATGTTACATGTCTAAGACAAACGACAACACTACTTTGCTACCAACCAAATAGATTTTAAAAGAAACATATGAATAATTTCCGTTAGCTAAAACTTGTATCAATAAGTAACTGGTTTCGATAGTTCTAACGATTAAAACAGTGCAAAATATTATAAAACATTGGGCTTTTCTTAGTTTTTCTAATGAACAACACAGTCAGAGTGAAATAAAATGAACTTTTGTTATCTAAGATTTATGATTAACAAAACATGTCTTTGATTCAAGCTTAATATTTTGTACGCTACATGACTTTCTTATTAAGGGAACTTTGAAGAGAAAAATAAACATAAGAGATTGGCAATTTAAGACTCACAAGTATCTTTCACACAAAAACTTACACAAATGTAACTAGTTCAGATAAAATTTAAAAGAGGATTGGAAATTTTCGAAATTATGATGTCCAAACTAAATTATCTAAGATATGTGTCGTTTTTGTTGTGAGGATGTATAAAAACCAGTCACGCCCAATCTGTGTTTTTGTTAGATGTATTTCTAATTATTTTATTCTGTTGAGTTAAGCTTTTTTCAACTGATTTTCATATTTTGTTATTATGTTGTACTGTTATGTCACTGTCCATGGTTAAGGGAGAGTTGAGCGCTCACACAAATGATTAACCACCACATCCTGTCCGAGGTCCCTTATCTGGTGTTCAGTGGTTGTCATTGATTCATGTCTGTCATATTTGTTTTTCGTAAATTATTTTGTTATAAATTAGGCTGTTAATTTTCTCGATAGAATTGTTTTGTATTTTATTGTATCGAGGCCTTCATAGCAGACTATACGGTATGGTCTTTGTCATTGTTGAAGACCATAAATGTTTAATTGATTACATCCACTTTATTTGAATTTTGGTGGATAGTTGTCATTTGCAATCATAACATATCTCCTTATTGTTATATCTAACTAATTCAGTATGTTTTTCTACATAGAACAATTGGTATGGCTATGATGAAACACATAATTTTTTTATACAAAATTACCTGCTATAAACTTTAATAACTCTGATTCTTTCAAAGACATCAATTCGTCGACTGTTTGAGTATCGTGGTATGAAATATGAAATAATTGAACATTATTGTATTATTGTAGCTTTGATGTATCATTGAAGTTCAGGCCAAAATAAGTAAAAAGAAAAACATAGAAATATGATTGAGTTCTGATAGGGTCCATTCTGAATCGATGTATTTCAATGACATTATTTTGTAAATTCCTAAAACTCCCGCAACCATAAACAACAAACTAGAGCCCCTAAAGGATGTGTTGCTAATCTTAGTCTATATGCGTATTCAACACAGGACACTCTCAAACATTGTAGATGAGAATACAATAAATGACAAAAATCTCTTGTTTTTTTCATCTTATATTCTATATTGCTGATCATTAAAGTGTGATTAGTTTCTTCCCTTATCTTATATAGGTTTTTCTTCAAACATTAGGGTGTCAAAAACATTCTAATTTAAGAGCAATATTCCCTATAAAGAAAAACAGTCTACTTGTTATATCATCAAAATTGACTTGGAAGTAGGTATTATATTGCTTACCATTTTTTATTATTTACGTTTCTATCCATCATTGATAATTTTTATCATATTAGACAAAACGCAAAATAAAATGGTTAAAATAAATGGTCATCAATAGTCAAAAATCCCAAAAAGAAGTCGCCGAACAATTTCCGACATTTGTCTTAATTGTAGAACTTGCCTTGCTGATCATTACTGTATACTTAAGTTTCATTCTATCTAATAAATTTCAAAATATAAGACAAAAACTCCAACAAAATTGTACAAATCATCATCCAAGGCAATGATTCTTATAAGAGACTTATTCATATTCTGGACGCCAGTTTTTGCTCCTTTCTAATATAATTCACAACCAAAAAAAAAAACCAATATGAAGCTTAGAAATGGAAAAATCTTAAATACTAAACTCATTCAATGGGAATCTACACGTCTCAATCTTCAAAATCGCTTATCTAAAAATACTACCATCGCTAACATTTTTAACAATAAAAATCGTGGTTACACTTTTATCGATAAGTGTCATGCCAAAAAAATGACTTAAATGTCCCCGTCTTTCCACCAACAATACGGTAAGGTCCACGTTTAATGGTCGCACATTTTCTTTAAAATTTGAAACTGATATAACTTGAAAAACAAACAGTATTATTTATTTACTCACATGAAACAAACCGGGATACGGTATTAGGTACGTGGGTGAAACTGGACGATATTTATCTAAACGCACCCAATAAATTCAAAAGTATCATTTATCAACACCTTGAGAAACACAATCATCCTATTAAATATTTAGCAGTTCATCCTTTGAAAGTAGTAAATAAGCAGCCTGGTGAATCTCATTCAAAGTTTGTACGATCACGGAAAATAATTGAATTAAATTGGATTAAAAAGTTACAGACAGTCTACCCTCTCGGTCTTAATGATGATACCATGTGAATTGGCAATATATCAAGAACCGATTCTGTTAACATTTTGGATATAGTTTCTACAACTGTTCGAAAAAATCGTTCTCATGGTCGAAGAAAAAATCGCAATCAAAGAAAATTTCGGACCAATCATACCTATATTTCGGACCTAATTTCTATTTCAAAAAACAACTGCAGACATTATCTGTTAACAAAGCTCTGTTCATTACCGATTAATAAGTTAAATAAAATTTTAGAGGATTGCAACACAATTTCATATAGCAGTCCTAAGTATGAAATCGTTCAAATTATAATTGCATATTGTTATTCTAAACTGTTTCGCCCTGAAGATCATAAAAACATTTTATTAAAATACAGTATGTCAATAAAGGTTTTGATTTTGTAAATATTGCCGATATTTTTAACGACCATTCTGTTAAAGAACAAATTTCTGGATATTTTGATAATACTGAGCTTCCTCTTATTTGTTATACTTGTACGATTCGCTCGTGTATGTAACAATGTTTTAGATTTTAATGAGAGAAATTTATGTATTACTGAAAAATTATTACACCAGGGTTTTCAATATCACAAACTAGTCAAAACATTTACAAAATTTTATCATCGGTATAAGGACATCATTCGTAAATACAGCTCAACATGCAAACTTTTTATACGTTCAGGTATTTCACATTCAACATTTTATGGAAATATTCTTTATAAAGCACAAAAATGTCAGTATTCACCTCAGATGCTATAAACAATACCTTTTAATATACTTATTAGGAAGGGATACAGTTACGATACTGTTGTCAGGTCATTAAAGATTGTATATGTTGGCGTTCATATTGATTCACTTATAGGGTCATTGTATCGGAACTAAACAAATTTATTTAAAAACCATTTGTTTGCATTACACGGGTTATGTTCTTCTCATATATGTTATGATGGTATGATACTAAAACTCCTCACGAGAAGGATTGTGCCCGATATTCATATGATGAAGACATAATCTTTCAATCAGTTTAATTGAAGTCTGGAGCTGGCATGTCAGTTAACTGCTAGTAGTCTGATGTTATTTATGTATCATTGTTATTTTGTTTATTTTTTTTGGTTACATCTTCTGACATCAGACTCGGACTTCTCTTGAACTGAATTGTAATGTGCGTATTGTTATGCGTTTACCTTTCTGCATTGTCTAGAGGTATAGGGGGAGGATTGAGATCTCATAAACATGTTTAACCCCGCCGCATGTTTGCGCCTGTCTCAAGTCAGGAGCCTCTGGCCTTTGTTAGTCTTGTATTATTTTAACTTTTAGCTTCTTGTGTACAATTTGGAGTTCAGTATGGCGTTCATTATCACTGAACTAGTATATATATTTGTTTAGGGGCCAGCTGAAGAACGCCTCCGGGCTTGGGAATTTCTCGCTGCATTGAAGACCTGTTGGTGACCTTCTGCTGTTGTCTGCTCTATGTTCGGGTTGTTGTCTCTTTGGCACATTCCCCATGTCCATTCTCAATTTTATTATTTGTAGACTTTCTGATCATTTTTGGAATGTATAGTTTCTCTTTATCGATTATAGTTTTCCATATAAAAGGCATACAAAAATGGTAAAATTTGACTTTGACGTGTCATAACTTCTACAGGAAATCGTCTGACAGTTTTGGAGTATATAGACAACTGGTAGAACTCAACATTATGAACAATTAACCTTTCTTTTTATAGTTTTTTGCTATTAATAACATTTTCATATTATAACACATAAGTTCCATTTTACCCCCATATAATCTATTTTAAGCCACGTCGGTCATCTTTTTTAACTTCCTACCATAAGGATGATCAAAGAAAAGTTGGGTTTTATTTGGGCCAGTTGTTTCAAGGGAGAATGGTTTTGTAAAAATCAACGGACGACGACAGTCGACTGACGCCAAATGATGATAAAAGCTCACTTATCCCGTTTGGGCCAGGTGAACTTAAAAATTCACTTAAACAGCTTTTATACTATATGATTATGATTGATGGTTGATAACAAAACAATGAAATGTCGTTATCGAAAATTACAAGTGATCGTTATAGATTTTTTTTCATATATTTAAACGCAATTTACTCTCATATATAAAAAGGTGTGGTATCATGGCCAATTAGACAACTCCCTTCAAGAGACCGCATGACATTAGCAACTTTAGTTCATCATTAGCAATAAGCAAAGCCCACACCGTATAGTCACCTAAAAAAGGACCTGTAATGACAGATATTAAACAATTCAATTGAGAAAACTAACAGTCTAATTTATGTACAAAATAATTAACGAAAAAACAAATATGTTACACACCAACAAACGAAAACCACATTACCCATGAATATCAATGTATATGATTGTATTTATATAGTTATACCTCATTTCATAGAAATAGTAACCTACATGTAAGTATTCAATATTTAGTAAATAATTATTGCAGAGACGGATTAAGGGGAGCCCAGGAGACCCGCCTTTTGTTGAAACATTTTGGTTGGTTATATAGGGAATCACTGAAGCGTGACGGGAGCGGTCTCCCTCTTAGGCAACCAGTGGGCCCCCACTTATGAAAATTTCTGGATCCGCCACCGGATTGATTCGTGAGATGGCAAGACTTTTGAATTATGGTTGTATCATAAAGCTCTTCATATGTTTCAGTACTTATACATTATTGGCTGCAAAATAGTTGCAAGCCTTGAGCGTTCACGCAAAAGATTAATAAAATTTAATAATTTTGCGGGCCCCCTCTTAGGCAACCAATGGGCCCCCACTTATGAAAATTTCTGGATCCGCCACCGGATTGATTTGTGAGATGGCAAGACTCTGGAATTATGGTTGTATCATAAAGCTCTTCATATGTTTCAGTACTTATACATTATTGGCTGCAAAATATTTGCAAGCTTTGAGCGTTCACGCAAAAGATTAATAAAATTTAATAAAAAAAAACAGCGGTTCGTTTTTTTCCTGTTAATATTCCTGTATTGTCTTCAAGCTCCAAAGCATAACCAACTCACCTATATTAATCTCCACTGAGTAATTAGCATTGTACTGAATGTCATCTATAGTGTTATACGCTTCACAGATATACACGCCACTGTTGTTTTGTAGAACATCTTTAAGAATATAGTGATTTGTCGATGAGAGTATACTGCTTGTGTTCTCCTGTCTGAACCATTTGTAGGTTGCTTCAGGATTTCCATCTGCTTTGCATGTCAAAGTTACCGTGGGTGTCTTTTCATCATATTGTGCTTGGTTTGGCTGTTTGTCGATACTTATATCTCTAACGGAATCTGCATTGAGGTAAATATTTGGAAATTTTTTTTTTTCTTTTTAAAAATTAATTTAATAACATGTAAGTTATCGGAGGTAATTATATATAATATATAATATAGATGTATAAAACATATGTTTGAGGATAACCTTTAAAATTAATGCTGAGCGGCAAGTGCAAATAGTTGTATTTTAGAATTTATTGGTTACCGCTGAGGACAAATTCCTCATTTTCGTGTATCTGACCAGTAATTGGTTAATCATTAAAATATATATACTACGGACAAAGTGATTTGACAAAATAATTATTGAAATGTAGATAGGTATAGACAAAGATTTAAAAATAAATCTTACAACGACGGCAATTGCTTTCCTTTCATTCGTTCCAATGCGACAGTCGTATTTTAAACAAGTTATATGTTTCGTTAGAAAACGATATCAACTGTTACACCACGAATTGTACTTTGAGTAAAATGTAAACAACGTAGTTGAGTTCTTTGTGAAACAGTGAAGGTAATGGTTCAAAAAAATTGTAAACTGATTTTCTTTAAAATTACACACACATTTCAACAAATTTAGAAAATATAAATAGGAAAACCAAGTAAATTTTGTTGTAAATAGGAAATCTAAACACGAAACATAGCTATGTTGTACGCTTTTGGAATGTAACGATTTCGTCTTCACTGACGAAAGGGTGCCAAATGATTCGAGATACCAAATTAAAATATTTTTTGAGGCGCTGCAAAAACTTAAAAAGAAAATGTCATAGGTTAATACAAAGTTCATTGATAGTGGAATTATAATCATCAACTATAGCAAAATTGCATAGATTTAATGAGGAACATATCATTATTTTGAAGAAGAGGTGATCATGTTAAATGATGTAATCATGGTCATAGATTGAAAAAATAAAGATTGAAGAGATGACTAGTTGCAGAATAAAACAAGAGGCTCTCAAAAATCGAAGCACAAACTTAGTGCAGGATAATCTAAGGAACAATCATGCTAAGTTTCATTTAAATCCATTCAGTAGTTTCAGAGGAGATGTTTGAAAAATTGTTAACGACGACAGACGACGACGACGGACGCCAAGTGATGAGAAAAGCTCACGTTTCCTTTTAGGAAAGGCGAGCTAAAAACTGCAAAAATTTCCTTAAAATTACCAATTCAGGGGCAGCAACCTAGCAACGTGTCGTCCGATCCATCTGAATATTACAGGGCAGATAGATTTTGACCTGATAAACAATTCAACCACAGTCAGATTTGATCTTAATGCTATGAGTTTTTACATTTTACCCCTATGTTCTACTTTTAGCCGTGGCAGCCATCTTGTTTGGATGGCCGGGTCAACGGACACATTTTTTCAAACTAGATACCCAAAAGACGATTGTGGCCAAGTTTGGATTAATTTGGCCCAGTAGTTTTAGAGGAGAAGATTTTTGTAAAAGATTACTAAGATTTACGAAAAATGGTTAAAAATTGACTATAAAGGGCAATAACTCCTAAAGGGGTCAACTGACCATTTCGGTCATGTTGACTTATTTGTAAATCTAACTTTGCTGAACATTATTGCTGTTTACAGTTTATCTCTATCTATAATAATATTCAAGATAATAACCAAAACAGCAAAATTTCCTTAAAATTACCAATTCAGGGCCAGCAACCCAACAATGGGTTGTCCAATTCATCTGAAAATTTCAGGGCAGATAGATCTTGACCTGATAAACAATTTAACCTTGTCAGATTTGCTCTAAATGCTTCGGTTTTTGAGTTATAAGCCAAAAACTGCATTTGAACCCTATGTTCTATTTTTAGCAAGGGCGACCATGTTTGTTGATAGATCAAAACCTCGAATACAATTTATAAACTAGATACCCTAAGGAACATTCAGTTAAAGTTTGGAAGTATTTGGCCTAGTAGTTTCAGAGGAGAAGATTCTTGAAATAGTTTACGACGACAGACGACGGACGCCAAGTGATGGCATGAGCTCACTTGGCCCTTCGGGCCGCGTGAGCTAAAAAACATAAATGATACCGTAAATGCGTCTAGAATTGTCTTTTCACTGATGCTTTAGACAAACATAGTTGACATCAGAATCGCACCCACATACAACAGAAATGCCAGCAGCAAAAAAATCTGATAGCTCAATGCGAAAAACCAAGTTACTTCAACAGTCATACGACCAAAAGGAACATATAACAACAGTGACAACAGAAAAGTAAGTAACAGGAAAAACATGATATACAACCTCAAGACCTTCAAATAGGAAAACAAAAAGCTCAAACCCACCAATCGATTGAAACAAAAGTGCTATATTTCTGACTAAGTATCAGCAATTTCTTTAGTAGAAAATGGTGGATTAAACCTAGTTTTATAGAGCTAGCCAAATCTCTCATTTGACAGTCGCATATAATCCCATTACATGAGAATCCCTGTAATAGTTTATGTCCGTCATCCTAATGGTTTCACCGTCGATCGTCAGGGATAATGAGATAGTCATCGACAACGTTGTTATGGTCGACGTTTTATTCTTCTGATGTGACCTTTTCCTTATTAATTATTCCTGTTTAATGTAGGTTTGAAAATGTTCATAACTTTCATGACTTTCGTTTTCTTATTACTTTTTTTCGATCTCAGTTGTCGTATGTAGAAATTTATATATATGAAAAATATGGAATCGTGGAGTATATTTTTGAATTCCTTATTCACTTACATTTGGTTTAAGAAGTATGACTTTTTAAGCTATACAAATATATTTGGTCATTGTCAGTTGTCAAATGCCGTACAGGTGTGGTCTGTTAAAATCGTATGTCTTATTGTTGTTATCGTTTTTTCATTTACTATCAATAACTTTTATCTGTGTGGTAAATTCAAATGAAATTGTCCATATTTATAGATATAATGTTCGAAACTGGTGTTATTAATTGGCTAATACCCCATTGGAATAGATAGAAACCACTGTTTGACTTACATGAAACATTAAGGGGCTCCGTTTCTACAAACATTCCTTGAACATCGGCTTGTGATTCTTCAAAACATCGGACTTTTGCTTTGAAATGATATGCTGTAATCTGAACTGTTAGTTTACTGGTGCCTTTAAAGGAACACAAATCAGGTATATGTTCGACATCCGTAGTTTCATTGTTGTAGATTATAGGCTCTTTCTGTTGTGGAGTTAACTGCCATACAAATCTACCTGGAGGCTTTCCAATGTTACCCGTACAAGTAAACTGAACTATTTCCCCTTCACGGAAAATTTGAAAAGATCTTTCAGTGAACGGCAAATCATTAACTGTATCACTTTGACGTGTTAAAGATGACGACTTCCCAGTTATTTTGGTACTGGAAGAATTAGTGTCTTGTTTCTCTATTCCTTTTGATGAAACTACGACATACGAAATACTGTTAGGCATTGAAGGAAAGGCTGAAAGATATAAATAAACTGGATGTTTGGGGTTTTTTTTAGCAACATTAGCATATGTTTTGTTGCATCAGCGTAACTTGCTAGTTGATTCATTCTGTATACCCCAAATAATCATCACACATGTTTGTACTATTATTTGTATTTTACCACTGTACTTATCTCCTTCATTTGCATTCAAAGGTTTTGATTTAAGTTTTTTCAATGATATGTTTTAAATAATATAATAATATATATTTGATGATTTGAAGACCCTTATTACGGGAATAGATAAGAAAGTTACTGTTTTTTCTACACAGCTGAAAAAAGTTGAACGCAACTTGACAAGTATGATAAACGAGGTGAAGCCTGATGTAAATGTGCTCAATGTTAAGTACGAAATCTCCCACAAAGAGAGGAAAACAAATACACATACTTGATAATCTGACGATTTCAATGAAGGAGGAGATATATTTACTGTCGCACAATGCATACAAAATAAGAAAAAGGGACAAATTACAAACAAGAATTCGAGCAAAGGGGGGCCACATGACATTAGAGACTCGTAAAGATAGTTCAGAAGAATAGTCTACATGGGGATAACTGTTGTACTGTAGTTTTAAATACTTGCATATATACTATTCTAAGAAAAAAATTGGATACTATATAAATTGTCATATATATAATACTATTGAATATAAATTAACTAAGAATATATGAAGATATACATTTAATAATGAATTCTAGAAAACATAATATATTACATTGAAACAAGAATTTGGAATTGTTTAGATTTCTATTTACAGGCTTTAGATTGATAGTTCATGTAGTAAGTATAGTAAAAAAAGAATTGTTGCTTTTTCATTTGGCTTACATTTTATCTTAAGTTTTGCTTCTTTATTTTTGCTCTATTTTGTTTGACTAGCTTGATTTGATATAATTTTTGTTCTTGGCTTTTTTGGTATGTTGAATAAATGCATGCATGCTTTAGCTTACATATAGGTATTATATGTTATAATGTGATTTTTTTTTTTTTTCGTTCAGCATTTTGTGTTCAGGTGTGTATATATCTAGAGAAAATGCATGCTTTAGTCTATTTCAATGTGTGTGAATTTATAAGAGCACCTTAAGAAGTGTATATATAAACAACTGGAGGATGTGCGGGGTGCTTTTTTTTACCTTTAAGACTCTACATTTCTTAAAAATAAACATTAAGATTGAAATAAAACATGTACATTTTGTACCTTCAATACTCAAAAGGGGATTGAAATTTATACCTTAAGGTGAGCTTTAAAAATGAAAATTTGGTTTTTGATCTCAATTATAGTAAATTAACAAGTTGTGTATGCTTATTTTAAAAATCCAAAGATGCAAAGTGACACCTTACACGTTGTAGTGATGTGATATAAACATAAGACAAACCTGACCAGATCAGATAAGAAGCACAAAACAATGGACATTTTGTGGTTTTAAGGTGTTTCTTGTGTGATCTCTTCTCTTTTGTCTAAACAATTATTTAATGTTTAAACCTAATTTATTAATTATAAGTTTGTAAGAAATGGTGTTTAAATATTGAGATGTAGTACATATTATTATGTAGATCAGTACAAAACTTAGTCTAGCCTAATTTTGATCTAAAAACAAATTGAGTTATCTCCCCTAGAACACATGTAAACCTACATTAAGATCAGAAATATCTTAGTTTCATATAATTTGTTTTAAATGTGTTTCTCTTTCTTTCTTTTTTGTTTGTTTATTTTATGTATAATATATTTATTACAAAACCTGGATTTCTGGTATTATATTCATATATATGAATATTTTTTTCAGGAAGTGAAAGATTATGAAATCAGTCCTGATGTCTCGCATGAACTAAATCTCCCTTTGTTTTTACAAATATCATACTTCACAGTTGAAGAACAAATATCATGATTGAAGAAAAAAACATTAAAATAATGTCCTATAATTGGCAAGGACTTCACATGAAGGAAAAACGGGGAGATATTTTTGATTATCTGAATTCAAAAGATTTAAATATATATTGTCTCCAGGATACACACTTTATAGAACAAGATGAAGTTTTGATAAAAAAAAAAACAATGGAAAGGCCATTGTGTTTTCAATTCATTTGCTTCAAACAAACGAGGAGTTGTTATACTATTTAAAAATAATTTTGACTATAAAATACACAAAGTTAAAAAAGATGGAGATGGCAATCTGGTGGGATTGGATCTTAATATTGAAGACAAGAGATTTACTCTGATAAATGTTTATGGGCCAAATATTGATACTCCCTGCTTCTATGACAAATTAACAGAAATTATAGATTTCTTTGGTAATCAGCTCTATATTATTTGTGGGGACTTTAATCTTGTTCAAAATTTCAACCTTGATACCCATAACTATATAAATATAAATAATCCAAGATCTAGAGAGACAATTTTAGAAATTAAAAAAATATAAGAATCTTGTCGACCCATTCAGAGAAATATACCCTGACGTTAAAAGGTTTACATGGAGAAGGAAAAACCCTTTTAAACAATCTAGATTAGATTTCTTTTTGATTTCTGAAAGCCTTATAGATGACATTTGTGAAGTAAACATTGGTAACAGCTACAGGTCAGATCATTCACCAGTGATTTTGACTTTAAAAATAAATGAAATTATAAAAGGTAGAGGCCTCTGGAAATTTAATAACTCTCTCCTTCAAGATCATGAATATGTAAAACTAATAAAACAACAAATTACTAACACAGTTGAGCAATATAAAATGCCAGTGCATAGAGGGGATGCTTTACATAGTATTGATAATTTAGATATTGATTTTTCAATTAATGATTAATTATTGTTGGAGACCCTTCTCCTTGAGATTAGAGGTAAGA
The DNA here is from genome assembly GCA_019925275.1 of Mytilus edulis. Taxonomy (NCBI): domain Eukaryota; kingdom Metazoa; phylum Mollusca; class Bivalvia; order Mytilida; family Mytilidae; genus Mytilus; species Mytilus edulis. The sequence goes on along the minus strand of CM034360.1, from coordinate 123,399,106 downwards.
CTATTTCTTATTCAACATATATAAAAAGAGAAAGGACAAAACAGGAAATCGAATTGTCTGGGGAGATACAAAATTTAGTAAATGAGGTAAGTACAGAGGACACTCTTGATGAAATAGAAGCCAAAAAATGTCAACTTAGAATTTTGAGACAGAACAACGTTAAAAGTAATATGTTAGGTAAAGAACCCGATGGATTGAAGAAGGGGAGAGGCCAACAAATTTCTTTTGTAATTTAGAAACACAAAACTGTGTCAATAAAACTATTAAAAAACTAGTTACTGATGAAAATATTGTAGTTGAAAATCAAAAAGAAATCTTAAAACAATCAAAAATATTTTATGAGAAACTTTACAAAAGACAAGAATGCCTTAAAACGTAAACCTATCAAAAGAAATACCATCTTTGACATCTAAATTAAATGATATTTAAAAAAGAATCATTTAATTTATTTTTGCTGAATTAACACAAGCTTTGAAAAGTAAAATCACAAAAATACTGAACTCAGAGGAAAATCAATTCGGAAAGTCCATAATCACATGGCAAAATCAAATAACAAAACGCATCAAAAACGAATGAAAAGGATGAAAAATAATAAAAGTCCTGGGTCAGATGGTTTTACTGCAGAATCTTTAAAAGTTTTTGGATAGACATTGGAAAGTTTGTTTTGAGGTCAATAAATTATTCATATCAGATAGGGGAAATGTCTGTCACACAGAGGCAGGAAGTTATCACATGTATTCCTAAAGAAGGCAAGTCAAAACAGTTCTTAAAAAAATGGCGTCCAATTACACTTTTGAATTCAACATACAAACTAGCTTCTAGTTGTATTGCTGAGAGGATAAAATCAGTTCTAAACAGAATTATTGATTCTTATCAAACAGGCTTCATCCCGGGTAGATTTATTGGGGAGAACTGTAGACTTATATATGATATTTTACAATTTACAGAAGAAAATGATATCCCTGGTATATTATTACTCATTGATTTTGAGAAGGCCTTCGACTCTATATCATGGGCCTTTCTTTTTGAAACACTGAAGTATTTTAATTTTGGAGACTCTATTATGAAATGGATAAAAATATTTGATAAGGATATTACATCTACTGTCACCCAGAACTGCTGTCTGTCAGACTTTTTCCGTGTGGAGAGAGGCTGTAGACAGGGTGATCCTTTATCTCCCAACCTTTTCTTGCTATGTGCTGAAATATTAGGCATTTTAGTAAGAGGTAGTGATGAGATAAAGGGTATTACGATACACGATTCAGAGTATATCTTGTCTCAATATGCAGACGACACATCACTTATTTTAGATTGGTCGCCTTCCTCGCTGGATGCATCTCTCCGTAAATTACAATTGTATGCTGAGATATCAGGACTGAAAATTAACCTAGACAAAACAAACATTATATGGATAGGTAGTAAAAAACATAGCCAAGACAAAATATGTGTAACGTGGGGACTGAAATGGGGTTTCAGTACCTTCAAATTATTGGGTATCACTTTCTGTGTTGATTTAGATAGAAAGTTAAATCTAAATTTTGCTCCTCGAATACAAGAAATAGAAAAAATATTACAAAAATGGTCAAAACAGTCACTTACTCCGTTTGATAAAATAACTATTTTAAAGTCTTTAATTATATCAAAATTTAATCATCTGTTCCTGTCCATTCCAGGTCCAGATGATAATATGATAAGTCAACTTAATAGTAAAATTTATTCATTCATTTGGGATGATAAGCCTGACAAGATAAAGCGGGATCTTCTATGTCAGGAATACTTCCGAGGGGGCCTAAAAATTATTAATTTAAGAAATTTTATAAAAGGGTTAAAACTTACTTGGGTTAGAAGATTATTTAAGTCAAGATCTAAATGGATTCAATTATTTACCTCCACCCAAAATATAAATTTTACCGAGTTGGCTTATTTTGGAATTATTGAAAAATCAAAAAAACAAATTTTGGGATGAAGTTTTTCATGCCTGGAAAACTATGTCAAAACTCAGACATCCATTTTATTTTGAGGAAGTCATTTCTACATCTATATGGCATTACAAACATATTAAAATTGATAACGTCAGAGTTTACTATAAAAAAAAAAAAAATGGGCACATCATGGGGTATGGACTGTAAATGACCTGTTAGATGAACATGGAAATATATTAACGTATGAAAATTTTGAAATTATGTATAATTTCAAACCCATGTTTCTACAGTTTTATGGACTTATATTAGCACTAAAAAAGTGGCTATAAGACATTGGAATCACACTAAAAGAGAAAAAAAAACATCAGGCTATTATACCTTTTAACATTAATATTTTCTTCAAGTCCGAAAAGGGCTAAAAGGACATGTTTACTATTTTAAATCAAGGAATTTTACCTACAGATTTTGTAGCAGAAAAAAATGGGAAGGTATTCTTCACAAAGTTGTAGAAAATTGGAATAAAATACACTTGTGTGTTACCAATGTTTCAAAAAACACTAGGTTATGTTTGTTTCAATTTAGAATTAATCATTGTATTTTAGGGACAAATCCTTTAATTTTTAAAATGAAGATTGTTATTTGTAATTTCTGTACATTTTGCAAGGAGGAGCCTGAAACTATAAAAATTTACTTTGGGGATGTCATATTGTAGCCGACATTTGGCACAATCTAAATTCATGGATTTTTGAAAAGGTTCTTATCGAAATTCCACTTAATTTGAAAATTGTCATTTTTGGCCTCTATGAAATTATAAAATGAATTTTATTAAAAATAAAATTATCTTACTGACGAAGTACTTTATTTACAGATGTAAGATATAAAACCAAATATAAAAGGCCTTCAAAATTGCATAAAAGAAAACTTGATTTTAGAGAAGTTTTGGAAAGACACAACTTGTACTGGAACCCCTGGGCTAAGGTCATTAATTAAATATAAACATGTATGTATATGAGCATTTGAAATTATTTGTATACTGTTATACCATACCATATGTATGCTCATATATTTTTTGCACTACTATTACTACATTAATGAAAATGTTATTACTATACTTAATCCATAGATTTCTAAGTCAACGGTTAGTTCATATAATGCTTATTATGCGTATTTATTTCACTTGCTTGCTTATTGTGCCACAAGATAAATATATGTTGATACTTGTAAATTCATGAAGAAAAAACAAAAAATTATAAAAAAAATATTAATATAGAGTTGTTGCTCAGTCCATAGTTGTATTTGTTGTGTTTTTTTTTTAAATGTTTTTCATTTCGTCCTTTTCGTTTTTTCATATAATATTGTCAGTTTGTTTTCTACTTATGAGTTTGAATGTCCCTTTAGTATCTTTTTAACACTGTACCTCTAAAGTATATCCCACGTGTATTGGTATAATCTTTCATTATAGAAGTATAAGAAGCAACTTGAAGAATTATTATCTCTAAAAATTAAAAAAACTAACTCAAAAGTAAATAAAAAAAGTTCAATAAATTTAAATTTAACAAAAGTTAACATTAGACAACATCAACCAACATTACGAATGGAAAACAACTGTCATATTCTTGTTATAGGCATTTTCCGTAGAAATTTGTGGTTTATACCTCGTTATGTAGGAACCTAATCCTCTCACTTGTATGACAATTGTTTATGGTTCAGTTTTATTGACATGATTGAATGAGCAAACCTTACAGAAATATGACATATGTGACAATAATTATGTTCCAGGGGCCAAAACTTTGCATGATTGCATATACATTATAGACATTTAGCAATATTGACTAAAAAATTCGTATTCTCCCCTACTTTTGCTGTAAATCGCAGGCTCAACAAAAATGAGGGAAAAAAATCAATAAACATATTCCTCTTGATACAATCTTTTGATTATTAGAAGCGTCTTTCCAAGTTTGGTAAAAATCCAGGATAGTTTATGAATCGAATAAATGTTTTAAAAACTTAACTGCAGACTGTATGTAATGTTTACTGGAAGAAACACTAAGTCCATTTATAAGTCAAATACAGATACACAGGTACAAAATATTAACAACTTTTTCTTGTAGATACTAGCTTTTGACCATAAACAAGCTTCTGTCTAAGTTTGGAACAAATTTTAAATAGTATAAGAAAGTTATTAAATTTTTTAAACAAAAGTGCACACGCTGAAATGTATCGCCTTCTTTACTAATCATTCATTTTATGTTGATAGACCTAAATATAAAGTTTTATTACAACTGTCACATAAACTCAACATCAACCAAGAAAACGAAACATTGATCAATGAACCATGAAAATGAGGTCAAGGTCAGATGAACCATGCCAGACAGACATGTACAGCTAACAATTCTTCAATACAACAAATATAGTTGACTTATTGCTTATAAATGAAGAAAAACAGACCAAAACACAAACACTTAACACTTAGCAATGGACCGTGAAAATGAGGTCAAGGTCAAATAAAACCTGGGTAACAGACTTATAGATCATAAAATATTTCCATACACCAAATATAGTTGACCAAATGCATAAAGTATTAGAAAAATAGACCAAAACTCAAAAACTTAACTTTGACCACTGAACCATGAAAATGAGGTCAAGGTCAGATGACACCTGTCAGCTAGTCATGTACACCTTACAATCATTCCATACACCAAATATAGTAGACCTATTGCATATAGTATAAGAAAAACAGACCAAAACACAAAAACTTAACTATAACCACTGAACCATGAAAATGAGGTCAAGGTCAGATGACACCTGCCAGTTGGACATGTACACCTTACAGTCCTTCCATACACTGAATATACAAGACCTATTGCTTATAGTATCTGAGATATGGACTTGACCACCAAAACTTAACCTTGTTCACTGATCCATGAAATGAGGTTGAGGTAAAGTGAAAACTGTCTGACGGGCATGAGGACCTTGCAAGGTACGCACATACCAAATATAGTTATCCAACTACTTATAATAAGAGAGAATTTAACATTACAAAAAATCTTAACTTTTTTTTCAAGTAGTCACTGAACCATGAAAATGAGGTCAAGGACATTGGACATGTGACAGACGGAAAGTTCGTAACAAGAGGCATCTATATACAAAGTATGAAGTGTCCAGGTCTTCTACCTTCTAAAATATAAAGCTTTTAAAAAGTTAGCTTACGCCGCCGCCATAGCCGTAGTTGACAGTTACGATAGTATGGTAAAACATAATAACATATTAGTATACACCGATATCGACCCAGTTTGAGTTTGTAACTCGGATTTGTTTTTCTCTCAAACGATTTATGAATTTCGAACAGCGGTATACCACTGTTGCCTTAGGTAGCAATACACAGTTAGAAGTTTAGTTTCGCATTATGGCCCCTGTGAATTTTTTAAATATGAAAGTTTTTGTACAATAAAATTGATTTTTAGATAATTGAAGAATAATATAGCCTTCTTAGTGGGTTTATATGAACATTTAGATTGATTTTAACATGTTTTATAGGCCATTTCTATGATTGACAGTCCGTATTTTCCTATCCGTACCGTTCATAGGTCCATAAATTATTGTAGTGTTTATCAACAAAGATTTTGCGCTCGATCTTTTCAATTCAATTTTATGGAAAAACGAGCAGGAAAGCATATGATTTTTTTTTTGAACCACTTGATAGATATAAACCTATGGATTCAGGAAAGGTACCACTGTAATTCATTGAAATTTTCCTTTAGACCAAATTTTGGAGACTTTTGTGACATGTTCACCCCCCTTTTTTGCTATATTTTGTATCTAAGAAATGCAGAATGTTGCCATGGTTACACCCAAAAGGGATTATATTTCACCCTTATGACCATTAGAAATCAAATCTATGGAAGATTTTCTTTCTACAAGTATATACATGCATAACACACATACAAAGCCTTCTTTGTTAGACAGGAGGGGAAAGAGGGTGTTTAAAAATTATGAGTGTCAATTTTAAGTTTTTTCTAACTGTGTATTGCTACCTTAAGCTTATTACCGATATCGATATTGTTCAAATTAAGAAAAATATAATTATATGGGTAAACAAAATGAAAACAAGGGAATGTTATCGTGACAGCAAACCGGATTTTTTAAATATTTTTTTCAAAATCACAAGGACCATACCTCATGAACGGTAAAAGTGACAATCATCTATATTAAACTTAATCTCCGATTTGCAATCAGTAACACCATATTAAAACTTGAAAAGCTTTGGTTGAACGGGTTACCAGTTATAACACGAACATCACTGGAAACACTATTTTCAATCTTTCAAGAACCATAACTCATGAACAGTGAAAGTGGAAATTGTCAATATAAAACTTAATCTCCATTTTGTCACCAGTAAAGATTATATAACTTTGAAAAAATTTGGGTGAACAGTTCATGAGAAAAAGCACGGACACGACTGGAAACACCATTTGTTAAAGTGAGAATGGAAATGGGGAATGTGTCAAAGAGACAAGAACCCGACCAAAGAGCAGACATCAGCCAAAGGCCACAAATGGGTCTTCAGGTGTAACACCATTAATTCAGGTCCGGCCAGAACATGCAGAAAGCACAAGTAGAACATATTTAACACAAAATAGTTCCTACGCATGAGTATACCTTTCAAAATATGTAGAATATTAAGGTATTTGTTGTATCAAATGAAAGCTGAAGGACAGGTGATCATCGAAGAACACTTTTGGACTTATAATTTTGAATATTAAAAAAACTGCACCAAATTTTGAAAAGAGGGTACATTTTGTCTGTTTGTCAGATCTGAAGTACCTGTTTTGGTACATCTGAAGTTCCAGGAATCAGTTCTTTCTTATATGTCATTTGAAGTATGTTGATTTTTTCAGTACAAGACACCAAAAAGTGTTGCTTTGACATGCAATGATTGCCACTTTATTTGAACTTAAAACAAAAGAGGTGTGCCTGCTTGAAATGGAGGAATTTAACATAGAAACCAATGGGACCATGAATTAGTGGTGTACTTCCTTCAATGCAGCAAGAAATTATCGCTCCTAGAGACGTGCTTTAGATGGCCCTGAACAGAAATATATACTAGTTCAGTGGTAATGGACGTCATACCAAAATAGATATAGGAAGATGTGGTATGAGTGCTTATGAGACCACTCTCCATCTAAATAACGATTTATAAAAGTAAACCATTATAGATCAAGATACGGCCTTTAACTCGGAGCCTCCGAAATGTACACAAGAAGCTAAGATTAAAATCATTCAAGACTAATAGAGGCCAGAGACTCCTGACTTTGGGCATCAATGCGGCGGGGTTAAAAATGTTTTTTAGGGTATGAACCCTCCCCCCTTTACCTCTAGCCAATGTAGAACAAACAAACACACAACAATACACACAGTAAAACTCAGTTCAGAAGAAGTCCGAGTCCGATGTCAGAAAAGGTAACAAAATAAACTAACAAAGTGACAATGATACATTAATAAACAAAGGACTACTAGCAATTACTGGCATGCAAGCTCCAGACTTCAATTAAACTGATTAAAAGATTATGCCTTCATCATATGAATATCAAGTACAATCCCTCCCGTTAAGGGTTTTGTACTGTATTAATTATAGCATCATTAAAATATATGAGAAGAACATAACCCGTATCATGGCAACAACTGAATTAAACATAAATGTGTTTATTTCCGATGCAAAGACCCTACAAGTGTATTAATCTTTCAAGAACCATAACTCCTGAACGAAGAAAATGAAAGTCGTCAATACTGAACTTGACCTCTATTGTGTCATCAGCAACAACATATTTCAATTTGAAAAGCTTCGGTGGAACGGTTCATGAGTAAATGTGATTGTCAGCCGCCCACCGATCAGATGTTTGATCTCCCAATATTGTACATCTCAAAAAACAATAACCGATTTTTCTTCAGAAATCCCGCTAACAACACTACAAAAATTGCATTGAGCTGCAAGCACCATGTAAGTGTTGAGAACTGTTTATGTCAGGATAACACATTAAGAGAACAGTTGCATGTCAGGTGTACACACTTTAGGCCGGTGAACAATAAGGAGTTATAAAATAATAATCGTCTAAAATGATATACGGCTATATTATATATCATTCAATCTGAAAATATGTGGACTCCCTATTTATTGTTTTCCTAAAATCAAATAGAAACATTCATCAAATGAGTTTTCCGAGTAAATGAACAAACAGGAAGGAAGAAGGGTTAGTTTGAAAAGATGTATGTTTTGTCCAATATTAAGAACAACGGCCGTCAAAACTAAAACGTATGTACAGAAAAATATGAACAAATATGTATTCATTCATGTAAATGTCTTTTATACCCAAATGAAAGTGGAAACTCGGTACTTGCAAAACTGGCAACAAAAAAATATTTTAAAAACAGACTTATAATTGAGTTTCAACAACGTCATGACGTTTAGTATGAAATAATTACATTAGATGTATATTTAATTATAATACGTTATTCTGATTGGCTTACTGCACATCACGTGTTATTACTTTAGCAATTTCATTACACAATAAAACTTATCATTGATGATAACACGAGGTCCAACAATAAAGTGCACAGGTGAATTGAATAAAAAAATGATAAAATTCGTATTTTCATGATCATAGCGCTTCATACAAAATGTACTTCGTTCAACGCTTTTACACCCCAATGAAGTTACAAAAAGAAGCATTCAATTCTTAAATAAAATGTATAAGTAGGAATATAAATCATTATTAAATAGCAAACAACTTTAAAATGACATTTTTAATGATATATAGGCCTTTTATTTGTTGAAAATTCGAAAAAGTTACACAAGAAAAAAATCAGGATAGTTAAACATCGCACTAAACATGCGTAACATACGTAACTGAAATAAGTAATTTAGACCTCAAATTACTGTTGTATTTTATTGAACTTTATTACATATTTAAGTTCTAATCCTTTGGCAGGAATACATATGTTCGTACATGAAAGGTTAAGCAACTCTCAAATATCAATATTAGTCCAAAGTTTTTAACGAACACGACAATATTATCAAAACAAACTGTCAATCATTCCAAAGTAGTTCATCAATGACCTAATTGTTGTAAAACCAATAAATGGAAAACAAGTATAACAAGAGCAACTAACGACAACCACTAAATGACAGGCTCCTGACTTTGGACAGGAACGATGGAAGGTGATGAAACATGCTTTATATATTGTTTTACTCTCTTCCTAACCTGGTCAGGTTGTATAATACCACAACATATGAACAAATTGTAATACCTGTTCTGATATCCCGCACCTAGTAAATAAAATCGTTAGTTTGCAAATAAGAACTTGGATATTAACAATCTATAGTAACTCATTGTGTTTCTGATAAATTTTGCAATTTGTATGGTCATATATCATGTATATATAGAGTACTTGTTTTTTGGTAGATAACAGCCGAATCTGCAGACAATAAACCAGTATAAATCAACACTCTCGATGGCTAAAATAAGGCTGTCATCAGCAAAAAAAAGTTTAAGAAAATTAACGTGACATGACATTCTATTAACGTGGCTTCGGATTTACGTCCTGCAGTGTATATTTGCTAGTCTATACATCTTGCAGACAAACGAACATCATGCATTCTATTATCGTAACATGAAAAGTCATATTAATCATATTTCTCCACCCCATTCAACACAATAGTATGACTTACAATAAGACGAAAAACACAGTGTATCGTAACTATTTTTAATGGCATTTATATATTTTGGTAATACAGTGAAGTAAGGAATTCCAAAACAGATGTAAACATAGATCTTGTCATTAATCTAGCAATTACCTGAACTGATAGTTTGCTACACCGATGTGTGTACAATACATTTTGTGGTTTAAAAGCTAAAAATTAATCTATGTCTATCTAACTATGTGTTTGATGTCGTGGCCGTTCTTCTCTTAATTAGATAAACATTGATTTAAAAGTGTTGAATTAAACAACTGATATTAATACTTTTGAAATAATGTTCATAACCATACTTCCTCTTTTTGTCATTTAACAATAGTGTCACATGAGCACCTTGACTTGTTCTGATTTGTATCAAAACCTTAACGAATAAGAAAGCGTGCCAACGTCTTCATTGAACATGTTAAAGGACAAATATATAAAAATAAGAAGATATGATATCATTTTGCTAATGAGACAACTCTCCAAAAGACACAAAATGAAACAGAAATTAACAATTGTAGGTCACCGTACGGCCTTTAACTATGAGCAACGCCATACTGCAACTCGGGCTATCAATGGCCCCGACACGTGTTACAAATGTTAAACATTTCAACAACAACTTATTTACAAAGCAACAAACGACCACCACTGAATTACAGTTTTCTCACTTTGGACAGGCACATACATAATATATATGTTTGAAATGTCGTTATATATTTGTTTCACATCGACATCGAAAACTTATTTAATTCTTCTTAATTTCTTTTAATTTCAGTATAAAGTTCATATTTTTTTTACTTTACAATCACCAAACATGACATCTTTACCCAATTTACTTTGAAAAAAAACATGTTGTGGTACTTCTTTAAATCCTCTTTAGGTAGCAGTCACAGTAAGCAGTGTCCGCATTTACATATCTAGACCGTCCATAGTTCCAGACATCAGTGTAATGTTTAGGTAGCAATAAACAGGAAGGAGATCACCCCTAGTTTTTAAATGGGGTTCGTGTTGCATATTCTTTATTTTTTATGTTGTGTGTACTATTGTTTGTCTGTTTGTCTTTTTCATTTTTAGCCTTGGCGTTCTCGGCTTATTTTTGATTTATGAGTTTGACTGTCCCTTTGGTATCTTTCGTCCCTCTTTTAGGAAAAAATATTAAAATTTGCCCTCATCAATTTTACCATCCCCTTTTCATTGCTTTCTTGCAATAATAAACTTACTATTTGTATCATATATGTGCATATGCATGTAATCAGAATCTTCCATAGATTTTCTATCCAGTTTATAAAATGGTAAAATATAATTTCTTTTGGGTGTATCCATGGCAACAATATGCATGTATTTGCTATAAAATATTGCAAAAAGGGGCAAAAAGATGTCACTTATTCCCCCAACATTTGGCTAAAAGTAGAATTTCAATCGCTTGAAGTAATACCTTTTCTGAAACTGTTTACATATATCTTTCAGTATATCCAATGAAAATCATATGTCTTTCATCTTGGACCCTTTGGGCCCCTTTTTCCTAAACTGTTGAGACCAAAACTCCCAAAAATCAATCCAAACCTTCCTTTTCTGTTCATAAACCATGTGTTTAAATTTCATAGATTTCTTTTTACTTATACTAAAGTTATTGTGCGAAAACCAAGAATAATGCTTATGTGGGTCCTTTTTTGTCCCCTTATTCCTAAACTGTTGGGACCCAAACTCCCAAAATCAATCACAACCTTCCTTTAGTGGTCATAAACCGTGTGTTTAAATTTTATAGATTTCTATTTACTTATACTACAGTTATTGTGCGAAAACAAAAAATAATGCTTATTTGGGCCCTTCTTTGGCCCCTAGTTCCTTAACTGTTGGGACCCAAACTCCCAAAATCAATCCCAACCTTCTTTTTGTGGTCATAAACCTTGTGTTAAAATTTCATAGATTTCTATTTACTTAAACTAAAGTTATAGTGCGAAAACCAAGAAAATGCTTATTCGGGCCCTTTTTGGCCCCTAATTCCTTAACTGTTGAGACCCAAACTCCAAAAATCAATCCAACTTTCCTTCATTGGTCATAAACCTTGTGTTAAAATTTCATCAATTTCTATGTACTTATACTAAAGTTACAGTGCGAAAACCAAATGTCTTCGGACGAGGACGACGATGAGGCCAACGTGATACCAATATACGACTAAAAAATTTTCAATTTTTGCGGTCGTATAAAAACTTAACTATTACCACTGAACCATAAAAATGAGGTCAAGGTTAGATGACACGTGCCAGTTGGACATGAACACCTTACAATTATCCATACATGAAATCTATGAGATATATTGCATATAGTATCTCAGATATTTTCTTCCTTGTTCACTGATCAATGAAATCAGGTCGAGGTCAAGTGAAAACCTGCAAGGTATGCACATACCAAATATAGTTATTATATTACTCATAATAAGAGAGAAATTAACATAACAAAAAATCGTAACTTTTTTTTCATGTAGTCACTAAACCATGAAAATGAGGTCAAGGATAATGAACATGTGATTGAAGAAAACTATTATAAGGCATCTACATTCAAAGTATGAAGCATTCATGTCTTCTACCTTCTAAAATAAAAAAAACTTTCAAGAAGTGAACTAACGCCGCCGCCGTCGCCGCCGGATCACTATCCCTATGTTGAGCTTTCTGCGAAAAAAGTCGCAGGCTCGACAAAACAATGAGAAGAAAGAAATGTGATTTATTTGATTTCAGTTTTAGTTAAAGTATTACTCTAAGAGATTGAAGTTCTACTTCTGGTCAAATTTTTAGGCAATACGGACATCTTTTTGTAGCTTTCTGTTCGGTGTGAGCCAATGCTCCGTGTTAAAGGCCGTACCTTGAGCTATAAGGTTTCCGTTTCTAAATTTTTACTTGGATGGAGATTTGTCTCATTGGCACTCATACCACATCTTCCTATATCTATCTTTACTCCTTTATTTTTTTTTTTATAGCAAATAAATGCGGATTGTTGCCATAGATACAACGAAAAGAGATGATATAATACCATTTTAGCTACTGGATATAAATCTATGCAGGATACTGATTACAAACATATGTACATATACGACACAAACAGTAAGCTTAATTTATAGGAAAGCATGTAAATTGCTACCTTATGTGTGATTCATTAAGTACAAACGGAACCACATACGAACCAAACAGATTAGATATCTTAAGTTGACAAGGATAGATCTTACAAATTTTAAGAAAAATTCTCACCTTTTACCAATATTCTACTTGGTTCTGATTCATCAATAATAACAACACTAAAATTGTTAATGTAGTTTAACGTACATATGTAGTCCTTTTCATCTTCACATTTCAATTCATTAAACGTCATTGTTGCTTTTCTGGATACATTTGTTATATTTCTCAATGTGACTCTTCCTGATAGATAATCTCCTGACGGAGGTAATATCGCCGCTTTTCCAGGTGGAAACATTGCAACTGGTTCCCTTATAGGGAAAATTCCCTTTTCGTTTCTTGCAACGATAGCCACATTGATAAAAGTTTGTTTGTCACTTCTGGTAAAGGAACAAGTTAAATCCGTTTTACTTTTGCCAATCAGTCCATTTATGTTTTGATTGATCGAAATGTTCACAGCCAGTATATCTGAAAAAATAGTCATAAATGAAAGGCATTGCTTATGAAAAATTTCGTTATCATTGATATAAGTTATGATAACCTGCTGTGACATAAAATAAACTAAAGGCTCTCAAGAGACTGTATCGCTCACCTGTATCTACTATGGTTTTCGAAATCATGTTAAATAAGGTTAACATCTTAATAAATAGTATTCGATACCCTAATAATGATTTATACCAAGTTTGGTTTAATTTGGCCCAGTAGTTACATGTTAATAGTAGTTACATATTAGTTGTTATATAAATTATAAGCAGGTCATCCAATTGAAGTCGTACAATAGTTCATGAGGACCCCTTGTTATAATTTAAATAAGTTTCTTTTTTCAGAAGGTCTCGTGTATGTATTAAAAATTCATAATATCTAATAAAATTAGTATATTTAGCTAACAAAGTCCTTATTTTTGAATAAAGTAACATTACATTTTAGTGGAAAATTGTTTTAACATTAATTAGGCTTAAATTAAAAATTGTTTGCTCGCCCTTCTCTGTGATTAATGTAAGATAACTCTGGTCAATTTTCCTAACATTCTATCATTATTGGAAGATAGTATATTTCTGTTATCATTTACAGTCTTTTTTTCAGAAAAGTTAAAAATGTTTTGTGTAGGTTCCAATTATAAATTTTCACTATAGTATTCGGCGTAAGTTAGAAGTTTCTGTTATAAAATGGTGGCTATGGTGTTCTGGTTTGTGTTTGTGCGTATGTATGTTTGGGTTAGGCGGTATTACACTTCTTTCATGCATTGTCTTTAGGGTTCGAGTAATGCAGATAAATAAAGACAGTGTGTCTGCTTCATTTGAGTTCTGACATAATTGTATACACCATATCAAAGAAACAATTGCCTTTACAAGTATGAGGATGAATGCTGTTGGAGATTATATGATGCACCACAACCTGAAACAGTGTTTTCTTGATAGCAGAATTAAACATATGTTATTCACCGGCATATTGTAAAAAGAAATTATTTGTTTTAATATTTTCATAATACGGCTTTAAAAGAAAGCAATTTCATGATTACTTGGAAGAAGATGCTCTATCTGTGACACAGGCACGTATTTGTTTCAGAAAAAATCCCCTATACCTTAATGTTACATTAAAGACTTAAGTATATAGGATTTTTTTTTATTCTGAGACAAGTGCCTGTGATCTGTGATTTCAGAATAACTTGTCTCATCGCACTAAGAAACTTATTGATGGTGTGGGTAGATTTGAATGACGTTCTTGCATGGTTGGATTTTTTTTAAATGTAACAAAAATATATGTATATGACAATAAAATAATTTTTTATGTTGGTATATATTAATTTTAAACATTTCAAAGCAAATAAATGAAATTATAGATATACATATCTGTCTTTAATCAAATCAAATCAAATATGTTATTGTCGTATAAACTTAACAGTTTGTGACCAACATATTTAATAAACCAATGAAAAATACTAATATCTAGTACATTTACATAATTTGTAACGATTTTAAATTCAATAACAATAACTATATGTAAAAGATTAAATTATAACCCTGTTCAAGGTAGACAATCAACACATTGACTTTTTGAAATTGAACATAGTTCAAAGGAATATAACTCTTGAATTAATAGTTTTCCCACAAGGACGCGGTGTGTCAGTGTAAGATCACCCCAATGGCCGGAGGCCAGAGGGTGATCTAACACTGACACACCAAGTCCGAGTGGGATAACTATTTTACATCCCAGCTGTTTTAAATAAGACGAAAAACCATTTACAATTCATAAAATCTAGTTTAGATCGCCACACAACCATTACAATATACTTTATATATTACTATATGATGTATACCCTTTATGACCCCCGAACACGATAAATAGATATCAAACAATGTCAACTCGCCCCACTTGCCAATCGGCCCACTATATCGCCACTTTATACAAAAATCGCCCAACTCATGTTTACCGACTCGCCCCACTTTTGAAAGTGTACAATCAAATTGAACAATCAGTCTGACAACTCACTTATTAACGAAAAAGGTTTAAACCCCACTGAATAAAGGTTTGCCAACTCGCCCCAGTTATAAAAATATTTTGCTTCCTTTAAGTATGTTAAATTACTGTTAGTTCGTATCCAGTCCTCCTGGTGTAGTGGTATGTGTCGTGGCTTGATATGCTAAAGGTCTTGGGTTCGAATCCCAGCCGATACACTGGAATTTTTCTACGTTAATTTTGATAGATAGTCTTTTCCGTATAATTATAGTGGATTTGACATTCCCGCCAAAATGTTATAGAACAAAAGAAAGTATGCATAACAAAGAAACTCAAACTAGGATGAGCTGGTAGGGGCTCAGATGACCCCTATTAGAACAAAGGAGCTGGGATGTAATACAAATGACACATCAATCGAATTAATTAACTGGGCATTCGTGCTACACCTTCAAGGAAGATTCTAAATTTTAAACAATTAACAAGTTGTTAATCTATAGGATAGTGACGATTAATGAATGCTTACCCACAGTAGAGAATATTAGTTTGAATTTTTGTTAAACTTACTCAGAAAAATGCTCGAACTACTTGACTTTCATAGCTCATAATTAACGTGTTAACACATTGATATAATATGGTTGTTAAACATTATAAACCTGTAACAGTATAAGACACTCTACAACTCGTTTGCTTGCATTAACTAACCCAAATAGATATTTATTTAAAGCCTAAACATTTCGACATATTGTTTACATTTTATAAATTTTGGTATTCTAATTGTAATACAGATTCCGGTTAAGGTTTGACTAATTACCAATATCCTGATATAGTCAGGTAAATATGATAGTGTATGTCGTGTGAGATTAACAATTGTATGTTAAATGAGTAACCTTCGTCAACTAAAGAATTTATTATTATTTTATATTATTATTATTATCATATGATGAGTTTATTCGTATAAAATAGACATTTTATTTTGTTGTTTTTGCTAGAAATATGACTAAATAACATTATCTCTCTCGAATTGAAATGATTAAAGCAATTACTGTGAAAGTACTTTAATTCGTGGGTATCAATTTTCTTGGTTTGAGCAACATTTATTTGTTCGTGTGTTTTTGAATTCGTGGATTTAGGTTTTCTTAAAAAAAATAAACAAGAGTGCACATGCTGAAATGTCTCGCATCCTTTACTAATCATGATATTATGTTGATAGTCCTAAATATAAAACTTTTTACAACTGTCACATAAACTCAACAGTAACCAAGAAAACTAAACATTGGTCAATGAACCATGAAAATGAGGTCAAGGTCAGATGAACCATGCCAGGCAGACATGTACAGCTAACAATTCTTCCATACAACAAATAAAGTTGACCTATTGCTTATAAATTAAGAAAAACAGACCAAAACACAAATACTTTAACACTTAGCAATGAACCGTGAAAATGAGGTCAAGGTCAAATAAAACCTGTGCGACTGACATATAGATCATAAAATATTTCCGTACACCAAATATAGTTGACATATTGCATATAGTAATAGAAAAATTGACCAAAACTCAAAAACTTAATTTTGACCACTGAACCATGAAAATGAGGTCAAGGTCAGATGACACCTGTCAGTCAGACATGTACACCTTACAATCATTCCATACACCAAATATAGTAGACCTATTGCATATAGTATAAGAAAAACAGACCAAAACAGTTGTGCACATATATTACTCATATGTGTGTCCATGAAGTGTTAGCGTTTATTATCTACACAAAGTAAAAAAAACTTTTACAATTCAAAAAAGAGTGCACAAGCTGAAATGTCTCGACTTCTTTACCAATCATTGATATAGTCGAATCAAACTAAGTTTGTACCTAAAACTAATTGCAACACAAACATTTTTAGTTCTAATCTATAGCATTAGGCCCTACATTTAACAGAAAAAAAGTCCCATAAAATCTTACTTGAGGAAAACTCAAAATCAGCATTTTTAATTTCATGTGGAAATTAACATTGAAATGGGAGATAACTCCACAAAGATATTTTTTGTAAGCTTTTGGTTGATTTTCTTAAAATGTATGTAAAGTATGATACGTTGATGGCGTTGTAAATTCGTTGACTATATTTTCTTAATATTTCTGCCTTTATCTGAGTTATCTCCCTTTTCAATGCAAATCTCCACAAAAATTTCAAATCATGATTTTTTTAGTCTTCCTCAAATTAGATTTAATGGGACTTTTTTCTGGGTATATTTGGGGTATAATGCTGAAGATTAAAACTTTAAAATCTTCTGTTGTAATTACAATAAGGTTAGGGTCAAATTTATGCTAGATTGACTGGACTGCTTTATTTTGATAGTCCTGAATATAAAGCTTTACTACAACTATCACATAAACTTATCATGATCCAAGAAAAAAAGATCAAGATCATTTAACCAAACAAGAAATAATTGTATACCGTTACAATCATTCAATACACCAAATGTAGTTGACTTATTGCTTATTGGGTTTTTTTCAGACGTAGTCGGTATAGTTTCGGTTTGAGCCCTTTGAACTTAAGGACGCTTAACTATGGCAACAGAATACGCATGCTCGAAAATCCTTTCTGTGATTGGACAAAATGCTGTCATGATGGGTGATTTGGTTGTGTTTGAAAAAACGTCTCGTTAATTATATCGTGATGGAAAGCAAGTGAAAAACTATAAATATTTGAACTAGATCTTACAAAGATTTATATTTTTATTAAAATAATTGTTTCTCCAATAGCTCTTTGCATCCATGACAGCTGTTTATTCGGGACAATTATAAAATTTTTAATGTAAACTTTGTTGTACAAACGTACATGAATTTTAGAACGCACCTACGCATGTCAGATTTCCGCGGGGTTTTGGTGAATGTAAATAGAAAGATACGAGGACAGAGAATACTGAGCACAAACAGAGAAAACGTTATTCAAATGGTAAATCACTTATTTAAATATAATCGGAATATTCACAAAACAATTTGTAACGTTCTTTTGTTGGTAATTCATTGATTTTTAGATAGTTAGAGCATTGTTGTTCACAAGATGAAGGTCGTGAACGGGCGTTGCAACCAAGGACAAATTGTGTCAAACTATGCAGGTTTTCAGTGCACTGCAATCGCCTTCTTGTAGTTACATTCAGATGGAGATTTAATTAAAGAGGTCCTGCATCATTAAGTCATTGTGCTTCTGAAGGTTATCGAAATGATAGTTTTAAACATATACTCAAATTT
This sequence comes from Mytilus edulis, assembly GCA_019925275.1. Lineage (NCBI taxonomy): Eukaryota > Metazoa > Mollusca > Bivalvia > Mytilida > Mytilidae > Mytilus > Mytilus edulis. Next base: position 123,380,581 of record CM034360.1, on the reverse strand, counting down.
AAATACGTCGGATATCTTTTTAAAAGATAGTTCTTGTTAAGACCAATAAACCATAAAAATGAGGTTAAGATCAGATAAACCATGTCAGGCAGACATGTACAGCTTACAATTTCTCCATACAACATAGTTGACCTTTTTCTTATAGTTTAAGGAAACATACTAAACACAAAATACTTAACAGTCAGCAATTAATCGTGAAAATGAGGTAAAGGTCAAATAAAACCTGCGAGACTGACATGTTCATCATAAAATATTTCCATACACCAAATATAGTAGACATATTGCATCCAGTACAAGAAAAGCAGACCAAAACACAAAAATTTAACTATAACCACTGAACTATGAAAAAAAGGTCAAGGTCAGATGACAAATGTCAGTTGGACATGTACAACTTACAGTCCTTCCATACACCGAATATACTAGACATATTGCTTATAGTATCCGAGATATGGAATTGACCACCAAAACTTAACCTTGTTTACTGATCAATGAAATGAGGTCGAGGTCAAGTGAAATCGTCTGACGGGCATTGGGACCTTGCAAGCTACGCACAAACAAAATACAGTTATCCTTATATTCATTATAAGAGAGAAATAAACATTACAAAAAAAAAGGTAAGTAGTCACTGAACCTTGAAAATGAGGCCAAGGACAATGGACATGTGGCAGACACAAACTTCGTAACATGAGGCATCTATATACAAAGTATGAAGCATCTAGGTCTTCCACCTGCTTAAATATATAAAAGATTTTAGCAGTGATTAAGCTAACGCCGACATCGCCGGTTCACTATCTGTGTTGGTCCTTTTGCGACGCAGGCCCGACAATTCCTCATCCTGAGTCACTTATGTCGAGAGCACCATAGAAGGTGTAAATGAATTAGTCAATGTGTATACTTGTTTTAACCAATATCTTCATTCAGAAATGTCAACTATGGGAGTACAATGTGAAAGGCTGCAGATTTCAATATATTTAGCATTGAAACAATAAAAGGGTGAATTAACCTACGCCATGTTAATATATTTGGTAAAAAAAAAAATCAACCTTACCAAATCAATTGACTTCAGCCGATTATTCTTTGTTTATTGTCTTTTGACTTGTTTTTTTATCCATACAGGACTTGTGTTTTTATGTTATTGCTTCCTTTGTATTGTAATTGAACTAGAGGCTCTAAAGAGCCCGTGTTGCCACCTTGGTCTCTGTGCATATCCAACAAAGGACACCCTTCAACATTGTAGACAAGAATAAAATTTATGACAAATCTGTTTTGTTGATCTTGTATTGCTAATCATTTAGCTTGTTTGGTTTCTCTCTATCTTCTCTAGTTTTTGCTCAAAACAGAGGATAACAAAAATCTTCATTTAAGGGCAATCATTTCTATAAAGAGTCACAGTCTAGTTAACTATATCGGCAAAATTTGACTTGTTAGTAGATCTAGACTTGGTGATCAGTTTTGTGAATTAAACTTAAAAGATATTTTTATCTTTTATAATTTTCTATCATATACATGTATGACAACACGCCAAAAAAATGTGAAAATAGTTTTTAATGACAATAACTCCAACAAGAAGTCGTCTGATCATTTTCTCCATTAAATTGTCTTCATTATAGATTTTGTTTTGCTGATATTTTTTGGTTACACTACAGACTGCTGAAGAGTCTAAAGAGACAAGATTTTGTGCTCGACCAGTAAAATCGAGCACACATTTTACTCAACCAGTCTAAACCTGTCTCTACTAGTCTCGACTAGCATGGACCTTCGATTTTATTTTAAAGTGGTGTAAATCAGCCCATCTAACTAAATCAAATATAGATCCAACAAAATTCCAGTTTATTTGGTAGTTTAGTTCATTGCTGTAAAATTTAAAGAATTAAATTAATAGGTAAAAATTAATTTGATTAAATTCAGAAAGTCATCTTTAATTTAACATAACATGTTAGATGGGCTGACTTACACCAGTCAAGACTAAATATGAAAGTCCAGACTAGTCGAGACAGGTCGAGACTGAGTTGAGACTAGTAGAGACAGGTCGAGACAGGTCAAGACAGGTCGAGACCCTTTCAGACTACACGAAGATCATCAAGTATTGAATCAGGTTTATTAAGTAAAATCGACACCTAGTCAAGTACAGTTAAGTACAATTCAGTACTGTCGAGACAATGTCGAGACTAGCCGAGTAAAATGTGTGCTCGATTTTACTGGTTGAGTACGAAATCTGGTCTTTTCAGACTCTGAGCAGTGTGTAGTGCAAGCTAAGTTTCTATCTGTCTATTATACAAATGAAGTTTTAAGATATAAGGCAAAAACGCAACAAAAAAAAATGGTCAAAATCATCATCAAAGAGCAGACACTCTAATAAGGAGTCGATTGACAATTTCGACCATGTTAACCTATTTGTAGAACTTGTCTTTATGATCATCTTAAAGTTTCTGTGTACCTATCATAGTTTTCAAGATAGTAGGCAAAAATGAAAAAAAATATATAAATTTGTCATTTAAGCGCAATAAATCCTATAAGAAGTCATCTGACAGTTTAGATATGTACGGACAATTGGTAGGGCTTAACATCCTGAACATTTTTGCTCTCGTCAGATTTTCTCTTTTATAATGGTTTTCGAATTAATAGACAAAACTTGCATATTACCCTCTATGTTCTATGTTTAGCCATGTTGGCCATCTTCGTTGGCAGGCTATGTCATGAGACATACTTTTTAAATTAGATTATGATTGTTGCCAATTGTGAGTACTTTTGGCAAAACATTTTCAGGGGAGAGAACTTCGTAAAATATCACAAAATAAATGGGGACTGAATGTGTCCATGGGAACACATATAATGCCCTCAATAGCATATAACATTATAAAGAAGGATAACTCAAGAACCTTAAAAGAAACGCTTCCAAAATTTAAACCTAAACTGAGTTAAGTGGTAATAACGATTATATATACATTTCATCAAATTTAGTTCAAACAAACATAAGTTAGAGAACGGAAACAAAATATCATACAAGGTTATAATGGGACAGAACTGAGGAACATTAATCAAAGTGCTTGTAAGCACCGACGGACAAGGATTGTTTTAATTTTTTCAGTGAACATTGCATTGTAGGTGTAATACCACCAAATCATGGTACGTCACATCCGGTTGCATACGAAAGTAGGCCTAAAAAATATTCCCTTGAATTTGACAGTTGTAGAAAATTAACCCTGCATTTCAATGCACTTAAATTTTTCTGAGTCGTAAATATGTATGTTGGGTGTCTGAAAGCATCATTCTTTTTTTATTTGATGGTCTTATAAAATATTTTGGAACGTTAAGGTTACATAGTTACCAAAGCAGGTAACCAGTAAATAACAGTGTAAAAATTGGGTTGTCTACCCTCGGCGGTGGTTACTTTCTTATATGCAATGAAATGTAGTGTGAAATTTTCACTGTATCACTGGAAAGGATTGAACTTTACACATGCAAAGTATTTCTTTGGTTGAAATAAAGGTAAATACTGTACGATTTTTTTAAAAGTGCCAATTTAACAAAGACTAATAGGGGAAAATCAATGGTGGTATTACACCTGTATAAAGCATTGGTTGTAGTTGATGTAATTGTTAAAATTAATTTTTAAAATTAGAGTTATCTTCCTTTGTTCATAATTGCAGTTGGTTAAATTAATTTTTAAAATAAATTGATGATTCGCGTTGTAAAAGATCTTGAATAGTTTGTTTTTTTTGCCGATGATAGAGGGTAGAGCATAGATAGTTGCCTCTTGTTAAGTTCTCCTTCAACTGGTATTGCTCCTAAGAGTAGATATATTGCTGATATAGCTGTTCTTTGCGGTAGAGATTGAATATGTCTCAATGTATTTTTATGAAAATTTTCAAGTATTTCAATTTGTCCTTGTAAGTGGTAGTATCTCTTAACCATATAGATGCCTTAGGGAAATATATGTCTTGTAGATGTTATATCCTGTAATTGGGTCTCCCCATTAATCCATGGAGACAGTGGGGTTGTTTTTGTAGAGTTCTTCAAGAAGGTCTTGGACGTACAGTTTATAGAGGTGCGTAGATAGAATGTCTCCTTGTCTTACTTCTTGTTTGATATTAAAAGTGTCGCTGATGTCCCCCATTCATTTACTTTAAAAGATCTGGAGGAATATTTTGGTCTGGTAGTGTGATATGTTTGACTGCATCAAACGCTGATTGTACATCTACTGTTGTTATGAATAATGGTATATTGTTTTTAACTTTTTCACATTTTGCTTCTGTTATAAGTAGGCTTGCCATGAGAAGACACAATACTTCTGTAAAGCCAAATTGTAGATCTAGACCCGTTTGTAATTGGAGCATCTCTAGTATACAAATTTCATGTACTTTTCCAATGATGGGCGTAACAGTAATTCCTCTGTAGCTCTCGTCTTCTAGGGGGGGTTTTATCACTCTTTATTACACGAGTAAGGAGTCCCGTTTTAAAGGCTTTTGGAATAGAGTTGGTCTCTTTGATTTTATTAAAAAGAGTTGTTAACATGGTTAATACTGACGTTAATACTGTTTTGGCATTCTGAGTCCATATTCATCTGATGATTTCCCTATATTTAAATTTTTATTGAGTTTTGAATTTCTTTTTCTGTATATGGGTCAGATGTTGGTGACTTTTCTTTATAACATTTTTCATTCAGGTTTTGACGTGTTTAACAGAGTTCTGAATAGTAGTTTTTTGGCATACTAAAGTATATATTCATAGTATTTAGCAAGTACTTTTTTTGGTTTGAATGACAGTATTCCTTTCATCATCTTTTTCTTAACAAGTTGTTGTACTATTTCTGGATTTTTCGGTTTCTATTAATCAGTATGTAGAAATGTTCTGTTGTTGGTTTTTGCATGATCATTTTCTAGCAATGGCTTGCTTCATTTTTTTTGTGTATTTCTCTCAAATTTCTTAGCTGTTTTCAATTCAGTATGTAATGAATTGTTTTGTGGCCGTCCCTGATTTTTCCAATGTGAATATAGTAATTTACATGATTTCAGATGTTTTCGAATAGTTAGCGTTGCTTTCAATTTGGCCCTTGTAACTTGGTAGATTTTCCCGGTCAGCTTACTTTTTTGCTTTTAGTCATTCCTTTGTAATGGTTTGAAGTTGGTCTGAAGTCGAATCCTCAGATTGATTTTAAGGAGACCCTTTTGTGGTTCAAACCTTGTGTTTAAATTTCAATTTATATTTACTTAATTTAAGTTATTGGCAAATTTCCAATTATGCTAAAATTATTGACCGCTACGTATATTGACTGTCCCTTTGGTATCGTTCGTCCCTCTTTTATTGGCAAATTTTCAATTATACTTAAGTTATTGGCAAATTTCCAATGGAGTTTATTATACTAAAGTCATTGGCAAATTTTCAATGGAGTTTATTAATACTGAAGTTATTGGCAAATTTCGAATACACATTTTTTAAAGCAGTGTGAAGAAGTTCCATTACTTTTGGATTACCTCCCTTACACTGCTTTCAAATTGTTTTACCTGTCTTTTAAGCAGAAAAAAACCCTTGTTTTCCCGTTTTTTGCCCCGAATATATATATGGTTTGATCCATAACCCCCCAAAGTCAATCCTAACCATCCCTTAGTAGTATGGAATCTTGTGGTATAATTTGAGAAAGATTCATACACTTTTACACACGTTCTTGTCTTGAAACTAAAAAAATGCTTGGTTTTTTGGCCCCTTTTTGACCCTTTATTCCTAGAACAGTGTGGTACACTTTAAGAGCAATTGAAAAACTTATACACAACTTATTGTCCTGAAACTAGATAAATGCTTGTTTTGGGCTCCTCGAAATCAATCCCAACCTTCCTTTTGTGGTAATAATTTAAACATTGTGTTAAAATTTTATTTATTAATTTTTATTTTACTTATACTAAAGTTATTATCCGGAAACCATCTGTCTTTGGACGACGCTGACGATGATGACGACGACGAGGACAACAACGTGATACCAATATACGACCAAATAAAAATATTTTTTGCGGTCGCATAAAAACTGCAAATTTTCCTTAAAATTACTATAATTCAGGGGCAGCAACCCAACAACGAGTTGTCTGATTCGTCTGAATATTTAAGGGTTATTGATCTAAATCTGATGAACATTTTTTACCTATTGTCAGATTTTCTCTTAATGCTTTAGTTTCAGAGATATAAGCAAAAAAACTGCATTTTATCCCGTATGTTCTATTTTTAGCCATGTCTGCCATGTTGGTTGCCATGGGACACTTTTTTAGCTCACCTGGCCCGATGGGCCAAGTAAGCTTTTCTCATTACTTGGCGTCCGTCGTCGTCGTTAATATTTACAAAAACCTTCACCTCTGAAACTAATGGGCAAAATTTTTATATTGTAATTTTCCCCATGTCAGATTTGCTGTAAATGCTTTAGTTTCAGAGATTTAAGCCAAAAGATGCATTTAACCCTATGTTCTATTTTTAGTAATTGCAGTCATGATTGTTGGAAAGCTGGGTCATCGGACACCTTTTTCAAAACAAGATACCCTAATGATGGCTGTGGCCAAGTTTGGTTGAATTTAGTCCAGTAGTTTCAGAGAAGATTTTGTAAAAGATTACAAACAAGAATGTCCAAAGTACACGGATGCCCCACTCGCACTATCATTTTCCATGTTCCATGGCCTTTGAAATTGGGTAAATATCTAATTTGGCATTAAAATTAGAAAGATTATACTATAGGGAACAGGTGTACAAAGTTTCAAGTTGATTGGACTTCAATTTCATCAAAAACTACCTTGACCAAAAACTATAACCTGAAGCGGGACGAACGAACGAACGGACGAACGAACGGAGCCACAGACCAGAAAACATAATGCCCCTCTACTATCGTAAACGTTTTAAAAAATTACAACCAGATGCTCCGCAGGGCGCAGCTTTATACGACCGCAGAGGTCGAACCCTGAACAGTTGGGGCAAGTATGGACACAACATTTAACTTCATACAGCTCTGAATTTGGATTGTGATTAAATAGTTGACACAACATAAGTTTCTGACACAGAATGAATGTTGGAGAACTTAAACTTAAAAACTTAAAAAATTTAAATTGGACATTTACCTAGTATGGTCCAATATCCAAAATATAAATACATGGTTAGATTCAGCATATCATAGAACCCCAAGAATTCAATTTTTGATGAAATCAAATAATATTCAATTTAAGACCCTTTAGACCTCAATGTGGACCAATTTGATAACCGGGCCTAAATATTAAAAATCTAAATACATGGTTAGATTCAGCATATTGAAGAACCCCATATTACTCCAGCGACAAACTGTCCTTTTGAAAGCAGTGGGCGTAACACTCTTTAACTGTTGTTTATACAAATTAAATAAAATCATAAATCTGTCATTAACCCCCTGATATATCCATGTGCTACAGAACCTGGTATGTTAATAATTATCTCAGGCACTGAAATCAGGAGTCATAAGTAAAATAAAAGAAAGTTTTTTCCCTATGTCTATTTAGACACTGTGTTTGGATGTGAACATTATGATTTGAACAATGTGTGTACATGTGGACAAGTTTCAAGAACTTTTTAACTATGATACATGTATCTGAAAATCAATATATGATGCTAATTAATTTTGTTATTGAACAAAGGGATTATTTTTTTTAACAAACTTTTGTTTGCTCTGTTGATATATATATATATATATATATATCTATATTAAGTTATTTTCAAAACCTTCAATGGGAAGGAAACGTGTAAATAAGAGCAATGATGAGATACCTTGGAATATAATATTATAATAATGAGACTTGTAAGATTCCGTGATATTGAATCAATAAGTAATGTGAGGATATCTTCATTTACTTTCACATATTCTTTTGACACTTTGCAATATTTCACTGACTTTCCGAAACAAGAGGATGTCAATACCTAGTATGTGTTTTCTGTATATAATAGAATTTGTACATTTTGTTTTACTAAGTATATATCTCCTATTTTAAGTGCTGGACCTTATTTTAAAAAGTAAAAAAATCTTCAAAATACTGGACTTTACACCAGTAACTATTTTTTGCAATTTCGATAAATTTATGTATCAGAAATATTTTAAATGACCAGCAATAAAATCTTGACCTGTTATTTTGCTTATATATTGAAACCATGTGTATCTCATCAGGTTGGTGACTTTAAAGCGTGCACACAAATTCCAACCTCGGCTGATGAAGATCAGATTACATGATATGAGCTTTCACTGAGAATTCTCTGTGTCAATCAAATTTAATGGTTTGCTCAATCTGAGTTGTTCAGATTTAGTTTGTCGCTTGAGTAATATATTCAATTTTTGTTGAAATCAAATCATGCAATTAGATAGTTCTTGCTATTGCGCAATACTGTGCAATTGAAGATTTCTTGCTATTGCACAATACTGTGCAATTGAAGATTTCTTGCTATTGCGAAATACTGTGCAATTGAAAATTCTTGCTAATGCACAATACTGTGCAATTGAAGATTTCTTGCTATTGCGCAATACTGTGCAATTGAAAATTTCTTGCTATTGCACAATACTTAATATAATGATTTTGGACCCCGATTTGGTCCAACTTGAAAACTGGGCCCATAATCAAAAATCTAAGTACATGTTTAGATTCAGCTTATCAAAGAACCCCAAGAATTCAATTTTTGTTAAAATCAAGCTAAGTTAAATTTTGGACCCTTTGGACCTTAATGTGGACCAATTTGAAAACAGGACCAAAAATTAAGAATCTGAATACACGGTTAGATTTGGCATATCAAATAACCCCAATAATTCATTTTTTTATGAAATCAAATAAAGTTTAATTTTGGCCCTTTTGGCCCCTAATTCGTTAGGACAAAAACTCCCAAAATCAATCCAAACCGTCCTTTTGTGGTCATAAACCTTCCCCTGTGTTAAAATCTCATAGATTTCTATTAACTTATACTTAAGTTATGGTGCTAAAATCAAGAAAAATGCTTATTTGGGCCCCTTGTTGGCCCCCTTATTCCTAAACTGTTGGGACCTCAACTCCCAAAATCAATCCCAACCTTCCTTTTGTGTTCATAAACCTTGTGTTTAAATTTCATTGATTACTTATACTAAAGTTATTGTGCGAAAACCAAGAATAATGCTTATTTGGGCCCTTTTTTGGCCCCTAATTCCTAAACTGTTGGGACCAAAATTCCCAAAATCAATCCCAACCTTCCTTTAGTGGTCATACATGAGGCATCTATATAAAAACCTTGTGTCAAAATTTCATAAATTTCTATTAACTCAAACTAAAGTTATAGTGCGAAAACCAAGAAAATGCTTATTTGGGCCCTTCTTTGCCCTTAATTCCCAAACTGTTGGGACCAAAACTTCCAAAAGCAATCCCAACCTTCCTTTTATGGTCATAAACCTTGTATTTAAATTTCATAGATTTCTTTTCACTTATACTTAAGTTATAGTGCGAAAACCAAAAGTCTCCGGACGCCGCCGCCGACGACGACTACGAACGACGACGTCAACATGGTCAACGTGATATCATTATACGACCAAAAAATTTTCAATTTTTGCGGTCGTATAAAAACATCACAGCCATTATTGCACTCAGTAATTCAAAGAACTTCAAAACTGCATACACACGCACACACAATGTATTGAACAGAGAACTGTTCTGTTTAGTTGAAAGTTAAAGAAACTATAAACTAGAGCCTGTGTAGCATACCTATTAATCTTTTTAAATAAAATTTGATACATTATACAATGGAACAACAATAATAATTATAATGCTTAATTTCTAACAATTATGGTTTCCAGGTTGTGAACTATAACTTCATGATAAACTACCTCGACCAAAAACTTAAACCTGAAAAAGAGCTGTTTCGCACAATCTCATTTTCATGTTCAATGAACCATGAAATAAATTTGTCGTACTTTTTAGAAATTCCCAATCATAATGACTATATTTGCAAAGTTACAAATGGATGCAACTATAACTCCATGATAAACTACCTCGACCTAAAACTTTAACCTGAAAAAGAGCTGTTTCACACAATCTCATTTTCATGTTCAATGAACCATGAAATATGGACCAAAACCTAAATTTGTAGTACTTTTTAGAAATTCCCAATCATAATGACTATGTTTGCAAAGTTACAAATGGATGCAACTATAACTTCATGATAAACTACCTCGACCAAAAACTTTAACCTGACATAGGACGAACGGACGCACAGACGAACGGACGGACGAACGAACGCATGAACGGAGGCACAGACCAGAAAACATAATGCCCCTACTACTATCTTAGGCGGGGCATAAAAATTATGATAAAGTGTTAAAATCTACTACATGTACTATGAAGGGCTATAATTCCTTAAAGGGTCCATGTGAGCTAAAAAGTCATGATCCTCTGATGTTCATTTCTCATATAGTTTATAAGATATCTTATATAATAGTTTAAAAGATATCTTATATACCTCATAGGATATCTTCTAAATTTTATAAGATATCTTATATAGTTTATAAGATATCTCATATAGTTTATAAGATATCTTATACAATTTATGAAATATCTTCATGATCTTATGAAGAAAATTATATATTATCGTCCCTCTTTTATAAGATATCTTTAAGATATCTTATAAAAGAGGGACGAAAGATACCAAAGGGACAGTCAAACTCACAAATCGAAAATAAGCTGACAACGCCATGGCTAAAAATGGAAAAGACAAACAGACAAACAATAGTACACATGATAAAACATAGAAAACTGAAGAATAAGCAACACGAACCCCACCAAAAAATAGGGGTGATCTCAGGTGCTCTGGAAGGGTAAGCAGATCCTGCTCCACATGTAGCACCCGTTGGTAGCTTATATGATAACAAATCCGGTAAATAGTCTTATTCGGTAGGTCACATTCATGAAAGGGAAGGGGATTGTAGTTACGAAGCAAGGAACATCTCCGATATCATTTGTGAAACGGTTATTCCATAACGGTCAACCAACTCGTGATGGCGTCCGTAAAATTTATGAAGGGATGATTTCAACTTCACCATTTGGAACTCTTGGTTTAATAGCTTCCTTGTGAGCAGCAACGCTCTATCAAGAAAATCATGATAGAAAATGCAAGCACGGGAATATCGTATAAATTGGGAGATTATATACCCCGTATGCAGGTGATGCTGGAATGTTGCTCTAATAGAAATAAAAAGTTCACAATTGAAAAGCTGAAATCATCTCTTTTGTCGTAAAGTTTTGTTTTCAACCGACCTTCATTGTCAATTGCTAGATGCAAGTCAAGATATGAGGCCATACTTAACTGTATCTGTAGTATCCTTTATCTCTAGTTCGATGGGATAGATGCGTTCCACATAGTCACAAAATTTTGAAATATATAGTGAAAGAACATCATCTATTTAGCGGAAAGTAGAGTTAGAGGATATCGCTAACTTCTTATCTTTCTTCCTGTATCAGAGGCGGATTTAGGGGGGGGGGGGGGGCAGGGGGGCCGGGCCCCCCCTTTTTGGGAAAAAAATTGGTTGCTTATATAGGGAATCATTGAAGCGTGACTGGAGCGGGCCCCCTCTTAGGTCAGTCAGTGGGCCCCCACTTATGAAAATTTCTGGATCCGCCACTGTGTATAGTTTATGAGATATCTCATATAGTTTATAAACTATCTTATATAGTTTATAAGATAGCTCATATAGTTTATGAGATATCTTATATAATTTATAAGATATCTCATAAAGAAAATTATATGAGATATTTATAAACTATTCTTAAAAAGTCCCTTTTGCAGATATCAAGGTGATCAGAAAATCGGAAAAAAATCATTTGACTTGTGTTTTTCTGACACTGTACGCACACAAATACCTCCAAAATCGGACTTAAATGCAGTTTAATCTATCAAAATAGATGTAAGGTGTGCTTATTATTAATGTTCTAAATCACAAATCCGACAAGCTTTCATTTAAACCATTACAACTGAAATTTCCATTAGAAATAAAAAATTTAGCATGGGCATGATGGGTGTACTGAAAATTCGACATTTTTTGAAAATGACCCGTATAACTGTTGCTGACTTGGTACCGGACATTTTAAGAAAACAAGAGGCTCTCAAGAGCCTGAATCGCTCACCTTAATTCTTTTGGTTAAATCTCTCATCAATGATTATTTTGGCTTTTCAATTTATTTAAATGTTTTTTGGATCGTCCTATTTTCTTCAAAAGCCAAAAAAAATAATCATTTTCTCCTATGTTCTATTTTAGCCATAGGAGCTATGTTTCTTGACATACAAGGAAATAAAATATAAAATTTATACTAGATACTCTGAAACTCATTTAGCCTAAGTTTGGCTGAAATTGATACAGCTGAGTTTCAAAGGAGAAGATTTTTTAAAGTAAGTCAACATGATGAACAAATTGTGAAAAAAGTCTTTAAAGGGCAATAACTCCTTAAGTGGTCAATTGACAATTTTGGTCAATTTGACTTAATTGAAGATCTTACTTTGCTGAACATTATTGCTGTTTACAGTTTATTTCTATCTATAATTATATTCAAGATAATAAACAAAAACAGCAAAATTTCCTTAAAATTATCAATTCAGGGGCAGCAACCCAACAACAGGTTGTCTGATTCATCTGAAAATTTCAGGGCAGATAGATCTTGACCTGATAAACAATATTACCCCGTCAGATTTGCTCTAAATGCTTTGGTTTTTGAGTTATAAGCCAAAAACTGCATTTGACCCCTATGTTCTATTTTTAGCAATGGCGACCATGTTTGTTGATAGATCATAACTTCGGATACAATTTACAAACTAGATACCCTAAGGAACATTCAGTTAAAGTTTGGAAGTATTTGGCCCAGTAGTTTCAGAGGAGAAGATTTTTGTAAAAGATTACTAAGATTTACGAAAAATGGTTAAAAATTGACTATAAAGGGCAATAACTCCTAAAGGGGTCAACTGACCATTTCCGTCATGTTGACTTATTTGTAAATCTTACTTTGCTGAACATTATTGCTGTTTACAGTTTATCTCTATCTATAATAATATTCAAGATAATAACCAAAAACAGCAAAATTTCTTTAAAATTACCAATTCAGGGGCAGTAACCCAACAACAGGTTGTCTGATTCATCTGAAAATTTCAGGGCAGATAGATCTTGACCTGATAAACAATATTATTCCATGTCAGATTTGCTCTAAATGCTTTGGTTTTTGAGTTATAAGCCAAAAACTGCATTTGACCCCTATGTTCTATTTTTAGCAATGGCGACCATGTTTGTTGATAGATCACAACTTCGGATACAATTTACAAACTAGATACCCTAAGGAACATTCAGTTAAAGTTTGGAAGTATTTGGCCCAGTAGTTTCAGAGGAGAAGATTTTTGTAAAAGATTACTAAGATTTATGAAAAATGGTTAAAAATTGACTATAAAGGGCAATAACTCCTAAAATGGTCAACTGACCATTTCCGTCATGTTGACTTATTTGTAAATCTTACTTTGCTGAACATTATTCCTGTTTACAGTTTATCTCTATCTATAATAATATTCAAGATAACCAAAAACAGCAAAATTTCCTTAAAATTACCAATTCAGGGGCAGCAACCAAACAACGGGTTGTCTGATTCATCTGAAAATTTCAGGGCAGATAGATCTTGACCTGATAAACAGTATTACCCCATGTAAGATTTGCTCTAAATGCTTTGGTTTTTGAGTTATAAGCCAAAAACTGCATTTGACCCCTATGTTCTATTTTTAGCAATGGCAACCATGTTTGTTGATAGATCAAAACTTCGGATACAATTTATAAATAAGATACCCTAAGGAACATTCAGTTAAAGTTTGAAAGTATTTGGCCCAGTAGTTTCAGAGGAGAAGATTCTTGAAATAGTTTACGACGACAGACGACGACAGACGACGGACGACGACGGACGCCAAGTGATGGCATAAGCTCACTTGTCCCTTCGGGACAGGTGAGCTAAAAATGGGTTGATACTATTTGTATGGCTATAGCGTATATAGCTAAATCTCCCGCCTATGTTGTAATGTTTAAAAATATCGCTTAACACTCTGTGACAGGAATGCAGTACAAACAGACGCAAGAACAGTCAGCACAGTGACATCATTTTATAAGTAAATCATATAATAGTATATTAATAACATGCATGTAAACCGACAACTAACATCAAAATCTTCCATTAACGACAGTACAGGACTCCACAAACAGTGACGTATTTTAGTGATGTATGTATATACATTGTATATAATCTTGAAACTCATACAATTAAATAGGACCTGATCGAAAAATAAACAATTACTTTCACAAATTACTAGTCCAAATAATTATCATTAATAGCAATGCCAATTCACATTCCTGTTATAGCTGACTTGGGGAATAGCTCTGGAAGCACTGATGGAGGCGATTATATATGGACATACAAAAACACATCTGATGACGTCACAAACAAATAAACAAAATACTGGTAAAAGGGGAACAACTCTCTCTTACACACAGAAACATAATCCGACCATACATATTGATATATAACATCCCGCCCACAAAACAATTTTTACAATGGTCAGTATGTTTGTAATGGCCGGATTATCTTCACATCACACTTTTCTGTAAATGTTTTGTGTGTCGACTTTGTGCCTCTTTATATTTATTTTATTTTTGCTTGTGTTTTCTTTCTCTCATATTCCTATCAATTTTATTTCACAATTTTTATCATAAATCAAAAAACTTACCTGTACGATAAATTACTAGTAATACACAAATATATAGTTTCAATATTTCTAATCGACACATTTTGAAACTGACGCAAATTAAAGTTTGTGCATTTCGATGTAACACGTCATATCAGTATGGGTTGTCCTTGCTGTAGAATTACTAGTTATCTTAACTTTGTGAAAAATGATCTGAAAGAAGAAAAAGAATAATAACTAATTAAAATAAAAATAGATGGATATAAAATTTACATAATACGAACATGTAAGCATACTTATGGCACGCCTGAACCATTTTTATTAATTAATCTTAGATTATCTCAGATAAACTAGGATTATCTCAGATAAACTAAGATTATCTCGGCTTAATTCAAATTCGAGAAAATCCTAGTTTATCTCAGAAAATACAGAAAATTCATTATCTGGAGAAAATCCCGGTTTATTTTAAAATATTAAGAAAATCTAGGTTTATCTGAACGATTTTTAGATAATCCTAATTTATCTCCAGATAATTAATTATCTGAATTTGAGATAATTCATTATCTCATTTTCCAGATAATTTAGGTTTATTTCGGGTTCTAAATATACCAAAGAACAATGTAACATTAAAAGACATCCCAAGAGAAAATAAATCTGGAATTCCACTGGAATCCCGGCTGGAATTTTGATGGGATTCCAAGTGGGATCCCACCTAATTCCACCGGGATAAAATTTCGGGAATCCCGCCAAAAGTCCGGGATTCCCGAAATTTTATCCCGGTGGAATTAGGTGGGATCCCACTGGGATATTGTGGGATTTTGATTGGGATCCCACTGGGATAAAATTTCGGGATTCCCGCTAAATAAGCGGGATCCCGATGTAAATGTATTGGGATAAATTTCGGGATTCCCGTAAAAGAAGCGGGATCCTGATGTAAATCCCAGTGGAAATATACTGGGATTCCCGGAAAAAAAAAGCGGGATCCCAAAAATAAATACCAGCAGGATATACATGCACCAATTCAAATTGCACTGCCACTGGGAATCCTGGGTTATTTATGCAAAAGGATACATGTCATGTTTTCCTTTCTGTTAATCAATTTGCTGTCTCTGTACTTCCAACTAGAATTGCTGAGTAAATTATGGTAACTGGAATCTGCATGCAATCTGTTTCGTTGGAAGCTCCATTTAAAAAGATCAGTATATCCCCTAAAAGTATCAAAAAAATCCACAAAGAATCATTTGTTCAATACGTTTTGAAGCAACAAATTCAATAGAAATATGATTGCATGTTTAATGTTTATAGAATACAGTAGATTGGAAGCTAGTCCAAATAATTATGAAGTCTTGGAAGGTTATTTTAAATTTTTGGCAAATTAATTACCTTCCCCCTTTTTTATCCCCTGACGATAAATAACTATAGCGACTTATTATTTTCACCAAATAAACATACACACAACTGAATTAAATTTTGACATACCTACTATTTATGCCTGTTATGTGAAAAGTTAACAAGTTTATTCATTGTATATGTTAAAAATAAATATATTTTCAGTTTATGCTTTCAGACTTTCTGATGTTGATTTGCTCAGATAAAAACCATACAAATCATAGTTCCTCAATAAATTATTTTTATAATCATTATATGCACATACACACATGTTAAATTAAATTATTAATGCACTTATCTGAAAACATCTTCATCTTCGTCCTGTCCATAATTCAGCGTAAACAAATTTTGATGACGTTTTTACCAGTACACAAACGTCGACGTGACAATCTCGCCCCAAATTATATCGGCCAAGTTGATCTGTCTCCGTAACGGTATTATAAATAAATTAAGGGTATCGCATAAAAGTATTAATTACTGGCCAGCTTTTACTAAATACAAGAAAATTATACTTTATTAATCGGCACATGGTGCATGCGGATAAGATAGTGGCCGCATTATTTAGGACAGTAGTCAGTATTTTCTGGGGTCGAACTGTCCCGCGGCAGTACAGTTGAAAACAAAGCACGTGGTTATTATTTTTTACAGTTTACATAAGTTGAGAAATCAAAGTTTTACGATGTCGATCATTATCTTATCATTGATGCCGGACGACAACTAATAGAAACGCACTTATGGGAACTTGGGGAACAACAGAAACGCCCAAGCTTTTCTGGCAAAACACTCGTTGACATTTCTCGGACGCCCTGCCATTTTTATCGCGAAAATCTCGGCATTTTTCTGACTTATTAATATCTGTCAAACTGAATATTAAGTGACACTTAAATGTGATTGGCTTCAACTGACAGCTTTGGTGTCATACGCATTGTTAATTAACACCAATAACCTGTACTTGATGTTATCAGAGACATATAAAAATAAAATTGAAAATGGAAGTGGGGAATGTGTCAAAGAGACAACAACCCGACCACAGAAACACTTACATATTTTCAACAACATAATATATGGTTCATACAATTTCCCGTTTTAACTAGACTGGGATCCCAGCTTCAGACAGTCATCCCGATTGGGATCCCGGCTTTAAACAGTTCCGATTGGGATCCCAGCTTCAGACAGTTACCCCGATTGGGATCCCAGTGTCCGATATTTATCCCGTTTCATCTTGACTGGAATCCCGGCTTCAGACAGTTATCCCGAATGTGATCCCAGTTTCAGATATTTATCCCGAATGGGATCCCGCCTCCAGATGCTTATCCCGGCTTATCCCGACAATTTCACCGGGATTGCATTGGGATCCCGATGGATCCCGTTTTCGTTTTCTCTTGGGATAGGTTTTGATATGACGTTGTTTGAGTTATTTTCCTTGGTCGCAATTTTATATGGGTAATTTTCATATTTAACTTACCAAAATTAAACATGTGGCCTATACTACAAATAAATCTTCGTAAATATTCTTACTAGATCGTTCAGATGAATCGTGTAAGCTGGCTTGAATAGAAACTTGGAGCCTGTGTCGCTGACCTAATACTTTTATTTACAATTAATGCATGTTTCTTTTTTTTTTATACAGATTACACTGTTGGTTTTCCCGTTTGAATGGTTTTACACGTCTAGTAATTTTGGGGCCCGTTTTGGCTTATTGTTCTGTTTGAGCCAAGGCTCCGTGTTGAAGGCCGTATATTGACCTATAATGGTTTACTTTCATAAATTGTTATTTGGATGGAGAGTTGTCTCATTCGCACGGCACACCACATCTTCCTATATCTATGAAATAATGCAACCGTTATACTTTTGCTTTTAGTTTCAGAGATTTAAGTGAACAACTGCATTTTCCCCTATGTTCTATTTTTAGCCATGTCTGCAATGTTGGTTGGCAGACAGGGTCATCAGACACATTTTTTAAACTAGATACCCTAATGCTGATTGTGACTAAGTTTGCTTAAATTTGTCTCAGTTGTTTTTGAAATTCAGGAAAAGACTATATTGTAAAAGATTACAAAATTTACGAAAAAATTGTTAAATTTGACTTTAAAGAGAAATAACTCCTTATGGGGTCAATTGACCATTTTGGTCCATGATCCATGAAATGAGGTCAAGGTCAAGTGAAAACTGTCTGATTGGTATGAGGACCTTGCAATGTACGCACATACCAAATATAGTTATCCTATTACTTATAATAAGAGATAATTTAACATTACACAAGAGTGCACACGCTGAAATGTCTCGCCTTCTACATGTATACTAATCATTGATATTATGTTGATAGTCCTAAGTATAAAGCTTAGCTTTATTACAACTGTCACATAAACTTAACATTAACCAAGATAACTAAACAAAGACCAATGAACCTTGAAAATGAGGTCAAGGTCAGATGAACCATGCCAGGCAGACAGGTACAGCTAACAATGCTTCTATACAATATATATAGTTGACCCATTACTGATAGTTTAAGAAAAATAGACCAAAACACAAAAACTTAACACTGTGCAATGAACCGTGAAAATGAGGTCACGGTCAAATAAAACCTGCAAGACTTACATAAAGATCATAAAATATTTCCATACACCAAATATAGTTGACCTATGGCATATAGTATTAGATAAAAAGACCAAAACTCAAAAACTTAACTTTGACCACTGAACCATGAAAATGAGGTCAAGGTCACATGACATCTGCCCGCTAGACATGTATAGCTTACAATCATTCCATACAACAAATATAGTAGACCTATTGCATATAGTATGAGAAAAACAGACCAAAACACAAAAATTTAACTATAACCACTGAACCATGAAAATGAGGTCAAGGTCAGATGACACCTGTCAGTTGGACATGTACACCTTACAGTCCTTCAATAGACTAAATATGCTAGCCCTATTGCTTATAGTATCTGAGATATGGACTTGACCACCAAAACTTAACCTTGTTCACTGATCCATGAAATGAGGTCGAGGTATAGTGAAAACTGTCTGACAGACATGAGGACCTTGCAAGGTACGCACATATCAAATATAGTTATCCTATTACTTATAATAAGAGAGAATTCAACATTACAAAAAATTTGAACTTTTTTTCAAGTAGTCACTGAACCATGAAAATGAGGTCAAAGTTATTGGACATGTGACTGACGGAAACTTCGTAACATGAAGCATCTATATACAAAGAATGAAGCATCCAGGTCTTCCACCTTCTAAAATATAAAGCTTTTAAGAAGTGAGCTAACACCGCCGCCGCCGCTGTAGCCGGATCACTATCCCTATGTCGAGCTTTCTGCAACAAAAGTTGCAGGCTCGACAAAAAAATCTTAACTTTTTTTTCAAGTAGTCATGCACTGAACCATGAAAATGAGGTCAAGGACGTTGAACATGTGACTGACGGAAACTTCTTAACATGAGGCATCTATATACAAAGTATGAATTCGAAGCATCCAGGTCTTCCACCTTCTAAAATATAAAGTTTTTAAGAAGTTTAGAGCTAACACTGGCGCCACTGTAGCCACCGCCGCCAGATCACTATCCCAATGTTGAGCTTTCTGCAACAAAAGTCACAGGCTTGACAAAAAAGAAAGGGCGCTCACAATTCACCAAAGTATCATGCAAATTGGTTTAAGCTAGTTTTTACTTATGTCTGGCATGTTGATAACTGATTGACAGACAGGCGAACAATGGTGTGTCATAATACGTTACTTAAACGGGCTTACAAAAATCAAAACAAATGGCCTGTAATTTCATTTTAAGAGTGGAATTTAAGGAAAATTCAGAAACTGCATAGTTTAGGCAGCAACCATTTGATTTTCTGTGGGGGCTATGGGTTTTTTTTCTGGACAAATTTTTGTTTTCGCCAGCGGCGAAAAACAATATATTTTTTTCGCGACAAGTCGAAAACAATTTTTACTTTCAATTTTAGCATTACATATAGTGGCAGCTGAGGATGAAACAAACAATTTTTTTTTCTCGGAATCAAAAACTAATCATTTTTTTTCTCCAACAAATGGAAACAAACTTTTTTTTCCAAAAAAAACCATAGCCCCCCCAGAAAATCAAATGGTTGCTGCCTTATGTTGTGAAAAAGCGATGAGAACTTAAAGAGTATCTGCCAGCTTTATGAATAAGTAGTCAAAATATATGGGCAAGGATCAGATAAAGTGTAATAAACAGCTGCGCCATGAGCGCATGATACGCCCGTTGTCATGTGTGCAATAATCATAAATAGTTTCTGAGATACAGCGTGACATGTGAAAAACCACCTTTTTTAACAAACAAGAGTGCACACACTGAAATGTCTCGCCTTCTTTACTAATCATTGATTTTATGTTGATAGTCCTAAATGTAAAGCTTTATTACAACTGTCACATATAAACTTAACATTAACCAAGAAAACCAAACATTGATCAATGAACCATGAAAATGATGTCAAGGTCAGATAAACCATGCCAGGCAGACATGTATATATACAGCTAACAATTCTTTCATACAACAAATATAGTTATTTTTTATGTTTGTTAAAACTCATTAGAGCTTAGTACAATTAAGGCAGCAACCATTTGATTTTCTGGGGGGGGGGGGGGGGGGGGGGGGGGGGGGGGGGGGGCTATTTATTTTTTGGAAAAAAAGTTTGTTTCCAGTTTTTGGAGAAAAAAATAATTTGTTTTTGATTCTGAGAAAAAAAAATTGCTTGTTTCACCCTCAGCTGCCACTATATGTAATGCTAAAATTGAAAGAAAAAATTTGTTTTCGACTTGTCGCGAAAAAAATAGATTGTTTTTCGCGAAAAAAATAGATTGTTTTTCGCCGCAGTTGAAAAAAAAAATTTGTCCAGAAAAAAAAACCATAGCCCCCCCGGAAAATCAAATGGTTGCTGCCTAAGGAATAACTGTATTGTAGTTGAAGAGTTGCCACCGTCAATTGTAGATTTGACGGTCGCAAATGCAGTTTTACTGGCGACACGTAGTGGAGACAGCAAAACGGAGATTTTTGACCGTCAAATCACGGTGGCAACTCTTCAACTACAGTACTGTTATTCCGATTCTAATGCATTACAAAAAGAAATAATACGATTAAACTTGATAAAATGTCTAAATTTGACAAATAAAAAAAAATCCGAGAAACTTTATAAATGATTTTGGCGCAAAAGACGTCATGGGTAAATGTGACGTCATACATGAAAGGAAAACTTACAAACTGGAGCTAGGATATTAGGTTCCCTGTACGATTCAAAATCGGATAAAATTTAACATTAAAACTGCGAATCCGAGGTAGGTGTTGTTTTATTTTCGATTAAATAGCAGTATTCGAACATTTGTTGATTCAACCAATTCAAAATGGTGGGTCCCTCCTTAGTTACTCCTGTTCAACTGTGGATTTGACGGCAACTTTTAGCCAATGAAAAAATTTGTTACATAAAAATTGCATTAGAATGTATGTTGTCTCTGTTTGTATACATTGCCAACTCTAAATAAATAAACTGCTCTGCAGGGCGCAGCTTGATACGACAGCAGAGGTCGAACTCTGAACAATTGGGGCCAAGCTGAGTATGGACACAACATTCAAGCTTGAAATAGAAATGAGTCTGATTACTTTCAATGTAATTGATTAAATTACAATTACTTTGTCATTTGTAGGATTAAATTAAACTAACGATTACATCATTTCTGATTGATTGATTGATTGTTGGTTGCTTAACGTCCAGTGGCAAATATTTCATGCATATTCAGGACGAGAACAAGTTCACAATAAATACAATAGGTAGGTTGATGCGATAGAGGCCATCTGGGATGATGGTCGGGGAAATTTGGACTGCCACTGGAAAATGAGGGTATCTTGGAAAGGGACAGAAATTTTGCCTTGCAACAGGCCACGTACGGACCCCTCAAAAGAGTTGTTGCAAGGGTTCTTAACATGCTACTTAAGAGCGTGGCACTCTCTTTACACGAGGCATCGGATTTAACTTCCCCCTTCTGACCGGACGTGACTGCGAACTTGATACATCCCGCACAGCCAAACGGACGCCCCACTTCGGCAAGCATTTTACTGCCAGTCGGGAGAAGACCAAGTGACCATATTTCTATACCCCAGTCACCCTTGGGGACATTATTTCTTAAAGTATGGCATTAAATTAATGATTAAATTGGCAAAGTAATCATGATTACATCTGATTACACTGATTTAAAAAAAAAAAATTTTGAATGATGTGAATGAATAAACGTAATATAACCATCATGACCATAGCATTTTTGAAAAAGGATTTTTTTTATTTTTTTTTAAATATTATGAAATGATCAACAACTTCAAACTTCGCGCATCTATTTAACATGTTTAATAAACCCCAAAAGTTCACTACATATATACATTTTGTACATGAACATTTTTTGTCAGTGATAATGACCCATTACACTTTATCATCATTGATCTCTGAATTGTTTTGAATTCAATTGAATAAATTAAACTCCATGTGGTTAACCAACGCCTGTGTGGATCATTTCGATAGAGTCCCTGAAGTGGATTATAGGTCATATGCAGGGTTGTCAAATTATGCAAATAAATGCAACATTAAAATAATACTCCAAATTGGAAACAACACTTCAAATGGTCTGCAATCTTATTTGCTATGGTCTACATGTTTCGCCTGCAAGGCAAGCCTCATCAGAACAATTTTTATACAGAAATTAGTTACTAAAGTACACAAAGTGGTACATTGAATTTGACGTTGTCATGGTGAGCAAAATAAAGTTTTATAAAGAGTTTGCTGTTCTTCAGACCCCTTCCAGACTTTATACGTACTTCAAGGTGCATTTTATTAAAGTTAAAATATGGATAAAATTAAGTTACCAGTTAAAAATTATTTACATTTTAATAGAATAATGTTAAATCAAATTGTAAAAAAAAATATAAGTACTAAAAATCATGGCATTTTGCATGTCCAGTCCAAATACATGTACAATATGTACATAAAACTTGTTTATTTTAAACATCATATTTGTAATTAGAACTTTTAATTTAGTTTGTGCTAATTAATTAGGTGTTGGTAAGTGTATAGAAAGGTATGTAATATTACATCCCAGCTCCTTTGTTCTAACAGGGGTGATCTGAACCAGATCGTCCCTACCAGATCACCCCAGTCAGGGGTTAAGAAATCCACTAGCCTGACGCCCGGGACTACAATATTTAGACCTCGGGCAAACAAAACTTGTAACCCAAAATGCCCGACGGACTAGTTACAAAAAAATCTTGGCGTTTCTAAAATTGAAAGGGGAAAATCCCCTCATCACTTTTCTTTTCTATCCAATCAGATTCAACTACGTCATCCGGGATTCCCAGGCTTTGAACTGATTTTGTACAAGTTTTAAAATAGAACAAATAACTCTGGGTGGATCTTGTACTCTCAATATCGATGTGTCAGTACAGGGGATGGTATTGTACATTGCTTATGCAACCTGATTTTACCTCCTTCTGATTAATTTATTGCAATATGAATGTGAATCCCTTTTGACAGCAGAAACCTGACTTTTGTCAGATATAAATTTGAAACATGTGCTGATAATTCTTTTACACAAACGTGATGATGCTATTGTATCTGATAAAACCCCCTCAAATCCTTTTACATACCCACGTATAGCAGTGGTCAAGACTTGTATCATCCCCCAATTGGGTCAACTCATTATATCAGAATTTTCAGTGAATATTCAATTATTGATTAATTGAATATATATATGCTAATGGAATATGTTTTGCTGATATAAGTTTTGAATATCAAATTTGCAAAAATCTACTGTACAATGCCGTGAATGGATAAAAATTGTTAAGTTTATAGAATTCATTGTTATTGCAGCAAACTCTGAATTTGTAAGGCATACTCGGGATAGCAGGTCAGTTTTGTAAGGCTAGTACTTCTTCCAACAGGGCTAGTAAAATCTTGTAAACAATTAGCCCTGGGCTAGTGAGCAATAACAAAATTTCTTAACCCCTGCCCAGTTTGAGTTTCCTTGTTATGCATGCTTTCCTTTGTTCTGTTACATTTTGGCAGGAATGTCAAATCCACTATAAAACTTATAATTAATTATACGGAAAAGACTATCTATCAAAATTCGCGTAGAAAAAATCCAGTGTAAAATTACGCTGGGATTCGAACTCAAGACCTTTAGCATATCAAGCCATGACACATACCACTACACCAGGAGGACTGGATATGAAATCACAATAATTTAACATACTTAAAGGAAGCAAGATCTTTTAAGAAGTGGAGCGAGTTGACAGACCTTTATTCAGTGGGGTTTAAACCTTTTTTGTTAATAAGTGAGTTGTCAGACTGATTGTTAAATTTGATTTTACACTTTTTCAAAAGTTGGGCAAGTCAGTAACAAGAGTGTGGCGATTTTTTTTAAAGTGGCGATATAGTGTGGGCCGATAGGCAAGTGGGGCGAGTTGACATTATTTGGTTGTGTGGCGTTCTAAACTAGATTTTTTTAATTGTAAATGTTTTTTTCGTCCAATCTAAAAGAGCTTGGATGTAAAATAGTTATCCCACTCAGACTTGGTGTGTCAGTGTTAGATCACCCTCTGGCCTCCGGCCATCGGGGTGATCTTACACTGACACACCGCGTCCTTGTGAGATAACTATTAATGAAACTTAGAGCATAGTTTGTGAGGATCGAACGGATAAATTGTTTTTCTTCTGCTTCAGGTAAAATTTAATACAAATATATCTTGAGATTTTTTTATTTTAAAAAGCAACACAATGTTATATAAATCCCCTTTTTGAAATTTGATTTGTTTTATAAATTATAAAACTCTGTACAAGGACTATACAAATCCTTGCTCTGTATAAGCATTTAAATTCAACGTTAAATGCTTACTTTTTTTATTGATAACTTTATATGTATTGTGTTTCTCCGTAAAAAAATCCTTTGCTGTATATATCAGCAGTCTGAAATTGTTTTCTTGAAAGAAAGAAAAAATTCTCAAATGCCCAGTTGATAATAAATAAATATTATTTTACCTACATCCTTACCCCCATTGTTTTTGTTTATTCTATATTATGTGTACCATTAGAACATTTGTGAAAATTTGCAAAATTCAAAATAATTTGTTTTAATCTTTGCTCTTTCATCTTTAATCAGTATGCTCTTTTCTAAGGGAAAATGCCGCAGGTGATTGTACACTTCATTAGTGCAGTTATTAAGAGTTCACTTTCATAATTAACTGACAATGAAAAGTCATTCATGTATAGCTTTTCATAGTGCACGGAAAACCATTAATTATTCTTGGTTTTCGCACAATAACTTTAGTATAAGTAAATAGAAATCTATGAAATTTTGACACAAGGTGTATGACCACAAAAAGAAGGTTGGAATTGATGTCCCAACAATTTAGGAATTAGGGGCCAAAAAGGGGCCCAAATAAGCATTTTTCTTGGTTTTTCGCACCATAACTTTAGTATAAGTCAATAGAAATCTATGAAATTTAAACACAAGGTTTATGACCATAAAAGGAAGGTTGGGTTTGATTTTGGGAGTTTTGGTCCCAACAGTTTGGGAATAAGGGGCCCAAAGGGTCCAAAATTGAACTTTGTTTGATTTCATCAAAAATTGAATAATTGGGGTTCTTTGATATGCCGAATCTAACTGTGTATGTAGATTCTTAATTTTTGGTCCCGTTTTCAAATTGGTCTACATTAAGGTCTAAAGGGTCCAAAATTAAACTTAATTTGATTTTAACAAAAATTGAATCCTTGGGGTTCTTTGATATGCTGAATCTAAAAATGTACTTAGATTTTTGATTATTGGCCCAGTTTTCAAGTTGGTCCAAATCGTGGTTCAAAATTAAACTTTGTTTGATTTCATCAAAAATTGAACAATTGGGGTTCTTTGATATGCCAAATCTAACTGTGTATGTAGATTCTTACATTTTTTTTTGTAATTTATTTTTATTTCATCTGAAAATACACCAAGTATATATTGTGATACATAATTATATAATTAATTCATAATACATATAATGATATTAAATTTTTCAATAACAGTCTAAAATTCAAAAGTTAGTTATGCTAATTGTTCTAAATTTTCTACTGGATCATACACATCCTTTATCACTCTGGATTAGAATACCTGAATATGCTGATAAGGTTAATGATTGCATCAGCCTTCTCCTATAGCCACATGCATCACTGCCTATACAGTGATGTAAAACATGAGAGGTACCAGGAGAGGCCACCAGAGATCATTACATGTTGGACAACATGTTGGACAGAGTCACATAATAAATGTCAACCTAAGTCAAGGGGAGATAATTCAAATACAATCAAACAAAAACTAGTATATCAATATATATATATATAACAATAGCAATAAACATAGATAGTACTTTTAAGATGCACACAAATCACTGGCCAGTTGTGATGTGCATCAACATATTATTAATTCTACATGAACTTATTATAAAGCCTTAAGTAAGTACATAAATAGAAAGATCTCTCCTCACATGTGAACTAAGTTTTTAATTAATTCCCATTTACTATCAAATTTCTCTCTTGCTCTCGGGGATCTGTAAAATGAGGTAGATATTTTTTCTATTTGGTAGGAATTTTTAATCATAGCTATGACACCTTTAAGAGTCGGTAATGAAGTATTAAAGCGACATGTATAAATATAATATTTAACCAGAATAGTGAATAAGTTTAGGGAAATATCCCAAGACTCTGACCCAAGAACAATATTTTCCACATTGAGAATTAAAGTTAAATTATTTTCAACTAGAAAAAGTGCTGCAATTTCTAACCATAAATTTTTAACTAGCATACATTCCCAGAAAAGGTGACTTATAGTTTCTTTAGTTTCGTTACAGAAACTACATAAGTTAGTTTCTTTTAACCCGTATTTCTGCAATAATGCATTTGTAGCGAGAGTTCTATGTAAAATCTTAAACTGGAACATACTAAATTTGTTGTTTTTAGTGCAACAAAAGGGTAAACTATAAATGAAATCCCAATTTTCTATATGAGTGCCTAGTTCCTTACACATTTTGTCTTCTTGTTTTGTAGGACGTTCTGTGTACATTGACAAGAATTTTTTATAAAAGAACTGACATGACTTTTTATTGTTTTTTATAATTTCAAATTTATCGTTAGATATGTGAGTAATTTTCTCTGAAGTACAAATGTAGTGATTAAATTTTTCCAGTCTTTTGGTATCATATGCAGCAAAGAATGGTATTCCAAGAAATTAATATTAAGATTATATTTTTCGCAGAATTCTTTTAAAGTAAAAAAATTACTGTTTTCATCAAGTAAATCACCTATAAAGAAAACTCCTGATTCAACCCACCTCTGGTAAAAGACAGTTTTATTATTAATTTTCAAACTCTTGTTTAGCCATATGGATTGTTTCATGATCCCTTCAGCAGTGCCATAAGTGACAGTGTTTAGGATATTCCAGTTTAGTAAAATATCTTTCCAGAAATTATTAAAATTCTGAATTTTTGGTCCCGTTTTCAAATTGGTCTACATTATAAAGTCCAAAGGGTCCAAAATTAAACTAAGTTTGACAAAAATTGAATTCTTGGACTTTTTTGATATGCTGAATCTAAACATGTACTTTGATTTTGATTATGGGCCCAGTTTTCAAGTTGGTTCAAATCAGGATCCAAAATTATTATATTAAGTATTGTGCAATAGCAAGAAATTTTCAATTGCACAGTATTCAGCAATAGCAAGAAATCTTCAATTGCACAGTATTGTGCAATAGTAAGAAATTTTCAATTGCACAATATTGTGCAATAGCAAGAAATCTTCAATTGCACAGTATTGCGCAATAGCAAATATTTTCAATTGCACAGTATTG
Source organism: Mytilus edulis (assembly GCA_019925275.1). Lineage (NCBI taxonomy): Eukaryota > Metazoa > Mollusca > Bivalvia > Mytilida > Mytilidae > Mytilus > Mytilus edulis. Next base: position 123,352,596 of record CM034360.1, on the reverse strand, counting down.
CGCAATAGCAAGAAATATCTAATTGCACAATATTGTGCAATAGCAAGAAATTTTCAATTGGAGTTATCTTTCTTTGTCCAGAATAGTAGTTGAATCAACTTAAATCATTGTTTTATACAATATACAATGTATATTCACTTTTACTACCAACTGATAAATTAAAACAATCTTTACCATTCAGTGATAACAAGCACTTTATTTTACATTTTAATATTTTATGATGTATTTAAATGAGTAGTTATTGTTGCAAACTCCATTAGAAATTTGAATTGAGATCAGTTTTGGAAAAAGGGAAAGGGGGATGTGAAAAAAAATGGGGGGGGGGGGGGGGGGGGGGGTTAAATTTTTCTCATTTTAGATTCATTCTGTGTCAGAAACCTATGCTGTCAACTTTTTAATCACAATCCAAATTTAGAGCTGAATCCAGCTTGAATGTTGTGTCCATACTTGCCCCAACCGTTCAGGGTTCAACCTCTGCGGTCGTATAAAGCTGCGCCTTGTGAAGCATCTGGTTAGCTATGGTGGCCATCTTGGTTGATTGGTGGGGTGATCAGATATATTTTTTAAACTATAATTACCCTAAGAATGATTTAGGCTGTGTTTGTTTTAAATTGGCCCAGTAGTTTCAGAGTAGAAGATTTTTGTAAAGATGACGAAAATTAATGAAAAATTAACAAATGATTGACATTCAAAAGCAATAACTCTTTATACATGTTAAATTTTGGTCACACTGACTTATTTGTAGATATTACTTACATGTAGCTGAACAATTTTGCTGTTACAGTTTATCTCTATTTATTACAATATGGACCATAATTTGCTATTGGGCTCGTTTCCTATAACGATAGAAAAGTGATAAAAATGTGTATTACTGTAAGAAAAGTTGTAACTTCATCTAAAGATGCCTTTATTTTTATCAACATACAAGTGTATGCTACTCTTCCCTAGAAAAAAAATTGAAATTAACAAATTTCAAAGATTATACGACCATATTTTTGTGTCGTTTCTTGCGTTACTTTTCACTTCCGAAGTGCATAACGCTGACTGATTTATAGATAATCGTCACCGGCAAATTCTTAACTTTTGCTTTCAAATAATAAAGAACATCGACCAATAAGAATAGCTAGAAGAAAATGCCGAGAACTATAAGTATTTCTGTAGCAGGTGTAAGAACACTAGCATTACTTTGGTTTCCGATTTCGTAACGCAAATTTTAGATGATGTAATCTGCTTTGTTGTAATAGAATTCTTTATAACAATATGCAAATATGAATTAACTCTCACGAGATGTTCAAACAGGTAAATCAGAGATGATTTACATTCTAGTTTTGTTCTTCGTAATAATTAAGTTAGAAAATGACGTTATCGTTATGCGTTACATTTCACACGAAACAGAAGTCAATTAAGTTATTTCCTTTTTTTTTATTAAAATTGTTTTTGTCGTTAAGTTCTAATCATTTCCGGTCATACGTGAAACATGTGACTAACATGTGATCACGCCCTTACGGCCGGATATATGAAATACTAGGTCTAAACATTGTTTTTGTTTCCAACGGGAAGTTAGCAAACATAATCTGCAGACTTGTTTCGTCTTGTTTAAAAAAGGAAAATACAATTTTCAAAGAGATTGCGTCGGGGGCCTATTATTTTTCCTATGTGCATAATGTTACATACGATCTTGTGTGAAAATAAATGCCCAATGACTTGACAAAATTGATTTCAGATTTGACAGACGTTATAACACACTTAGTTTCCAGATAACGATGTAAAGGGTCCTTGGAAAATTCAATCGACATTACATCTCTTATCATTGTGCCGATGGTCGTTGGATTGAGTTTGCTTGAGCAGTAAATATTACTGGATATTTTAGGTGAATAAAGATAATTTAATAAAAAATACATGTTAATATACCGTTACACTTGGAATGTACAAAGTTGGTATCTTTGTCACAATTTTTAATTATTTTTTTTTATTCATGTTCTGCAAACACTTTTCAGAAAAGCAATAAACTTGTGAAAGGAGAAGTAAACTTTTACCATGCATGACTTGAAAGGAAGTACTTTATTGATTTTAGCCCACTAAAGTAGGTTAAAATGTGGAAACCATGAAGATGGTGTACAGGTCACAAATATCACATGGTGCCTATTTTAAAGATTTTAATTCAAATTAAGTTAAAAGTTTTTTTCTTTACTGGATTTTTAGAATTTTACATTGCCAATGATTTGGAATAAATTTTATATAACTGGAATTTCAAAACCAAATATAAATACATTTTTTTGGCTAAAACATCAAGATACAACGATTATGGTATCCTGTATCAATGAAGAAAATATGGAAATTTCTGAATAAATTGTACTAATTGTTTTCAAAACAAGCACATATTTAGGAGTTTTATAATACTGTTACATTTAAGATGGATTTTAAGAAAAAGTATACTGTTCAGATTATTTTGAGCAGATTTTGCAATAAAATAAAACTAAAAGAATGCTTTAAGTTTCTTATGGTTTCCTGTCGCGTTTAAAAAAAACTTTAATTTAACATTGAAAATAGATTTTAAATATTAACATGAAGCAAGTAACACTAGTAATGGTGTTCATTTATGTCTTTTGAAATATATTGTGCAAAATAAAGAAAATAAAGATTGGTTTCCTGTTTGGTTTCCTGTCACGTAAACGGTGAATCAAAATGTATTATTTTTTTCTTGAAAAACTCAATTGTTCCATTAATACTATTCTAACACCAACACAACCCACATAATTGACATTAAAGAATAAAAAGCAATAACTCTTTATAGAGTCAAATGACAATTTTGGTCACACTGAGTCAAAGATCGTCAATTTTGCTGTTGACAGTTTATCTTTATCTATTATAATATTTTAGTTCATAACCAAAAACTTAAAAATTTCACTAAAATTACCAATTTATGGGCAGCAACCCAACAACATAAACAAGGGGTTGTCTGATGAAAACTTCTGTGTTATTAGATACATTTTAGATCTTGACCTGATAACATTTTTACCCCATGTCAGATATTTTTGTCTAAATGCTTCATTTTCAGAGATATACAGTGGAGTCCTACATGTAGGTGTCCACAGCTAAAAAAAAAATGCAGGACAAAAATTTTCATCCTAGCCCCCCCCCCCCCCCCCCCCCCCCTCCCCATAAAAACCAAATGGTAGCTCCCTTAATTTGGCCCAGTGGTTTCAGAGAAGAAGTTTTTGTTAAAAGTTTATGCACAAGAGGGATGCCAAGTGAAGGTGAGCTAATAAGGGTGATCTATACAAATATTAAAAACAGTGGAGATTAAATACAGGGCAATTGATTTATTTGTTTGTCAGAAGCCTCTTGGATGATTCAACTTCAAGGCTGCTGACAGGGGGTCTCATTGGGGGTTCGTAAGCAATTCTCATTTTTTTGTCATTTCCCGGTCCGCAAGACCTCATTTCCGTTTTCACGACACAATAGACAATATTTTATTCGCACAAACACATTTACATTAAATGGTTATGGCATACAAAATTAAGACAATAGACTGACAATAGTTAAATTGATTAGAATTATATTAGAGTGACAGTGGTATTCACAGCGAAGAAGAAAAAGCTATAAATATCAACAGTTAATTAACACATTATTAATGTTCATGAACAATTAAAAAAAGAACACAAACAAAAATTCGGTTGCATATTAAAAAAAAATTATACAGATGCATATTAAAAAAAGTTATACAGATGTTCTTAATAAAAGACAATCATTAATATACTTTATGGTGATTTTTATAATGACTGGTAGACTGCTATTTAAAAGTACAGTCAAATGATTTAGTGTTATAAATAGTGGACTGCAATTTAATAAAATTGAAATTAAGATTTTTATTAATATTTTGTATATAGGTATCCCTTAATGATTTATAGCATGGACAGATTGAGAAGAAATGGTATTCATCCTCAATTTCTTGTCTGTTACAGGATAAGCAAATGCGTTTACTTCTTTTAATGTTGGTATAAGGCCCTCTTTCAATTGCTAGGGAATGTGCACTTAGTTTAAATTTACTGAAAACTGATCGGTCGGTTTTTAATTTACATATATCAATATATTTGACTTTCACGTGTCACGCTTACAAAAAATCGGCAATCCCGCGTCACGCTTAGACCCCAATGAGACCCACCTGACAGTAGTCCAAATAATTATGACGTCTTGAAAGGCTATTATAATTTTTTTCTTTGACGCCTTACATCATAATAGCCTTTCAAGACGTCATAATTATTTGGACTAACCTGACAGATGTAACTGAGGAGGGGATGGTCCTCGGGTAGAATGACTCTTTCCTTGTAGTTGTGTTACATTGTGGGATCTGAAAAGAGTTTCTGTCCATATATCTTGATAATCTCTGAATCATGACTGGAGCGGGCATACTCTTAGTCAGTCAGTGCCCCCCCCCCCCCCCCCCCCCCGCCCCCTTTTCATGAAAATATTTTTGGATTAGCCACTGCCATATCGTGTATTGATGTATTGATAAGGAAGTTTCTTTCACATGTTTCAAAATTGCATTCATTTAAACAAAACGTGTCTTTCGGGTCAGTTCACGCTCAAAATATCACTATTTAGTATACAAACCATAATGGCCGTCTTTGTTACTATCTCTGTCGTCGCTAGGGAGGTATAATGATTGTTGTTCTTACGATCTTCTTCTTTATAATTCTTTCCTCCACTGTCTGGAGTACCACTACTTTTGTAGTGTAGCACGGATAAGCAACTGATTACTGTATACTGTAAGCAACTGTGTGCATGTGCAGGAATATTGTACAGTGAATATATGATCGGTGCACAAACCAGTATTATTTCGCCTAAAATATATTGTCCTAGATACTGGTATAAAGGATATCAACACAGCCTGGCGTACCCACCACCAATTTACAACGCAACGGCAGTTGGTCTTATCCAAAATGAGCTAAGGCTGCGATCCCAGTCAGAGCTCAATTCAAAACATAAACTTTAAAATAACTTAATGTTAAATCATTTTTGTAGACGTGCAGGAAACTGTTCCATCACCATACTATATACATTTGTGCTCCATATAAATCACACATGTTATGTCAATTATACACTAATCAATGTATATTACTTTAAAAGTTCATGCACTGTGGCATATACTAAAATCTAAAAACACTTCGTGTACCACCAAATTATCAATGTTACTGTGACAGTTTGTAACTCAGCACATAACTCAACTTTGTATTGTTCATTCAAAACTGACCAATATGCACATTTTTATTGGTACTTCACTCAGATTTCCTTTTACACTGCACCAGTAGCCTTATATCTCCTACTTCACTAAAAAAAAAACCACAAGAAGTTAAGTTAGGGAGGGAATAAGTAGCTTACATAATATTTAATTTATCACCTATTTGGGACAAATATTTATTTATCAGAGTATAATTTCTTTATACCTTAATAGAAACATCATTTCTTAACTTAATAGAACACTTAGCCATTTATCAACCCTTAACATGCTTAAGTTTCCTTGCAACCTTAAATATAATTATTGCAATAAATAACAGGACACAGGGCTTACTTAACATTAAATTGTCATATTAAACCTTAAACTGTTAATTAATAGTAATTTAATAAATTACTTTATTGTATTTTAAACTATTAAATAATTTTAAATGACTCTAAATGACATTGCCATCCTAGCTGCCTACTAACTCCAGCATAGAACATCTTTTATGGTGCAAGGCATATACCATTCCTCGTGTTATGGCCTCAATTTTCTCCATAAATAAGAAAGTCTGTATTAATATTGGAACTTGTGGACTAGAGACATCCAAAATCACTCTCAATAGCATTGAATTGTTTGAGAAGACTAAATTTCCTATTTCATGATTAAAGTCATAAAGCAGAGTTCTTAGCTTAGGAATAAATTCATTCCTCACAGTATCTGTACTAGCACATTGTAGCAAGAAATGTTCAGTATCTTCGATCTCATCCATACACAATGGGCATATCGCACTTACTTCATACTTGTTAAATCTACTACGATTTGATTGCAGTGTATACACTCCTGTAAGTAATCTAGCTTTTACATTAGCTTTCATAATAGAAATAGAGTCAAGTCCTGTGTTGGCCCAAACGTTATGAACAGTTCCACAATTCATTGACATAGGATGCAAGAAGCAAAGAGTAGATTTGCCTTCTGCCATATTCGTTATCTTCTGTTTCCAGAATGTTTCTATTCTCTTTTTCACATAGATTTTCCAGCTTTCTCTATTTGGAATCGAGTTTAAAATGTCAAAAATAGATTCAAATTCATACAATGAGAGTATAGCGTCCACATATATAAACCAGCTATGAGAGGTGTTATCCTTCATCACAAGTTGTCTAATACAAATCTCCTTCTCTATATCATTATTTCGCACAATGTTACCAAAGTTCACTAAAATTTGTCTATGTAAAAACGCTTCTATTGGCATTTGGCCAGACAGAATATATATTGCTGCATCAGCGGTTCGTTCTGGCAAATTTTGCAGAATTTTAAGTTGTGATTTGTGAAAAAAGTTCAATTCATCCAATTCCTTTCTGCTAAGTGTTACACAGTCTAGTCCAAAAATTAATCGTGGGCGAACATATGTATTCCATAGTTTGATGACTATATTTGGGTTGACTCCATTATATCCGTGCATACCTGCACCCATTAGCGAATAGCAGGTTCGTCTAGCTAATTTAAATCTTTCTGATACCAAACATTTTTCTTCTGAATTTCGATTAATTCCCACATGAGTATATGAAACAACATGTTCTATAGGTTTTTCATGTAAATAAAATTCATCCACACATTTTTCATTTCTTCTACTATTGAAAGTCATAATTTTACTTTTAGCTTCACTAATAAAATATCTATCTTTATTTGCAAAAGTTTCTTGTAAATTTAACATTGTCTGTAATGAAATAGCATCTTCCGCCAATAACACAATATCATCTGCGCATGCTGGTGAAGCAATATGTATCGTTCCAATACGGAAGCCCAAATGCTTGTTTTGATACCAATCTAATAATGGATTAATATAAAGTTTAAACAGAGTAGGAGACAAAATACCTCCTTGTCTAACTCCCTGTTGCTCATCAAAAGCTCTTGAAAACTGTCCATCCCACTTAACCTTTGATCTCATTTGTTGATACCATTTATATACAACAAACCAATCCTCATCCTTAATTCCAGACTGAAAAAGTTTTAACATTAAAGAGTCATGCCACACAACATCAAATGCTTTAGAGGCATCAATAAAGGCTACACATACTTTCTTTTTACGATCCTTTGCATCAGCTAGCGCCTCAGTAAGCAATAAAGCTGCATTTGTTGGAGATACCCGTTTAGTAAAACCACGTTGCAATTTATTTTGAAGTCTATCTAAATCTGGTGAAATTTTCGACAAATGTATAGTCTCAAAAACTTTTCCCATTATACTACATACTGTAATTCGCCTATAAGAATTTGGATCCTGCAAGGGTTTACCACGACTCTTGTGTATTGGTGTAATAATTCCAGACTGAAAAATTTCAGGTACATCTCTTTCTTGTAAAACACGATCAAAAAGAGCTTTTAAAATTATAGGTACTATTTGACCACCACATTTCAAATGTTCACTCATTAGATTTAATTCGTCAGGTGACTTTCCATTTTTCATTTTGCTTATAGCTGCTGTAACTTCATCTAAAGTTGCATATTGCCTTCCCTTATTCCCTGAATTTTGTAGTGTCAAAATATTTTGTATATTACGCTTCACAATTTGATGCTGATGATCACAAAATGATGAACTTGTAGATAAAGTACTTAATTTTTCGAAATACGAGGCCCATCCATCCCTTATTTCTTCTGAGGACTCAAGATTTATGCCATCAATAACTAATTTAGTCAGTTTCTTAACCTGTCCAGTTCTTTGAATATTAATAAGTTTGTAAAAGAGCTTCTGATTTGAAGTATACGAGTCCATTATTTCATAGTACAGTTTATATCTATTATTCGCATCCAGCTGCCTCTGAGCTTGTCGAAGTTTCTTTTTCGCCACTTTACAGTTCACCCATAGAGCGTTAGTTTCACATTTATTTCCCCCATCTTGTTTAAAAATATTATATGCTTGTTTACTGTCATGACATAGACTTCTCAAATTTATAGGCCACGGCTTTAATTTTCGAACCCTACGTTTTTTAACCTCCTCTGATGATTCCTCTGCACTCGTTTTAAAAATATCAGCCACATTTTGAAATTGTTCATCTAAAGTTCCAGATGTAATATCTAAGGAATTAAATTTTTCATCAAGTAGCCTTTGGTACTTCACCGTATCACATTTCTCCCAGTTGATTCTATTCATCGTAGCAGTATTGACTACATCATTCTTTTCTGACGCATATAAATTACAGATAAAGTTGGCGGTCACTGGCACATGAGATGACAAATTTAACGGCGACATACAATATATATCTGTCTTAGTAAAAAAGTTATTATCATTAAAAGCTAAAATATAGTCTATTTGTGACGAAGCTTTGTCATTATGGTGAAAAAAAGTATGACTAGAAGGATAATTCCTTGGTACACACAAGTTTATTTCCTGTATTGATGTTAAAAACACTTTGTCTCTTGTAGTTTTCTGTTTACGAATCAATGAGGCATTTAAATCACCTAGCACTATTATGGTATGATCTGCAAATTTAATAGTTAATTCACTTATCTCATCAAAACATTGCTCATATTTTCGGTCATATTCCTTACTACCAGCACAGGGCATATATACGGCCACAATACAAATTGGTTTTGGCTTAGTGTCTAAAGTTATAACACAAATACGTTCATTACCATCATTATGAATTTTCACAAATTGGTCTAAATGTGCTCTCCATAAAATACCACAACCTCCCCATCCCCGCATGCGCTGTCTATTACTGATAGGATCATATTCGTCGGTACATTTCATAGTAGTACAAAAATCGCGTTCAGCAGCAAAAGCTTCTAATTTGGATTTCTCAAAAGACCATAGCCAATGTTCCTGTATAGCTAGAATATCTACATTCCCGAGTAGCTCTGATAGGTATACGGCGTTTGTTGTGAAGTTCTCAACATTGAAGGATGCAATAGTGGTTGCCTTACCATTGATGTTGGTATTTGCTGTCTCACAAAGTGATTGGCCGGTATGTTCAGATTGTGACTGTGAGGATAGACTGGTAACCTTGCATATACTTGGCTCGGTAATGTTTGTTGCATTGGCCATTGTGGTTGGAGACTGCTTACAACATGCTGTTGTTGTTTTTGGGGTTTTCTCCTGTACCTGGGTGGCCTTTTTTTCTTCACAGTCTTTTCTAAAAAAGATGTATCTGATTTTGCGGTATTGTCCTGCTCAGAAGTGTTACATGAAGTATTTATCAAGTTGGTATCTACTGAGACCCTACTAGTAACTGGGTTTTGTGAGACGGTGTCCTGAGTACCCGAACAACACTCTGTCGCCTGTACCTTATATAGTGGGATATCGGACCCTTCTTGAGACAGTGCATGACGATTATTAGAGCCATAATTGTTATTATTTATAACTATACTTTTATCACTATTTAGAAATTGTCCTACTTTGCTTTCTAACAGATTAAACCTGTGTTCAAGAATTTTGAGCTCACTATTAGAGTTATTGTTAGTGTTAATTTGAGAATTACACTCACTGTTAACATCCTGCACATTTTTAGCACGTTCACTTAATATAAGAGACTGTTCTAATTCTTCAATTTTCTTTTCCAAAGTATATATATATGACTGTGCTGCAGCTAATTTCTTACTTGTATCATTTAATGTTCGCTCTTTTACTTTGAGAGCTGATTCTTTATTAGCTAATTCACGCTCTTTAGCTTTTAATTGTTTTTCCTTATCAGGTAAATTGTCCAAAATTTTGGTATCACTATAGCAAATGTCAGTATTTATAGCTACGTCTATACATTTTCTATTAATATTTATTCGTCTTGGTAAGTTTCCAATGGACTTGGTAGTACTCACACTTTTACTCCTACTATTCTTTTTATCCCCAAGCTCCCTTGCATTTAAAACTTTCACTATGGACGGACAACTAATGTCATCTGTGCTATTAACGGACGGAGTACATTCCTCAGTTTCAGATCTATCAATATTGTCTATAGTTAATAAATCCCTACAGCTTGTACAAGTGTAATAATTATTCCCAGATTCAAGGCCCTTTCTATCTGAGGGTGATATGTTTTCACAAGCATAATGAGACCAGGCATTGCACCTATCACACAAAACTGCATTATCTGCACAATGTTTATCGCAAATCAGACAAATTTCGATTTCATCTATACTTAAGTTCATATCTATGGACCGACCTCTTCCTGGGACACTAATTGTGTCACAACCAATATTTGATGCTGCATCAGTGTTACTCACAAAGTTAGAAGAGTCAGTTACACTTTTTGAAACTTGTGCACTTTTGTCAGTTTCTAACAGTTCACAAATTTTTTCTCTCATTATTTTGTTCATATTACTAAAATCCCCTATCTTGTCAAGCTCACTAATAATAAAATGTAAGTGATCGGAATAGAAAGTTTGTAAATATCCACCATTCACATTAACAACTGAAGTCGTCAAATATAAGTTTATTCTGTATAATTTAACACCACCCTTGAATGCCACCAGAGATTCCTCTACCCTTGTTATACCATCTTTTGATAACCGGGTTACAAATTCAAATTTAATGTCTTGAAAAGGCACTGAGTTATAAATTGTTTGAGTAACTGCTCTAAATGCCTCAAATGCTGCCGTTGAAAAAGTCAATACTAGATTACCATTTTTCAGCGCTACCTGCAGATGTTCACGGTCTGTGGCATCTAACTTTTGATTCAATGCTTTCGTTTTATTAATGTTATAATTTACTGTTTTTTGTACAGTTGGACGGCTTGGCGTGAACGGCTTTCTTGTTTGTCGTCTACGTGTTGAACGAATCATCGTGACGGATGGCAAATCAAAAAAGTTAAAATGTCTTATAAATATTTAGAATAGTGCTGGTAATGAACTTTATTACAAGTTATTTAGTAAAATTTTAGTTTCGTTACTTTAGACTACTGTATCATTATTTGCAGTAAAAAAGACAACAATAAAATAAGGAATAAAATGGATAAAACAGCGTTTACCTAGACTTTATCTCAGGCTCAGTGGATGTAAAGGATAAAATACAATAACGAAATGGGTTATGTATTAAAATCTAAAAATATGGACGAAACGGAAGTGTTAAAAATACACAACACTTTTAATTAAAATGTACTGTAAAAGGTAAAAAAAAAGGTGCAGTGCATATATACAAAAAGTTCTACCATTTGCTGTCAGGAATGCTATCAGGGTCTGGCTCACAAGTAATATTTACAGTATCTTGGAAGATAAAATCAACATGGCCGACCACTGACCAGAACGAGACGGAATGATGTCTAAGAGTTTTTTGCACAAACTTCGCTTGGTGGTGGGTTAAAAATATATAAATCTAGTTATTAAAAGAATAAAAACACCATTTGAACACAAATATAAGTGTTATTTTGTGTTACAGCTCGACAATATCATGAAAATCTTCAACCAAATCGGAGCTTCAAAATTTTCCGCCTTCCATTCCTGCACATGCGTAGATCCATCAAATCACGATATGGACCACGCTCTGATTGGCTAATTAAGGTCTTTCCTTTTACAAAAGGGAAAGACCTTACTGTATTTCTTCTGTTTATTATTATTAAGGTCTTTCCTTTTACAAAAGGGAAAGACCTTACTGTATTTCTTCTGTTTATTATTATTATTATTATTCTTTTTCCGCCAAACTTTGACAAATTTAGCCGCGTTAACCGTAAGACGTGTCGCTTTCATGTTCACACTTTGTATCGGTGTCATGAATACCTATCCGGAACTCACCCTGTTAGGCGAAATATTTTGTCGGTTCGGAGTAATCCCTCCGAAACCAAAAAACCTTGTTATCGTTCCAACACCGTAACCGTAATAGGTAGAAAAAAAACAAAGGGTGAAATTTGTTCAGGACCAGACCCCGGTTCTTGGTTACATTTGGATCGAAAAGATTCAACGACTCATTGGTAGGGTTATGCCCCTATGAAAATTAACCGGTGTCGGTTGACCACCAAAACTCAGAAACCGTAAGTCGTAGACACCTAGGATCTTCACCCTTCATCATCAATTCATGTATCTTTGAAAAATACCTCAAGGTCAAATTTGTATGTTGACCTTGACCTTTGACCTACCATCTTGTTATGGGATAATCTCAGAAACTATTATACTTACAGAAGTTTTGAATAGTGGAAAATGTTTGGGTCATAAAGGCGCAACTTTGTTACATTTTGACCGAAGAGATTTCAAATTTTTTTAAGGGGCATAACACCTGTTTTAGGTTTCTGGAAAAACAAAATCAGCTTTTACTTTATAACCAAATGTCCTAGACCCATGGGGTCTTTGGCAATGACATTTGGGACTAATGACCTTGACAAAGGTCAAAAGGTCAAAGGTCAAGGTCATGTCCCATATAGCGAATTTAGTGTTTTAAAGCTTTTCCATACATTCTACGTCTATTAGAACATGTATTTTACATTACAAAAGGAAAGACCTCTCAATTGTTCAAGAACAATTGACAGTTTAATTATTATTATTATTATTCTTTTTGTTCCGCCAAACTTTGACGAAGTTAGCCTCCGTAACCGTAAGACGTGTCGCTTTCATGTTCACACTTTGTATCGGTGTCATGAATACCTATCCGGAACTCACCCTGTACCTTTGACCTAACACCTTGTTATGGGATAATCTCAGCAACCATTATACTTACAGAAATTTTAAATAGTGGAAAATGTTTGGGTCATTACGGCGCAACTTTGTTATATTTATTAAGGTCTTTCCTTTTTCTAAAGGGAAAGACCTTACTGTATTTCTTCTGTTTATTATTATTATTATTATTATTATTCTTCCGCCAAACTTTGACGAAGTTAGCAGCCTAAACCGTAAGACGTGTCGCTTTCATGTTCACACTTTGTATCGGTGTCATGAATACCTATCTGGAACTCACCCTGTTAGTCGAAATATTTTGTCGGTTCGGAGTAATCCCTCCGAAACCAAAAAACCTTGTTATCGTTCCAACACCGTAACCGTAATAGGTAGAAAAAAAACGAAGGGTGAAAATTGTTCAGGACCAGACCCCGGTTCTTCGTTACATTTGGATCGAAAAGATTCAACGACTCATTGGTAGGGTTATGCCCCTATGAAAATTAACCGGTGTCGGTTGGCCACCAAAACTCAGAAACCGTAAGTCGTAGACACCTAGGATCTTCACCAATCATCATCAATTCATGTATCTTTGAAAAATACCTCAAGGTCAAATTTGTGTGTTGACCTTGACCTTTGACCTAACACCTTGTTATGGGATAATCTCAGGAACCATTATACTTACAGAAGTTTTAGATAGTGGAAAATGTTTGGGTCATTACGGCGCAACTTTGTTACATTTTGACCGAAGAGATTTGACCTTTTTGTAAGGGGCATAACCCCTGTTTTAGGTTTCTGAAAAGACAAAATCAGCTTTTACTACATAACCAAAGGTCCTAGACCCATGGGGTCTTCAGCAATGACATTGGGAACTAATGACCTTGACAAAGGTCAAAAGGTCAAAGGTCAAGGTCATGTCCCAGATAGCGAATTTAGTGTTTTTAACCTTATATAAAGGATTTTTAGTGTGTTTTGGAGATTTTTAAAGTTGACCTTGACCTTTGACCTTTCAACTTTTTATTGGATATCTCAAAAACTATTATACTTACAGAAATAGTAAATAGTGAAAAATGTTGAGTTGACTAAGGCGCAACTTTTTTCATTTTGACCGAAGAGCTTTGACATACCCTTAAGGGGCATAACCCCCATTAACGGTTTCTGAAAAGACAAAATTCGCTTTAACTCTTGAACCAAAGGTCCTAGACCCATGGGGTCTTATATAATGACATCGTGGACCAATGACCTTTACAAAGGTCACAAGGTCAAAAGTCAAGGTCATTTCCTAAAAAGCGAATTTGTTGTTTTTGTCATATTTTAACGGTTTTATGTGTGTTTGAGAGCTTTTCAATGCATGTTACGACTATTGGAACATGTATTTTACATTACGAAAAGGAAAGACCTCTCAATTGTTCAAGAACAATTGACATTTTAATTATTAAGGTCTTTCCTTTTACTAAAGGGAAAGACCTTACTGTATTTCTTCTGATTATTATTATTATTCTTCTTGTTCCGCCAAACTTTGACAAAATTTCCCTCCGTAACCGTAAGACGTGTCGCTTTCATGTTCACACTTTGTATCGGTGTCATGAATACCTATCCGGAACTCACCCTGTGAGTCGAAATATTTTGTCGGTTCGGTGTAATCCCTCCGAAACCCAAAAACCTTGTTATCGTTCCAACACCGTAACCGTAATAGGTAGAAAAAAACCGAAGGGTGAAATTTGTTCAGGACCAGACCCCGGTTCTTCGTTACATTTGGATCGAAAAGATTCAACGACTCATTGGTAGGGTTATGCCCCTATGAAAATTAACCGGTGTCGGTTGGCCACCAAAACTCAGAAACCGTAAGTCGTAGACACCTAGGATCTTCACCAATCATCATCAATTCATGTATCTTTGAAAAATACCTCAAGGTCAAATTTGTATGTTGACCTTGACCTTTGACCCAACACCTTGTTATGGGATAATCTCAGAAACCATTATACTTACAGAAGTTTTAAATGGTGGAAAATGTTTGGGTCATTATGGCGCAACTTTGTTACATTTTGACCAAAGAGATTTGACCTTTCTATAAGGGGCATAACCCCTGTTTTAGGTTTTTGAAAAGACAAAATCAGCTTTTACTATATAACCAAAGGTCCTAGACCCTTAAGGTCTTCAGTAATGGCATTGGGGACCATTGACCTTGACAAAGGTCAAAAGGTCAAAGGTCAAGGTCATGTACCAGATAGCGAATTTAGTGTTTTTAACCTTATTTAAAGGATTTTTAGTGTGTTTTCGAGCTTTTTAAGGTTGACCTTGACCTTTTCAATACATTCTACGTCTGTTGGAACATGTATTTTACATTAAAAAAGGAAAGACCTCTCAATTGTTCAAGAACAATTGACAGTTTAATTATTATTATTATTCTTTTTCCGCCAAACTTTGACAAATTTAGCCGCGTTAACCGTAAGACGTGTCGCTTTCATGTTCACACTTTGTATCAGTGTCATGAATACCTATCTGGAACTCACCCTGTTAGTCGAAATATTTTGTCGGTTCGGAGTAATCCCTCCGAAACCCAAAAACCTTGTTATCGTTCCAACACTGTAACCGTAATAGGTAGAAAAAAAACAAAGGGTGAAATTTGTTCAGGACCAGACACCGGTTCTTCGTTACATTTGGAACGAAAAGATTCAACGACTCATTGGTAGGGTTATGCCCCTATGAAAATTAACCGGTGTCGGATGACCACCAAAACTCAGAAACCGTAAGTCGTAGACACCTAGGATCTTCACCATTCATCATCAATTCATGTATCTTTGAAAAATACCTCAAGGTCAAATTTGTATGTTGTCCTTGACCTTTGACCTAACTCCTTGTTATCAATACAACTCAGTAACCTTAATACCTACAGAAGTTTTAAATAGTGGAAAATGTTTGGGTCATTATGGCGCAACTTTGTTACATTTAGATCAAAGAGATTTGACCATTTTTTAAGGGGCATAACCCCTGTTTTAGGTTTCTGGAAAGACAAAATCAGATTTTACTATATAACCAAAGATCCTAGACCCATGGGGTCTTCAGCAATGACATTGGGGACTAATGACCTTGACAAGGTCAAAAGGTCAAAGGTCAAGGTCATGTCCCAAATCGCGAATTATGTGTTTTTGACCTTATTTGAAGGATGTTGTGTGTTTTTAACCTTTTTAAGGTTGACCTTGACCTTTCAATACATTCTACGTGTATTGGAACATGTATTTTACTTTACAAAAGGAAAGACCTCTCAATTGTTCAAGAACAATTGACAATTTAATTATTTTTTGTTTTTGTTATCTATCATACGATTGGTTCTCAATGTATCTCGGATTTATTATAGAGGGGGGGGGGGGGGCAAGGGGTTTAACTGTTATGCTGTTATGGGGCATTTTAATTCTTTGTTATCTGTTATTCTGAAAATATATTTACTGTTAGCTGTTATTGTCTTATTCTTTGTTAGCTGTTATAGGACTATTATCTATTTTGTTATCTGTTGTTATGAGAATCTATTTGCTGTTAACTGTTATTGAAAATTGGAATGTTAGCATTTTGACAGCCAATCTTCCGTAGAAATTGAAGATAATTGAAAATGATTGTGATTTGAATGGATAATAGTCTCATTGGCACGCTTACCACATATTCTTACAATGTATATTATCTATTGGGGTCTTTCTACTGGTAATATCGGGTAGCCCTGTATTTGCAGAAGAATTTCAGTAACATACATCACATAAACATATTGAAATCAATTGGACCCAGGATCATTCCAGTATATATTATTATTATCCTTTGTAATAAATTCCGTTGTCTGTGAACATGTAGCATTTTGTACAAATTATACAACCAAGCGTGACTTATTACTTATTACTTGTACAATAACTTATAGTATGGATTTTGTAATAAAAAAAGCATTGGCATGGTACACCTTATAGATTTTTTTTATTCAATGACCACATAATAATCTTTATGCTGTACTACTACACCACTGTCCCTGATTAGGGGAGGATTGGACACCAACTAGCATGCTTAAGTTGACCAAGTCACATTCTGTATGTGGCTTTGGGAATTATACAACATCTTTTCCTTTTATCATTTATATTATAAGTGCTACTCCCTCTCTTTTCATTTACATGAAAGAGAATCCTGACCACCATATTTTTAAAAGCTTTTTAACTGCTTCACATGGCGAAAATTGAAGCTCAGAAACCATTGATGCAAATAAAGATGTGTCTTCAGTTTAATTTTTTGACAAATACCCTTTTAAAAATCCTACAGCTTCTACAATGCTGTACCCAAATTTTCCATATTCTATAATTTCACATAAAATGCATGATTGGTGTTTCACTTGGTGTCATCCAAATTTTCACTAGGTCCAATTTCTATTATACTATCAGAATTGTCACTGGAGTCAATTTCTATTATCAGAATAACCATAACTGGCATGTGTGTGTCAGTTACATGTCCTGTCTCCACTGATCTGGGTATTTTTGTATTTTATAAGTAAGTTTTATCATGAGGTCATTAAATAAAAATAATATATTGTGCATCAATGATTTTTTTTAATTACTTGTAAAGTACAAATATATATATGTTGCTTTTCAGAAATAAAAAATCTAAAAATCAAATTGATAATAAAGTGTCACTGGCTGCACTACTTTCTAAAATTAAATAAAAAAACCTAAATCATTAAAAATTGATCCCTCAAATGGGGCAATATGCGCAATTGTTTCTCCATAGGCCGTAATGGTAACGTTTTCTTCTGTTGCTCAGCCCATATCGTAAACTTGTATATGTATGATGGCTTGTTTCGAAGCTGAGACATTTTTACATATGTGGTTAAATTTTCGGGGTACGAAGTGTGATTCATTTTTCCGTAATTTAGCAAACCCGAGAATCCTTTTGCGATGTGGCTCCTCATGGTAAAAAATCCCATTTTTAACACAATAAGTTCTTTGAAATTTTAATACTTTGAACACATTTAATAGCTCCATGGTTTTTACACATTTATTCTGTGTTCCCCTACTTTCTAAATTAACACTAATGGTTCAGCTCAGTCATTTGTTTATCATAGAAATGTGTCAAATATCACTACACAGAGATTTTTTTGTTTACACGTGTCATTTCAAGGCGCATTAGGGGTATTGTCCCAAATGCCCTAGATTAAAAATATCCGTATATCAAAAACAGAAACTAGTAATTTCGTTCAGAAAAATTCAACATCCATACTATATATTAAGAAGGGATATAATTACGATACTGTTGTCAAGTCATTAAAGATTGCATATTTTGGCGTTAATATTGAGTCACTGATAAGGTCTTTGCATAGGAACTAAACACATTTATTCTAAAAACAGTTGTTGGCATGACACGGGTTATGTTCTTCTCATATATGTTATGATGGTATGATACTAAACCCCTAACGGGAAGGATTGTGCCTGATGTTCATATGATGAAATCATAATCTTTCAGTCAGTTTAATTGAAGTCTGGAGCTGGCATGTCAGTTAACTGCTAGTAGTCTGTTGTTATTTATGTATTATTGTCATTTTGTTTATTTTCTTTGGTTACATGCATCTTCTGACATCAGACTCGGATTTCTCTTGAACTGAATTTTAATGTGCGTATTGTTATGCGTTTACTTTACTACATTGGTTAGAGGTATACTATACCTCTAACCAATGTAGTAAAGTAAACGCATAATAGGGGGAGGGTTGAGATCTCACAAACATGTTTAACCCCGCCGCATTTTTGAGCCTGTCCCAAGTCAGGAGCCTCTGGCCTTTGTTAGTCTTGTATTATTTTAATTTTAGTTTCTTGTGTACAATTTGGAAATTAGTATGGCGTTCATTATCACTAGACTAGTATATATTTGTTTAGGGGCCAGCTGAAGGACGCCTCCGGGTGCGGGAATTTCTCGCTACATTGAAGACCTGTTGGTGACCCTCTGCTGTTGTTTTTTATTTGGTCGGGTTGTTGTCTCTTTGACACATTCCCAATTTCCATTCTCAATTTTATAACTTATTGTACAAGTTACGGAAAAAAATCAACCAAGGCAGAACTGCCTCAACGGCCGAAACGTCTTGTTTACACAAATTACATTTTTCTAGGTCCATACCACAAGTTATATACTAAGATCTACGAGTCATCTACTGGATTGGTCCTGGACAGATTTATTTTCATATTTCATTTACTGTTATCTGTTATTGTCCCTTTTCAATTCCCTGTTATCTGTTTTTCACCAAATCAATTCACTGTTTTGCTGTTATGGGGAACCCCTTGCCCCCCCCTCATTATACGAAAAGAGAGTTTCCAAAGTGTACTTTCTGTATCGATTTCACGTTATATACTGCTTTTAATTGACGGGTAAGAACTCCTAAAGATGCATAAAAGGATAAACACATAAAAACAAATTGCATGTTTACGACCAAATAATAATCATAATACAAAAACTGCTATAAGCTATTTATATTGCATTGAGTGTTGATTGACAAAAAGGCAATACGACTATAATTAATTATCGTACAAATAAATAACGTATCGGGCTAGATACTTTATAAATTATATAGAGTTAACTTTCGGATAAAAACAACAAACAAGTTTTTTGAATACTTGTACTGACCGGCCAGTTCAAGCATACAGAAGAACTGAAATCTAGGATACTCCGCCTTTTTCGTATAGTATATTAAAAGCAGGTGTATCATTATAACTGATGATAATATAGAATATTACTGCGTCATAACAACCGTCAGTTAAAGAAAGAAGACTGTCCGTTATTTCCGTATCTATATAAAGGTTCCCAATATTTTTCCACAGAAAAATACATTGTGCAAGAGGATCAGGTAGCTACCCAAAACTATATTCACTATAATAAGACAATTTTATTTGTAACATATTATAAATATTTTATATACGTAATTGATAAATTATATATTGTATATCCAACTTTTTCATTCATATTCACCAAAAGCCAGAGACTCAACGATCCCTTATAGATAAAGCCCCATTCCCACCAGACCACGATCGCACCACGCTCACCGCGATCTAATATAAATTCAGATCGTGGTGAGGTCGCGGAATGAGCGGCATGAAAATGTAAATTTCCGTTGCTTTCACGATGCTACTACGTCCTCGTTACGCTTCTACAACGATCCCGCTACGATTATACCACGTTCTCACCGCGCTTATTCTGCGACCTCACTACGCTTATCAAGATCTGTGTACGCTCATCACGTTCTCACTACGACCATACCACGAGTTGTTCGATTGCAACACGATCTTACCACGCTTCTACTGCGAGTATAACACGTACTTACCACGATTATACTACGTTCATACCGCGATCTTACTACGTTCTCAGCAATAACGTCAACATCGTGTTCCATATCAATACAGTTCCTTTCCTACTATTTCTGATTAATAAGTAAATTTCTCGGAAACAATACAGTAATGCCACCAAAATCTACTAAAACACGTGGGCGTGGTGGTAAGGGTTGACGTGGAGCTCTGATAGTAACGAATCCTGATCAAGCAGAGATGTCGGACCGACCAATCCAACCTAAATTACAACCTATTGCTAGTCCATAAAGCTCAAATGACGAGATTTTAGTGAACGATAGCAGAGATGACACAGATGTGTCAATAGATATAGGAAGATGTGGTATAAGTGCCAATGAGACAGCTCTCCATCCAAGTAACAATTTATAAAAATAACCATTATAGGCCAAGGTACGGCCATCAACACGAAGCCTTGGCTCACACCGAACAGCAAGCTATAAAGGGCCCCAAAATTACTAGTGTAAAACCATTCAAACGGGAAAACCAATGGTCTAATCTACTAGTATAAAAAAAATCAAAGAGCTGATAGCTCTGAAGTGGAAGAAGGTGAATAAAAGGTAACTTGAATTACCATAAAAGCAGCCCCACTTACCCAGGCTGCTTTGTTCCATTATCGTTAAAATGTATTTTTTTTCTTCAAACAAGAAAAGGTCATAAGTACATGGATTTCCCATCCGTACAATCATTTTCTATGTTCAGTTGACTATGAAAATTAGGTAAAATCTTTAATTTGGCAGTAATTAAGAAGATCATATCAAGAGGAACACATGTGTACTAAGTTTCAAGTTGATTGGATTTCAACTTCATCAAAAACTACCTCGACCATAAACTTTATAACCAGAAGCAGGACGGACGGACAGACTAGAAAACATATTGCCCATAAATGGAGCATAAAAATAGTAAGACTTGTTACATACCTGCCAACTTTTGAAAGTTCCCATATGGGTTTTTACTGCACAACAATTTTAAAGGTTACAATTTTTAGCGACGTATTTTGCAAGATCTGGATTGTCTAGAAAAAGTGTCATATTTGTATGATGAACTTACATGCCTTTTCCTTAAGTCTGTTTGCATGATTCTAGTTATATATTAAATCGGTAGAAAAAATATACATGAAGCTAGCAGACCAGGGTTTATTTTCCAGATTAAGAATATTAGATGCTTGTTGAAATTTCCAATTTTGAATTATGCACAAAGATGGACCTTTAACAGGTTGGGAACAACACTCCAAATGAGGGTAACCTAACTGGAAGGTCATCACAACCCACTGTAAAAAATGAACACAAAATAGAATTTTTCAATAAAATGCTGAAAATAGGCTTTAAAGTATTAAAATGCATTGCAAAAAACAAATATTTCATTAAATAAATTTAAGTAGAATATTCCTATGATATTCCTTTTCATATTGGATACAAATTTTATTGAGTCTACTGCAGACACTTTGTAGTCAAAGTGTTTCAACTAAGGTACTACACAGGCGTCAAAAGGCGTCATTATGGAGTAAAGGGGGTGGCGTCAAAAAGCGTCATTATGGAGGAAAGGGTTAAGTACTGAATGGTCAAAACATCATGTTTTTTTATCGACATAAATTTTGTCATAAATGTAACCAAATGATGTAGAAATTGTGTTTTTTCTTCAAATTTCCATCAAATTGTAATTTTTATAGTTCCATTATTGCCTCTCTATTTGAATAAAATAAAATAATAAGAAGAATCTGTTTCTTGTTTTGTTTTGTTTTTGACAAATGATTGTTCACTGCTAGCAAATGAATCATTATATTGATATATCTTATCTGTATATATTTTTGTTCATGTCTTCATCTCCTTATCATTTGTAAATGTATAGACAAATAAGAAAGAAATAAGCTCCACATGTATATTTGCAACATCGTAAATTAATAAAACAAACATTCTGTTGTAAACAAAATTATGATATAAACTTCAATTTAATCCTTGAAAGGAGGTCTAGATTGCTAAAATAATTTATAAATTTTAATTTTTTTATTTGTCCAAAATTATTTAAATTCATTTAATCAACATCCTTTTATGATTATTTGATTAAAATATTAATCATTTATAGTCTTTTTACAATTTACATTTTTAAAAGCAAAATAACTGAAAACAGGATAAAACAAAGGGAAGTAACAAAAAAGTATTTCAATATTCCCAATACACATCGTTTTGATAACACAACGGCAGTTAGCCGGAGGTAAACATCGTTGATTACCAGTATGTTTGACACCCAAGCTGTCAAGTGAAGCCATATAATTATACATCTTCTTTGATGTTCAGGTAAAATGTAACACAGGTGTCAATTACACCCGTACAGTAGTAAGAAATGATCAAATATGGCGTCTGAAAAATTTCATACACGGGAGTTTTTTTCTCCTAAACGGGAGGTTCATATGTATGTTACGAAGGGCATCTAATTCACATGACAAAGGAAAACCATGAATAAAGACAACACTTTATATATCCTTTTTATTTATATAAAAACAAAATCTTCTTGTCTGCAGGATTGCAAATTCGTAACTTCAAGGGCGAACTTGTAAACAGGGCGAGTTGTCCCGATACCAAATTCACGCATGCGTAATACAAATATCTACAGTTAAAACATCCTGTTACAAGTAAACAAATAACGTTCATGTGGATGAGATGAAATCTAATAATTTACATAAATAAAAGGGTCATATTTACGATAGTGATTGTTTTACAATCATAATTTACAAATTAAATGATTCAGGTGCCTAATCATGTGTAAAAATCGGTGTCAGGAATCTAAGTTGTTTTGAAATTGTAATACACGAAATGAATGCGGCATACGGAGACTCAATGCCAATGGTCAGCCCCTTAAGTCTTCAGAAGACTTGACGTCTTCTTCCACTAAAAACGAGAAGCATGGTTGAGCCGCTAGAGAAAATGGACAAGTAGTCCTAGTTACATACAGACAAACAAAACCTGGTGAGATTTAATATATTTTATGTGAAAATTACAATGAGAATGATGGTCGTAGTATGAACGTAGTCAGGTCGTAAGAAGAGCGTAATGAGGACGACAAGGGCGTGAGGCCATAATAAATAATAGGTTTGTTTGCCCAAACGCTACCTACCCAGAAAAAAGCTGCCTACTCAAATTCTTTTATTGTCCTGATTTGAAGAAGTTTTTTTTTAATCAAATAGGCATGAAGACTTATAAACATCTGATACTTCAATTTCTTTTTTTGAAAAAAAAAAAGAAAATGCCTACCTACCTACCAACTGTCTCAACCTTTGGGTAGGGTTTGGGCAAACCAAAATATTTTTAAGTGTGGCCTGATAGAATCGTACTATGGTCGTGAACAGCGTGGTATAGTCTTATTGGAAGCGTAGTTGGGTCGCGGTGAGAACGTGATGGTCGTAGTGAGGTCGTAATAACGTCGCAGTGGGATCGTAGCGCAGTCTCTCCAAATAGAATCATGCTTTCGCTAGGATGGTACAGCGACCTTTGCGATCTTACTACGATCTAAGTGCGCTCTCACTACGCTTCTACTACGACCCGATTTCGCCACGACTGCACCATGATTGTTTTGAACATGTTCAAAGTTGGCCACGTTCATCACGATCTTGAAAACCTCACCACGACCGTGATACGAGACTTAACTACGATCTACACGATCGTACTACGATCATCAAAATTTGCATTTTTTTTCACAGATCGTAGTGCGATCGTGGCCTAGTGGGACTGCGGTATAACATAATGTTGTGGCTATATTAAAAGTTCTTCTTGTATTTAGTAGTCTTGCCTGGATAGTACAGTCCTTTCTTGTATATTGGTGTAACTTTGAACGTTAAAACTATAAACAGTCAAAGCCCCACTATTATACGAATTGTTTTATTACACGGTTTAAGGTACACAAGAACTAAACATAGCCCTACGGCGTTACAATATCATATCTGATATACAGTCTACTATTAAGTTGTTTGCTGATGATACAAGTTTATATTTGATAGTAGATGACCCCCGAGAATCAGCAAACAACTTGAATAGTGATCTCGCAAAAATCCATAGATGGTCTTCAGATTGACTAGTGGGTCCGTGTATATCTGCGTCCATTCGTTTTGAAATATCAAAAACAAAAAACAAAAAACGAAAGTGTTTTCATTTTTCGTTTTTGATTTCTTAAAAACCAAAACGAAAAACGAAAGTGTTTTCATTTTTCGTTTTTGATTTCTTAAAAACCAAAATGAAAAACAAAAGTGTTTTCGTTTTTCGTTTTTGATTTCACAAACAAAAAACTAAAAACAAAAGTATTTTCATTTTTCAATTTTGATTTCTCAAAAACTAAAATCGAAAAATGAAAATGTTTTCATTTTTCATTTTTGATTTCACAAAAACAAAAAACGAAAAACGAAAGTGTATTTATGTTATCTTTCCAACACAGTTTAATTGTCATTCAAAAAATGACAATGTTGTCATTTGTTATTCATTTAAAGGTCGTTAAAGTATACATGCACAGCGGTTGTCAGATCAATACTACTTTAATCGAAGATAATGTCGACGGATGCAAAAGTCTTTATCAATCTAAACAATAAGGGTGCGTGATCTTTACTTTTAAGTTTGGAGAGGTTTATAATCTAAGATGACAATATTGTAGCGTAACTAGCCTCTTTTAAAAATAAAGCAAACTATATATTGTTGGCGAGGGAATGGCTCAAGGACTCCAGAAGAACTGGAAAAATGATACAAAATCTTTCACACCCTTTCTTAATCTAAAGCGCAAGTTTTAATTTATCTATTTTATTATGTTCTGGTCTCGGAGCAAAATATATAGATACAGTGTAAGACTTTTAGTATTTACATGTCAAGGCCGTAGCTAGGCATCTTATTTTAGTGAGGCAAAATAATTGAGCCGAGCGAAGTGAGGCGAAAATTTTTTTTGGAGGGTATGAAATGAATGGTGCAAAATCCTGCATTCTAGGCATTTTTAGAGAGTTTGATAATGTTTTGAATTTGGACACTTTTTATATAATTTTTTTTATATTTTTAGACTTTTACTAACACCAAATTTTTAACAACTTTATTTAAATCTATATGTAAGATAATCATCCAAATATCACTGATTTGAGTCTGCTGCCAGAACATAGAACAAACATCGATTCAGTAGAGTTTGCCAAATTTTTCTATGGCCGGTTCAGTCAAATCGTTTCAGAATCATAATTTGGTCTGCTGATATCCTTATCGCGATGAACATGGCAAGCCCGCACAATCTCTCGCCACTCATGCATGCTCTTTTCCAAGTTTTCAGTCGGTTTAGGGCAGTCTGTGTTTCTAAAGGAAGCACATTATCATCAACACATTGATCAATGTCTTCTTCAAATTCCTTCTCCATCAGCAATTTGGTAGCAGCATCGGTAGTAACAGTTTTGTTTGCAAAAGGGAATTAAGCTTTCCTGTAAGCACCATCATACAGTTGCAGTTACAAAATATTAAACTCGCTTTTATGCTGACAAAGAGTAGACAAACTAGGGATAGAATGAGATAAGATAAATGTATATGATTCTGTCTATAGAGTATATATGATATGGGTACAGGGGAATTGGAAAGGAGTTTTTGACGTTTACATGTAGGTCCATAATTTCAAATTATTTCTGAAAATAGTTGGTGGTATTTTAGTTCCAGAATCTATAAATTTAGGGGTTAGGGGTATGATTGATTGATTGTTGGTTGCTTAACGTCCAGTGGCAAATATTTCATGCATATTCAGGACGAGAACAAGTTCACAATAAATACAATACAATACAATACAATACAATATTTTTATTTTCCAAATTAAAGGGCCCATTAAGAGCATAACATTAATTACAACATGACATAAACATTACAGAGTGATTAAAGAAACATAAAATAATAATTGAAATTCAAATGCATGAAGAAAGGATCAGTGGTCAAGGGGAGATAATTTTGATATATTTTAGAGTATCTAACTAATTTTCTGATTTTCTTAGTTGCAGGCCTTTATCCAGGTATGCACATAAAATAGATAAAAATCTGCTATCTTCATTAATCATGATCCATGAAAAAAGATCATTTATATTTAAACTATCTAAACTGGGGTATTTTTTTATATAATCAGTGATATCTCTTCTGAGGTTATTGTAAATAGGGCATTCCAGAAGAAAGTGCATTTCATTTTCAACAATAGGTAGGTTGTTGTAATAGAGGCCATCTAGGATGATGGTCGGGGAAATTTGGACTGCCACTGGAAAATGAGGGTATACTGGATAGGGCCAGAAATTTTGCCTTGTAACAGGCCACCTACGGACCCCTCAAAGAGTTGTTGCAAGGGTTCTTAACGTGCAAAGAGCGTGGCACTCTCTTAACACGAGGCATCGGATTTAACGTCCCCCTTCTAACCGGACGTGACTGCGAACTTGATACACCCCGCACAGCCAAACGGACGCCCCACTTCAGCAAGCGTTTTACTGCCGGTCGGGAGAAGACCAAATGACCATATTTCTATACCCCAATCACCCTTGGGGATGGTTAGGGGTATGAGGTGTCCGATTCCGAAACCCCGAATATTCCGTAGTCCCGAATAAGTAAAGACAAAATCCTGTGTTAAAGGTTCTACCATACCTCAATAATATCAAATTGGAATATGGGATATTCTTTCAATTTTTAAGGTTAAAGAAACATGGATAGAAACTAATCCATACATGTTTCATATTATTTATATTTTATTTATCTGTAAAGAGAAAGATTAAAGTTCGTGAAATGAATACGCAGACAGGATTGCCCCCTTGCGATGACCAGTACTTGATTTGTCAGTCTACTTATCGTTTTTGGATTGTTCTAATGAAGTTATATGCAATACTCAGACTCTGTTCACTAAAAAACTAGTTTACTAGAATTATTCCTTCTTTACCTTCAGTGTCGCTTTTCCTTTTTCTGCAAGAGCCTGTTTTTAACTAGAGATCCGTGATGATTATCATTACTAGCCGGTTAATGTTATCGAGAAACATCACCCGTTGAGATGTTGAGTTATATCCAGGAAGAATAGTTTAAAAGGAATGATGACAAGTTTTATAGAAGTTAAGGTTGAGACAGAACAACAAATGACTATTATATTGATATATATTTTTTTTTAAAATAATCAGTGTCGAATTTTAATTTTTGCCTCACTTGCCTCAAGGGTAGCTACGGCCTTGCATGATGTATGAACAATATCAAAAGACATATGTAGGATGATGAAAAAAATAATGTAATCCACAAAGTCAAGTGTGTGGCTATTGTTAATTTAAACATATTTATTAATATTGGATTGGAAATTTTCTCACCGGAACGGTGATCGAACCAGGAACTTATGTTTTTGTATAGTCCGATGCACTAACCTATGTTACTTTTGTATAATGAGGATCAATGGTCTAGCTCCTCGTTGAAGACCCTCCAGCTCCTTTCAAGATGAAGAACAGGCATAAAAGCCCTGTTCATTAATAATTTGTATTTTTTCTATAATTATATTGTGTGCGATTTTGTCCCGTGTACATTTACTCCACATCTCTTTATTTTCTATTTCGGACCTAAACACGGCTCAATGCTAGTTTAGACCTCCAATGTTAAAAGTCATATGTTTTTTTTTTTAATTATTTGATGCCGTGGGATTGGGATTTTTAGCTTTAATGTAAACCATGTCAGGTTTTTAACTTGTATTTACAGCAAAGATAGCCAGTTTTGTGTTCTGTAATATACTGTAACAGTTTAATTTTACTTGTCCGGTCGCATCGGAACTTCTCATAACATCTTCCGAACAATATCTGGACGTCGGTTTCGTGGGCATGTACAATTGCTAAACCACACATGAACGTTCTTTAGTCTTCGTAGATCTATTCCAACTTGAAGTCTTTTTGAGTCTACGACAAGCAGAATATGATATTTTATACCATTAAATATTGAAGCCATAGTCATGAAGATCGATTACTTGATTGATGTTCCGTTAACGTAGCCGCAGAACAAAAACGCGAGAGCTACTTTTGAATATTTCTACAATTTTAAGTAGTTTTCCACTCACAAACACAATAATATTTTCAACATTTATCAAAATATTTTTTTTAAAACTTTTTAACTTTTATGTTGTTTTAAAATATCAATTTGACTTGAATTTGGGATCCCGCTAACATGTTTAACCCCGCCACATTCAAAATGTATGTGCCTGTCCCAAGTCAGGAGCCTGTAATTCAGTGGTTGTCGTTTGTTTATGTGTTACATTTTTGTTTTTCGTTCAATTTTTGTGCATAAATAAGTTAGTTTTCTTGTTTGAATTTTTTTTACATTGTCATTTTGGGGCCTTTTATATCCGACTATGCTGTATGGGCTTTGCTCATTGTTGAAGGCCGTACGATGACCTATTGTTGATAATTTCTGTGTTATGTTGGTCTCTTGTGGAGAGTTGTCTCATTGACAATCATACCATATTAAATAAACATGTATATACCAAGCTAAGTCAGTTTATATCTTGTTTTTCGTCTGACTATACAAAAGGCGAGGAGAGCTACTTGATATATCAGGTTGACTGATAAGCTGTCTATATAAAGTAATGGTACAATGCATGGCATGAAGACATCACCAAATCACCGTATGCAATACTAAAAAAGACATCCAGAGCTTACCATATAGTCATCAACTACCCACCAACAGGCCGTGAGCTTTGGTTTGCTCTTAACTCAAATCCAAGAGCACAGCAAAATGTCAAAATATTCTATTCAAACTGGGTGACCTGGGAGAAAAACATTGAAATTTTCCAAAGAAACACACACACCCCTCAACTTTTAATAAGGAGATTTGGTATTAATGCAAATGAGTCAACTATCCAACAATGTTCAAATGTAGTGGATGTAAGCAATTATATAAAGGTAACCATATAATCTTCAACAATGAGAAAAAACATACGGTATTGTCGGCTACAATAGTCCATGAATTGAAAAATATGAAACAGTTCAAATGAGAAAAATAACAGCCTATTTTAAAACAACATGAATTACGAAAAACACATATAAAAGACATCAACAAACGAAAACCATTGAACTACATGCTCCTGAGTTGGAGCAGGCACATGCAATATATTGTGGCGTTTAACATTCTTGTAAACAGCCGGGACAGTTTTGTTACAGCACAGCATAAGAACAAACTATACAAATCAGTGGAAAAGGGCTTAACGTATGAGATCGATACAAAACAGAAGGGAAAAAAAGGTCTAACAAAAACACATACCGAATGTGGCAGGGTATTTTTACCTCGTTTTCAAACAATCAAAGTACTGAAGTACTGAACATCGAATGACTGCAAGTTCTTTTGGATTGTCACAAGCACTTGTCTCAGAAAAAAAATCACATCTCTATACTTGAAAGTGAAGTTAATGTACAGATATATTTTTTTTGAAACTCAGTACACATATTCTATATCATATGATCTTTTTAATTTCAATGCCAAATATAGAGTTCTGACCCTCAATTCCACGGTCCACTAGACATGGAAAATGATAGTGCGAGTGGGGCATTTATGTGGTATGGACACATTCTTATTCAGATCCTTTATTGAAGAAGTCAGTAAATTTACTACAGATAACACTACATTTGTAAATTAGACGAACTAATCTAATCAAAATGTATATCTCTGATTTCGTAATACTTATGTGTATGAGAAAATTAATATATATATTAATTTTAATAAGATTGTTGAACGAACGCGTTCAATCTTAGGATTTTATTCTTGTCAATTTTTCCGACCGAGCAGAGCGAGTCGAAAACAATTAAATAGACGTCTTTCAAGCCAAAGTTAATATGTTTGCTATACACACATATGATTTTATTAAACTTGGTTATCAATTGTTAATCAAAAATACAGTCCTAGATAATAAAAAATCATGAAATATTTGGTCTAGTAATAAAAAAATCACAAAAAAAGCAGTAGTTGTCGTTTGTTGATGTCGTTCTCGCTTCTCGTTTTTTAGCTCACCTGGCCAGAAGTGTCAAGTGAGCTTTTCTTATATCTTGGGGTCCGTCGTCCGTCGTCGTAACTTTTACAAAAATCTTCTCCTCTGAAACTACTGAGCCAAATTCAACCAAACTTAGCCACCATCATCATTGGGATATCTAGTATAACAAATGTGTCCAGTGACCTTGCCAACTAACCAAGATGGTCGCCATGGATAAAAATAGAACATAGGAGTAAAAAGAAGATTTTGGCTTATATCTCAGAAATCAAAGCATTAAGAGCAAATCTGACATGGGTAAAATTGTTTATTAGGTCATTATCTATCTGCCCTGAAATTTTCAGATGAATCAGACAACCTGTTGTTATGTTGCTGCCCCTGAATTGGTAATTTTAAGAAAATTTTGCAGCTTTTGGTTATTTTCTTGAATATTATTATAGATAGAGATAAACTGTAAACATCAATAATGTACAGCAAAGTAAGACCTACAAATAAGTCAACATGACGAAAATGGTCAATTGACCCCTTAAGGAGTAATTGCCCTTTATAGTCAATTTTTAACAATTTTCATAAATTTGTACATTTTTACGAAATATTTTCCACTGAAACTACTAGGCTAAGTTCATTATAGATAGAGATAATTATAAGCATCAACAATGTTTTGTAGAGTACGAACACATCACCATCACTAAAAACACATAGACCAAGGTGAGCGACACAGGCTCTTCAGAGCCTCTAGTTATATATAGAGTTTAGACCTTTGGTTTTCCCGTTTGAATGGTTTTACACTAGTCATTTTGGAGGATCCTTATAACTTGCTATTCGGTGTGAGCGAAGGATTCGTGTTGAAGAGGGTACTTTAACCAATAATAGTTTCCTTTTACACACTGTGACTTGGATGGAGAGTTGTCTCATTGGCACTCATACCATGCACATCTTCTTATATCTATATATTCTTTCGATATTTTTGATTGGGGTCTGGAGCTGGCATGTCAGTTACTGCTAGTAGTTCTTTGTTAATTTATGAATCATATTCGTTTTGTGTAGTTTCTTTTGTTTACTATTTTGTCATCGGACTCGGATTTCTTTTAAACTGAGTTTCTCTGTGCATATTGTTGTGTGTTTGTGTATTCTACATGAGCTAGATATAATTGTATAGCGGGAGGGTTGAGATCTAACAAAGCATGTTTAGCCCCGCCGTATTTTTGCGCCTGTCCCAAGACAGTAGACTCTGATCTTTGTTAGTTTTTTTTTATGTTTTTTTTTGTCTAAGTTAAGTGTGACGTCCATTTTCACATTACTAGTATATATTTTTTTAGAGACCAGCTGAAGCCCGGATTTTCTCGTTGTGTTGAAGACTCATTGGTGGCCTTCGGCTGTGCTCTTTGGTTAGGCTGACTGTTGTTTCTTTGACACAATTTTTATTTCCATTCTCAATTTTATTGATTGATCAATTGATTGATTCATTGATTGATTCATTCATTCATTCATTGATCATTTTACTACAAGCAAAAGTCATGATCATTTGAGAATCCTTTATTTGTATGGTAATGTTAATTTCACCAATGAAACTCGACATTAATGTTTGTCTTAATATTAAATTTCTTTGTAAACTCTAAAATTACCGTCTGATTATAATAAGACACGCAAGAATAAAAAAAAAATATTTGGCCTTCAATGTCTCAACCTTTTTTAATGTGAGTAACTTCATTG
Source organism: Mytilus edulis (assembly GCA_019925275.1). NCBI lineage: Eukaryota > Metazoa > Mollusca > Bivalvia > Mytilida > Mytilidae > Mytilus > Mytilus edulis. The sequence goes on along the minus strand of CM034360.1, from coordinate 123,320,781 downwards.
TTCACTTAGATTTCGATTTTGATATTGTTTTTGCAAGTTTCCATAATAGATTTCCGGTAATTGTTCTGCATAAAACCCTATGGGAAAGCACATTAACTAAATTTTCCAAACGTTATTGAAACCTAATGATTTGGCAAGGTGTTGCAACCTGTAATGTAAAAAAGTTACAGCCGATTGCACTGAGTGTGTAGGCAAAGGTAGCCTATCCTTGGTTAGCTTGCTTTTATTATTAGGTTAGGTAAACTACCCTCCTTTAAGAGTAGACTAGTTCGACAAATAACCAATTAATCTGTCTGTAGGACTAGGCTCCTTCTACAGGAGGGTGGTATACCTTACCTAGTTACTTCATAGTTCAGCTACAAACAAGCGATCCAAAGATATTACCTTTGTCTACACACTCAATGTAATCGGCTGTAATGAAAATGCGGAGTTTGTGAGACTAGGCTCAAGCAACCAGTCGGTAGCAGTCAGTTTTCAAATATATAAAAACAAATATTGCATAAGACTCAAACGTACTTAAAATGTGTTAATTAATATATAACCACTATATCATCAGTTTTTAAAATATAATTAAGCAGTCAAAGACACTTTTCAATGAAATTTAAAATTTCATTTCTGGTTTATTTAAGAATTGAATGCTTTTTTTTTGTTGTTACTTCATTGAGGTGTAAAGCGATGACCGAAATACATTTTTTTATGAAAAGCGGAAGCGCTTCATTCTGAAAATGTACGCACGGTCAACGCTTTTACAACCCTATGAAGTTACAAAAAGAAGCATTCAATATTTATAATTACATGTTTTAGCTAGGATCATGAAAACACGATTTTTGGGGAAAGACGGCTCCAAGCCGTCAATCCCCTATGGGGTTGACCAGAGTGACATTCCCTCACATCATTCATTTTGTTTTTATAGTGAGGAAAACCCCCCAACAAATCTTACTTAGATTGAAGAAAAGGAGACCCAGAAATGAATAGTTAACACTTTTTTACACATTTCCCTTCTGTTTCTAACGAAATTATCGTATCTTGAGCTCTCCTTTACACTATTTACGTTTCTTTTACAATCCGGAAAAATCAGTATGACGAGATATTCTAAATATATCCAACCTACATTGTATTTTATAGTGACGTCATTCTTGGAATGCCACCAGAAGCAGGGATATCCTTCACTGGTTATTTAAATCATTCCCAGAGATCGTGCACTAATTGCAAATTGGTATTTGCTAAATCTAAACATAATATTGTTTGCTGTAGATGATTCAAACATCAACATGCAATACTTTAATTTGTAGGTCAGCAACTTTCAAAGTAAAGTTAAACAAAGATCGTGGGGTTACATGAGATAGGAGAGAGAAACGATTTTATTGATTTTTTTCTGTAAAAATTCTGTTTTGAGAATCTTCCTCCAATTCAGGAGCACCTCAACTGATGAGTAATTATCCACTAAAATAAAAGTTAATGTATTTAAACGGTAGGCACTTAAAGTTAACCATCGAGGGACGTTAACTACCGAGGGTAGTAATGAATGTTAATGTATTTAAACGGTAGGCACTTAAAGTTAACCATCGAGGGACGTTAACTACCGAGGGTAGTAATGAATATTCATCTTTACCGGATGATTGACAGCGATGTAAATAAAAACATGAGAGTGATTACCGTGTGTCAACGTCATATCAAATTAATTCAATTTAATTGTTAGAAATACTGTTTTCTGCTGAAAATTAAAAAATAAATAAAATTGAATGGAATGGAATGGAATGGAATTGAGCTATGTACAATACAGTAAATATTAGCAATTAGAATTAGACGGTAGACAAGCATATTTTGCCTATTGATTCTTTTTTGCATGCCTATTTGGTTATACTATAATGCACTAATTGTTTTGATACTGTTTAATGTTTAAATAAGACCTATATGTGAACCATTTATGCACTTTTAATATAAAGATCAGATTCACACAGGCTCATACAGTTCGCGCTAACTATTTTATGTACGAGAGCTATTACTAATGTAACGGTGATGCTGAGATAATCTCCCTTTGCTAGAATATGGGATGACGCAAAATGAACTATATCACTGTGCAATAACGGAATAGCAAAGTGAATATATAAATCAAACTGTATTGGGATGATTTGGTAAACGTTTATCCAACTTACTGGATATTTTATGAAAGATTTTGCCATTTGTATAGAGGAATTATACCTTTTCAAATAAACTTGGGAGAATAATACACTAATTATAGAATTTATGGCAACTTACACGAACTAATCTTGTCAAATATACATCAAATTCACAGTCTTTGAATGTAAATTTGTTGCGTGCCATTAAATATTTAATGCGATGAGTGTCATTATAGCCTGAAATGAGATTTTGATTACAACGATCAAGAAAAAATCCCAATTAATTCAAACGCAATACTTCAAAATGCGAGTCTTAATTATTGTCGCAATTATAAAAACCTCGCATTAATTTTCTGAATTTACAGACATCTGTACCGTCAGCGTACGTGATCTGTTAAAGGTTTTTTTATAGTTAATTCCGGTGTCACTTTGTCTCTTTTAGAGAGTTGTCTCATTGGCAATCATGTCATATCTTCTTTTTTTATATAATAAAACAAAAACCTGAACGACTTTACATTATAAATTAAAATGCATCCTAGTCGTGATGGAGACAGAGTCAAATGAACAAATGGACTAGATGACACTGAACGAAAAAAAGAAAGAAAACACCAATTTGATCTGATAGGGGTGAATTCTATTCTTTATTCAAACTCGAGTTTGGTTTGGAACCGTATCTATTGCGATTATTACCCAAGGACAGATATTACATATCTAAACTTCGATGCTCGAATTTGAAGTTACCTATTGAGACGGGTAGATGGGCGGGGATCGCGAGGGAAAATAGAATATGTACATTATGTAATTAGGGAATAGGGAATGAGTTTCATATATTGTTTACCTGTAAAAATGCTGATGTTTCTGCTCTTAGATCAAAGTTTGTACCAAATTACTATGTAATGAATCCAAGCAAGAAGAAATTCACTGGCTTGTTGTTTATATGTAATGTACAAGTTCAAAGGAAATTATCAATTTTCGTGAAGAAAATCATAAAATACTTAATCTAATTATACCAATTGTCTTTTAAATTATACTATGTATTTGTGTTTCGTTTGTCCTGTCTCGCTATGTATTATCTTAATATGGTTGTATATATCATTGTCCTCTTGTACACAAGTATGTGTCTGAGGTAATGAATAACATCTTGAAATCTTGATACGAGAAAAGATTATATTTGCTTCGGCTTTTTCCATTTGCGCCAATCTGCACTTAATTAGCGCCTATTTTTTTTATTTCTTTGCGCCAAATTTATTTTCTTCATTTGCACAAATTAACAGGTAAACACAAGTCATGAGGCATATAAGATGTATAGAATTTATTTATATAATAACAAAAATATTCCTTCTGGCCTTTTGCCACCTGCCATTTGCTCACACGTTACGGGGAGGAGGAGGGGGATTGAAAGCAGGATAAGTTTATTGCAAGTGTACATCACACTTGAAGTAGCACTTTATAAAATAAGATTGTAACAGTTTGACATAAAAAGCACATTTGCATATGCACAAATCTTTTTTAACTGAGTATTGTCATGCAACACTTCTGTTGAACTGCAACCTTGTGATATCTTCCCTACAATAAAGCATCCCCTTTTTTATTAAAATTTTTATAAGTTAAAGCCTGTTTTTTTCTTTATGGCATCGGTTCCATATATGAAAGTAAATGTTCGGGTACCAGAAGTGTGATTAAATGATGATACCCATGAGCTCAACATGTGTCTATATACACATTTATCTATATTGTAGCTTGTGTTCATTGAATTGCTGCGTTTGGTTAAACAAGTTTAATTTTATCATCTAAATTTATCAGACCTAACCTTTCGAATCAATTTGGCGCAAATTAAAAAATGTCAATGTGCGCAAATGAAAAAAAATATGCTTTTTCAAAATTGGCGTAATTGTCATACGTACATTCACCGATCACATATTACTGGTTAGATTAAAAAATGATATATTATTTAGATTAAGAAGTACTTTAAGAAATTGATTGATTGTTGTTTGCCATCAGTACAGCCGCAAATATTTCAGACAAGTTCAGGGAGAAAACTAAATAATGAATACAATAGGGAATGTAACTGGTCAAATAAATGTCATCGGTCCTTCAGAGTGAAGTATAGATACGAAACTTTGGACTGTCGATTGAAAATAGTTTGTTTTGATAACAACCGCCGGTAGGTATAGACAAATACGGTTGATAGACGGTATATAGGAGCACTAAATTATATGTTAACCACCGACAGTAGGTATAAAGAAATACTATTGAAAGACGGTATATAAAGGAGCACTATATTTTAAGTTAACCACCGACGGTAGGTATAAAGAAATACTGTTAATAGACGGTATATAGGAGCACTATATTGTATGTTAACCACCGACGGTAGGTAAATTCAGATACTTTTGACAGACGGTATATATGAGCACTATATAATACGGACCATATAATACGTTATATTGACCATCGACGGTAGGTATAAATGAAAACTGTTGATAGACGGTTTATAGGAGCACTTTATTGTATGTTAACCACCGACAGTATGTATAGACACATAATTTTAATAGACAGCACTATATTTTACGTTAACCACCGACGGTAGGTATAGGCAAATACTTTTGATATACGGTATATAGGAGTACTGTATTGCTTGTTAACCACCAATGGTAGGTATAAACAGGTACTGTTAATATACGGTATATAGGAGTACTATATGTCATGTTAACCACCGACGGTAGGTATAGACTAAATACTGTTGATATACGGTATATAGGTGCACTGTATTGCATGTTAACCACCGACGGTGGGTATAGAAACAGGTTAGAAACATAGTGTTGATAGACGGTATATAGGAGCACTATATTGCATGTTAACCACCGATGGTAGGTTTAGAAAAATACTGATAATAGACGGTATATAGGTGCACTGTATTATATGTTAACCACCGACGGTAGGTAGAGAAAAATAGTATTGATAGACGGTATATAGGAGTACTGTAATGCTTGTTAACCACCGATGGTAGGTATAGACAGGTACTGTTGATATACGGTATATAGGAGTACTGTATGGCATGTTAACCACCGACGGTAGGTACAGACAAATACTGTTAATAGACGATATATAGGAGTACTGTATGGCATGTTAACCACCAACGGTAGGTATAGACAAATACTGTTGATAGACAGTATATAGGAGGACTATATTGCATGTTAACCACCGACGGTAGGTAAAGACAAATACTGTTGATAGACGGTATATAGGAGCACTATATTGTATGTTAACTACCAACAGTAGGTATAGACTAAAACTCTTGATATACGGTATATAGGAGCACTATATTGTATGTTAACCACCGACGGTAGGTATAGACAAATACTGTTGATAGACGGTATATACACATGTAGGAGCACTATATTGTTTGTTAACTACCGACAGTAGGTATAGACAAATACTGTTGATAGACGGTATATAGGAGCACTATATTGTATGTTAACTACCAACAGTAGGTAAAGACTAAACCTCTTGATAGACGGTATATGTAATAGCACTATATCGTATGTTAATCACCGACGGTAGGTATAGACAAATACTGGTGATAGGCGGTATATAGGAGCACTATATTGTATGTTAACCACCGACGGTAGATATAGACAAATACTGTTGATAGACGGTATATAGGTGCACTATATTGTATGTTACCTTCCGACAGTAGGTATAGACAAATACTGTTGATAGACGGTATATAGGAACACTATATTGTATGTTAACTACCAACAGTAGGTATAGACAAATACTGGTGATAGACGGTATATATGAGCACTATATTGTATGTTAACTACCGACAGTAGGTATACACAAATACTGTTGATAGACTGTATATAGTAGCACTATATTGTATGTTAACTACCGACAGTAGGTATAGACAAATACTGTTGACAGACGGTTGATAGGAGCACTATATTGTATGTTAACCACCGACGGTAGGTATAGACAAATACTGTTGATAGACGGTATATAGGAGCACTATATTGTATGTTAACTACCGACAGTAGGTATAGACTAATACTGTTGATAGACGGTATATAGGAGCACTACATTGTACGTTAACTACCAACAGTAGGTATAGACTAAAACTCTTGATAGACGGTATATAGGAGCACTATATTGTATGTTAACCTACGACGGTAGATATCAACAAATACTGTTGATAGACGGTATATAGGAGCACTATATTGTATGTTAACTACCGACAGTAGGTATAGACACATACTGTTGATAGACGGTATATAGGAGCACTATATTGTATGTTAACTACCGACAGTAAGTATAGACTAAAACTCTTGATAGACGGTATATAGGAGCACTATATTGTATTTTTACTACCGACAGTAGGTATAGACAAATACTGTTGATAGACGGTATATAGGAGCACTATATTGTATGTTAACTACCGACAGTAGGTATAGACAAATACTGGTGATAGACGGTATATAGGAGCACTATATTGTATGTTAACTACCGACAGTAGGTATAGACAAATACTGTTGATAGACTGTATATAGGAGCACTATATTGTATTTTTACTACCGACGGTAGGTATAGATAACTACTGTTGGTAGACGGTATATAGGAGCACTATATCGCATGTTAACTACCGACGGTAGGTTTAGAAAAAAAATTAATAATAGACGGTATATAGGAGCAGTTTAGTGCATGTTAATCACCGAAGGTAGGTAAAGATAAATTCTGTTGATAGACAGTATATAGGACCACTATATTATGGTATTATTGCGTAACAATTTTCATATTGGCTTAGTTATAGGTCCGAGGGTACCATATTGGCCTGAGGCGAAGCCGAAGGCCAATATGGCTGCCCGAGGACCTATAACTAAGCCAATATGAAAATTGTTACGCAATGATACCTTTATTAATTAACCAGTCCAATATGAACTCTAGCCGGGCCAATATGAAGATTGAAAATAGTGTGAAAATCTGACATTCAGGACTTCAATAGTAGTGATTTGAATATGTATCAATGAAAATTGAGGATTTTAATCAAAACAATAAAATAGTAACAATTTTATTAAATAATCAACAGTAAATAAACACAACAAGTAAAAAACATGTTTTTATCTAGTTTTCAGATTAAAGCTCTTGGCTGCAGTTTATAGTATTCTTTCTTTCCCCTGAGTATATGTTAATATTGAAAACACCACCTGTTATAGTTGCACCTGCAAACATGGCCATTGGGTTGTCATGTTTGTTAGCAGTTTGATTATTTGTATTTGATACATTTGCATTTAAATTATTATGAACTAATGTATTTGAGTTTGAAAGTTCACAAGGTTCCTCTGAATCTGATGTCGTCTGTAAATCTGAGTTCGGCAACATGACCTTAGATATTGTGTGAGAAGCTTGTTGCTGTTGTTCAATAGACGGTACTGAATAATGAGTTAAGGTACTAATGCCTTTCCAGCCTCCTAATTGAGCAACTTCATTGGCAGGTCTACCATTTTGAAGTAGTGTGGTAGCAAAAGTTTTACGTCCCGAATGATTAACCTTTCTTCCTTGAAGATCTCCTTTTTCTGCCATATTTTTTACCATTTTACCTAATTTATCTTTGCCTATGGTTTGGCGAGTGTACCATATTTCCTCATGTTTATTATCTAAAGGCCTCAAATAAAATCTATGTTCATCAGTTAATGTGTCTTGAGGTCTATGCCGTTTGTATTCCTTGTAAACATGAATAGGGCAATTACTTCCTCCTTCCCCAAAAATCTTTGGCGTAATATCCCGGAAATCCCTGCTTTTTGCTCCACTACGGGTTTTGGTGCTTCTTTCTGAAAAAAGTATGCTTATGTCAATATTTAAAGAAGAATTATCCTTCCTGTCTGTACAAAACTTTCACTTTTATATAACAAAAAACATGTATTGCATAGTAAATAAGATTTGTTTTGATAAATATAAAACAATGGTTAATATCCTTAAAAGCACAAATTACCAACTTTTGTCAGGACTGTTGTACATGTACATCCATTATCCACAGAAGTATATATTCTGTGATTTCTAAAAGATTTAAAATGTCAACTATTTAAATGATGGAAATCATAACATAATCTCACCATTAAATTCCAAATACTCCTTTCCATCAGATGTAGCTTTTAACTTGACATCTCCCCATGTCATGTTAACATGGTCTTGTCGACCTCGTAGACCAAAGTATGTTGCATTATTTAAAAACACAGCATTCAGTAATGCATCAGGGTTTTCTGGAAAAAGAAAAAAAAAAGAACTTAACTAAAATACATGTATCTTAATGTAAATATCCAACTTAAAATAGTATTTAAAGGACAAATACTGTATCAAAATGCAAAAGACCTCTGGAGACACTCTCATTGTTCAAGACCTTATGTGTATTTTAAACATTTTTTATTAGAACAACCATTTAATAATCAGGGATGGATAGAGGGCGACAAGGAAATAAAATAATTTGTTTGCCACAAGGTTAGAAAAATGTTTAATTAAAAGTTACTGACTGACACGCTGGAATACAACATTTTTTTTAAACTTACGTGTTCCAATAACGCCTTTCTCCCTCAAGATTTGGATTTCCTCAGTCGTCAAAGGTTCAGCTCTGTTTGGCTTACTGCCCTTGCCCAATGACTTTAATGCCTTTCGCTTCGCTTCTAATACCCGTCTTGTGTGGTTGAACTCAGGATCCTTTTTAATACTGAAACATTAAAGAAAAGATATGCATAATATCTGACATGTAATTTTTGTATGTACATGTTTTATACTTATAGCAAAGAGAAACCAAGGAATATTCATTGTACACAAGCTTAAGATCATCAAAACCACATTGACCCAGATGATATATATAGTTTTTACCAAAAAAAATGACACAAGGCTAAAATTAAAATATTGGCACTGAATATTCGAGTCATAATGCTTGACAGAATAATGCAAAGGCTATCATGCTATATCAAGACAAGGGAGTTACATGTCTCACAGATATCAAATAATCTACATGAAAATAATCGTACCTTATACTACTTTTTGAGTCCTTCAAATGTCTATCCAAGCTGTTGAACATAGAGGATAAAGAGTCAGGCTCATATTCGTCACCATTTTTCTTCAGGACTCCAAGAAAAAATCTTGATAACAGACTGTCCAAGTCTTTGGCAGGTATTTCCACTGAATCACGCATTTCTCCAACAGATATGAAAAAATCCAGCATCACTTTCAAGTCACTCTTTGTTTTAGTTTTTGTGTTCTTGTTAACACTTAAAGCTAGAAAAGAGTCAGTGTCTTCATCAGTGACAGAGCGAAACCTCTTGCTACTCGAGCTATTTTCTTTGTCTGATTCGTCAATCTCATGATTCTGTGCATTTTCAATGTCCTGCAGAATTTCATTTGGGAAGTTGAAATTCGCTGAATCAACTTCTTCCAGAATCAAATTTCCTTCCCCATTGACATCCGCGAGATTTCTCTTGATGTACTCTGCCTCCCTATTAGATAAATCGTCGTAGTGAAAATAGTCTTCAACTAACGCATCCATCGCATCATCTATATTTTTTATAGAGCTATTGCTCCATCGTTTTGTTGTCATTTTCTCCTGTCAGACGACACTAGCCGTAGTTCTCTAGAGTTATCGGGATTTCAACCGATTAGTCTAGAGCTAATCGAATATGCTAATATTGGGCTTGCTAAACCCGGGCCAATACGGAAAAATCCGTATTGGCCTTATAGGACAAAATTATCGATTTGGCAGTTTTACTCGTATTTAGTCAAATAAGCTCCAGTTAATTAATAATGCATGTTAATCACCGACGGTCGGTATAGACAACTGTCAATAGACTGTGTAATGGAGGACTGTAATGTATGTTAACCACCGACGGTAGGTACAGACAACTACTGTTGATATACGGTGTATAGGAGCACTATACTGTATGTTAACTACCGACAGTAGGTATAGACAAATACTGTTGATAGACGGTATATAGGAGCTCTATATTGTATGTTAACTACCGACGGTAGTATAGACAATACTGTTGATAGACGGTATATAGGAGCACTATATTGTATGTTAACTACCGACACTAGGTATTAGACAAATACTGTTTGATAGACTGTATATAGGAGCACTATATTGTATGTTAACTACCGACTAGTATAACAAATACTGTTGATAGACGGTTTATAGGAGCACTATATTGTATTTAACACGACGTAGTATAGACAATATTTGTAACGTTATGGACACTATATTGTATGTTAACTACCGACAGTAGTATAGAAAACGTTGATAACGTATATAGAGCACTACATTGTACGTAACTACCAACAGTAGTTATACTAAACTCTTGAAACTTATAGAGCACTATATTTATTTAACACCGACGGTGATTACAAATACTGTATAGACGGTATATAGAGCACTATATGTATGTTAACTACAGGACATAGGTATAGACACATTCTGTTGAAGACGTATATAGAGCCATATATTGTATGTTAACTACCGACGTAGGTATAGACTATACTGTTGATAGACGTATATAGGAGCACTACATTGTACGTTAACTACCAACAGTAGGTATATACAAAACTCTTGATAGACGGTATATAGGAGCACTATATGTATGTTAACACCGACGGTAGATATAACAAATACTGTTGATAGACGGTATATAGGAGCACTATATTGTATGTTAACTACCAACAGTAGGTATAGACAAAACTCTTGATAGACGGTATATAATGGCACTTTATTGATGTTAACACGACGTAGGTATAGACAAATACTGTTGATAGACGGTATATAGGAGCACTATATTGTATGTTAACTACCGACAGTAGGTATAGACAAATACTGTTAATAGACGGTATATAGGAGCACTATATTGTATGTTAACTACCGACAGTAGGTATAGACAAATACTGTTGATAGACGTATATAGGAGCACTATATTGTATGTTAACTACCGACGTAGGTATAGATAATACTGTTGGTAAACGGTATATAGGAGCACTATATGATGTTAACTACCGACGGTAGGTTTAGAAAAAAAATAAAATTAAGACGGTATTTAGGAGCATTATTGATGTCAATCACCGACGGTAGTATAAAAAATCTGTTGATAGACTGTATATAGGAGCACTATATTGATGTTAATCACCGACGGTAGGTATAGACAACTGTCAATGACTGTGTAATGGAGCACTTATTGTATGTTAACACCGACGGTAGGTACAGAAAATACTGTTGATAACGTTGTATAGGAACACAATACTGTATTCAACTACGACAGTAGGTATAGACAAATACTGTTAATAGGAGACGGTATATAGGAGCTCTATATTGTATGTTAACTACCGACGGTAGGTATAGACAAATACTGGTTGATAGACGGTATATAGGAGCACTATATTGTATGTTAACTACGGCAGTAGGTATAGACAAATACTGTTGATAGACGGTACATAGAAGCACTATATTGTATGTTAACTACCGTACAGTAGGTATAGACAAATACTGTTGATAGACGGTATATAGGAGCACTATATTGTATGTTAACTACCGACAGTAGGTATTAGACAAATACTGTTGATAGACTGTATATAGGAGCACTATATTGTATGTTAACTACCGACGTAGGTATAGACAAATACTGTTGATAGACGGTTTATAGGAGCACTATATTGATGTTAACACCGACGGTAGGTATAGACAAATACTGTTGAATAAGACGGTATATAGGAGCACTATATTGTATGTTAACTACCGACAGTAGGTATAGACTAATACTGTTGATAGACGGTATATAGGAGCACTATATCATGTTACACGATTAGTACTAACCACTAATAACTGTTAGGTATATGTTAACACGTAAAACAATCTGTTGATAGACGGTATATAGAACACTATATGTATGTTAACCACCGACGGTAGTATAGACAAATACTGTTGATAGACGTATATAGGAGCACTATATTGTATGTTAACTACAGACAGTAGGTATAGACACATTCTGTTGATAGACGGTATATAGGAGCACTATATTGTATGTTAACTACCGACAGTAGGTATAGACTAAATACTGTTGATAGACGGTATATAGAAGCACTAATTGTACGTTAACTACCTACAGTAGGTATATACTAAATACTGTTGATAGACGGTATATAGGAGCACTATATTGTATGTTAACTACCGACTGGTAGATATAAACAAATACTGTTGATAGACGTATATAGGAGCACTATATTGTATGTTAACTACCGACAGTAGGTATAGACAAATACTTTGATAGACGGTATATATAATGGCACTTATTGATGTTAATCATCGACGGTAGGTATAGACAAATACTGTTGATAGACGGTATATAGGAGCACTATATTGTATGTTAACTACCGACAGTAGGTATAGACAAATACTGTTAATAGACGGTATATAGGAGCACTATATTGTATGTTAACTACCGACAGTAGGTATAGACAAATACTGTTGATAGACTGTATATAGGAGCACTATATTGTATGTTAACTACCGACGGTAGGTATAGATAAATACTGTTGGTAAACGGTATATAGGAGCACTATATCGCATGTTAACTACCGACGGTAGGTTTAGAAAAAAAATAATAATAGACGGTATTTAGGAGCATTTTATTGCATGTCAATCACCGACGGTAGGTATAAATAAATTCTGTTGATAGACTGTATATAGGAGCACTATATTGCATGTTAATCACCGACGGTAGGTATAGACAACTGTCAATAGACTGTGTAATGGAGCACTGTATTGTATGTTAACCACCGACGGTAGGTACAGACAAATACTGTTGATATACGTTGTATAGGAACACAATACTGTATGTCAACTACCGACAGTAGGTATAGACAAATACTGTTGATAGACGGTATATAGGAGCTCTATATTGTATGTTAACTACCGACGGTAGGTATAGACAAATACTGGTGATAGACGGTATATAGGAGCACTATATTGTATGTTAACTACCGGCAGTAGGTATAGACAAATACTGTTGATAGACGGTACATAGAAGCACTATATTGTATGTTAACTACCTACAGTAGGTATAGACAAATACTGTTGATAGACGGTATATAGGAGCTCTATATTGTATGTTAACTACCGACGGTAGGTATAGACACATACTGTTGATAGACGGTATATAGGAGCACTATATTGTATGAGGGGGGGGGGGGGGGGGGGGGGGAAGGGGCAAAACAGTAAATTGATTTGGCTTAAAACAGATAACAATGAATTGAAAAGGGACAATAACAGATAACAGCAAATGAAATCTAAACAAGAGTGCACACGCTGAAATGTCTCGCCTTCTATATTAATCATTGATATTATGTTGATAGTCCTAAGTATAAAGTTAAGCTTTATAACAACTGTCACATAAACTTAACATTAATCAAGATAACTAAACAAAGACCAATGAACCTTGAAAATGAGGTCAAGGTCAGATGAACCATGCCAGGCAGACATGTACAGCTAACAATGCTTCTATACAACATATATAGTTGACCTATTACTAATAGTTTAAGAAAAATAGACCAAAACACAAAAACTTAACACTGTGCAATGAACCGTGAAAATGATGTCACGGTCAAATAAAACCTGTGCGACTGATATAAAGATCATAAAATATTTCCATACACCAAATATAGTTGACCTATAGCATAGAGTATTAGATAAAAAGACCAAAACTCAAAAACTTAACATTGACCACTGAACCATGAAAATGAGGTCAAGGTCACGACATCTGCCCGCTAGACATGTACACCTTACAATCATTCCATACAACAAATATAGTAGACCTATTGCATATAGTATGAGAAAAACAGACCAAAACACAAAAATTTAACTATAACCACTGAACCATGAAAATGAGGTCAAGGTCAGATGACACCTGCCAGTTGGACATGTACACCTTACAGTCCTTCCATACACCGAATATACTAGCCCTATTGCTTATAGTATCTGAGATATGGACTTGACCACCAAAACTTAACCTTGTTCACTGATCCATGAAATGAGGTCGAGGTCAAGTGAAAACTGTCTGACAGACATGAGGACCTTGCAAGGTACGCACATATGAAATATAGTTATCCTATTACTTACAATAAGAAAGAATTCAACATTACAAAAAATTTGAACTTTTTTTTCAATTGGTCACTGAACCATGAAAATGAGGTCAAGGACATTGAAAATGTGACTGACGGAAACTTCGTAACATGAGGCATCTATATACAAAGTATGAAGCATCCAGGTCTTCCACCTTCTAAAATATAAAGCTTTTAAGAAGTTAGCTAACACCGCCGCCGCCGTAGCCGCCGCCGTAGCCGCCGCCGCCGCCGGATCACTATCCCTATGTCGAGCTTTCTGCAACAAAAGTTGCAGGCTCGACAAAAATCAGTCCAGTCCAGGACCAATACAGTAGATCTTATTATATAACTGGTTATTTGGACTTAGCTAGGCCTTAACAGAACCATATACCATACACAATATTGGGAGCAGTATAAGTTAAATACAAATTAACTTTTGACTATGTGAATTGTTACTTTTGGTGGTCAATTGCTTTGAAAGCGATATACATTTTGTTATGATCCTCATCAAGTAGCCTTGGCTATATGTTTTCCTTTTTGTTATTTTAATAATTGATTTGAATTTGATATACATGTACGCATAGGGGGTACAAGGAACATTATCCCCATCATAGCCATATTATATACGTCAAATTCAAAGTCGAACAGTTCTTAATATCACAAAAACGGAAAACCTAGGGAAACCTAATGGGAGTAGGCCTGGGTTCATATATATACGACCTTAACAGAAATGCATTTTATATATATTGTTTACAAGTTTTGATTTTGTACACATTATTATTTGTTCCCCCCCAAAAAAGTTCAAATTTCAATTTGTACTTTTACTTTGTACAATTGTAATTTGTACAAAAATCGATATACAAATTACAATTTGTTCAAATTTCTACTTAAATTCACTTAAAACTGATCAAAACTACTATTTTGTGTTTTTGTTAAAGGAATATATAAAAATCGAGGGCATTGTTTTGTGGTATTCTTTTTTTTATATGTTAAAGAAAAATAAGCCAGTGACACCTTATAATTATATTAATTTGATATTTAGAATATTTTCTCTGAAAAAGCAGAGTAAAAAATGAGTAAATGAACATGCATACAATAAATAGAAATTGGCCTGAGTGACAATTTGGATGACACCAAGTGAAGCACCAATTATGATGCATCTTATGTGAAATTATTGAATATGGAGAATTTAGGTACCACATCGGAACAGCTGTTGGATCTTTAAAAGGATAGTTGTCGAGAAATTAAATCATAAAGTTGTTAAAAACACATCTTTATTTGCAGCAACAGTTTCTTAGCTTCAACTTTCACTATGTGAAGCTGTAAAAAACTTTAAAAAGAAATGGTAGTCAGGGTTCTCTTTCAAAGTACAAATAGGGGTAGTAGCACGAGTAAATGTGAATGTTAAAGGCAAAAAATAGTGTGTTATTCCCAAAGGTATTGTGCTATTCCCAAAGGCAATATTTCACTCACGTGCTCAAACAAATGATGCATAACTATTTTGTATTTAATATTTTGTAAGTATAAAAGGAGATGTGGTATGATTCATAATGATTGCCATTGAGACAACTCTCCAAAAGAGACAAAAGGCACTGAAATTAACAACTATAGCTCATCATACCGCCTTCGACTATGAGCAAACACATGCCATAAGATATAAAAGGCCTTGAAATGGCATACAAAGAACAATTCAAATGAGAAAACTAATAGCCTAATTTACCACAAAATGAATTAGGCTCTTGACTTCGGACAGGCACATACAGAGTGTGGAGTTGGTTAAACTTGTAAGTTGGCGCCCAACCCTCCCCTAACCTTGGACAGTGGTGTAACAGTACAACATAAGTTGTATTATATGGTCATTGAATTTAAATTCTATACAGTATACCAATGCTTTTTTATTTTATTATAACAAAATCTATATACGATAAGACTTGTAAAACTTATAAGTGGATTTTAGTAAAATTTTGTACAAATTGTTATTTGTACAATTATAATTCGTACACTAAATGTGTACTAAGTCAAAATACAAATTATAATTTATAAGACTTATGTGTACAAAGTCAAAAAACTATAATGTGTACTATTTTTTTTACAAATTATAATATGTTCAAAATTATACAACTAAAACATGTTCACAAACAATGGAATTTATTACAAAGAATTATAATAATGTATACTGGCATGGTCCTGGACCTGACTATTTTAAATATGTTTATGTGATGTATGTTACTGGAATCTTTCTGCAAATACGTGACCTCCATATCATCAGTGGAAAGACCCAATAAAAATAAGACGATGTGATACAAGTGACAATGAGACAACTCTCCTTCCAAGTCACAATGTTCAATTATCTTCAATTTCTACTTAAGAGTGGCTGTCTAAATGCTAAAATTCCAATTTTCAATAACAGTTAACAGCAAACACAATCTCACAATAACCGATAACAATAAAAGTAATAGTCCTATAACAGCTAACAAGGAATAAGACAATAACAGCTAACAGCAAACATATTTTCAGAATAACAGATAACAAAGAATTAAATTACCCCCATAACAGAATAACAGTTAAACCCCTTGCCCCCTCTCTTGTATGTTAACTACCGACAGTAGGTATTAGACAAATACTGTTGATAGACGGTATATAGGAGCACTATATTGTATGTTAACCACCGACGGTAGGTATAGACAAATACTGTTGATCTACGGTAAATAGGAGTACTGTATTGCATGTTAACCACCGACGGTAGGTATAGATAAATACTGTTGGTAGAAGTATATATGAGCACTATATCGCATGTTAACTACCGACGGTAGGTTTAGAAAAATACTGATAATAGACGGTATATAGGAGCATTATATTGCATGTTAACCACCGACGGTAGGTATAGACAAATACTGTTGATAGACGGTGTAAAGGAGTACTAATTCGTATGTTAACCACCGACGGTAGGTATAGATAGAATGAAATTCAAAACAGTGTGGCTGTGGCCATTCATTGACACATTAAATTCATCCATTGACTGGGACAATTTACATGAACGTTTGTCTGTAACGACCACTGTTCACGACGTACCTACGATAGACATTTAAACTGTGGGGTCACCAAAGGTTTCTTAACGCCTTTAATTATAAAATAATTCAAAAAATTAATCAGGAATAACCTTTATGTTTTGATTTATATAATTGATATAAATCAAAACATCGTGTTATTTCTGATTAGTTTTTCGAATTACTTTATTAAGTTGTTGAGAACCTTTGGTGACCCCATAGTTTAAGTGTCTTTAAAAAGTACATAGTGAGCAGTGGTAGTTACATACAAACGTTCACCTTAATTGTCCCAGTCAATGGATGAATTTAATGTGTCAATCAATGGCCACAGCCACACTGTTTTGAATTTCATTATAAATACTGTTGGTAGACGGTATATAGGAGCACTATATCGCATGTTAACTACCGACGGTAGGTTTAGAAAAATACTGATAATAGACGGTATATAGGAGCATTATATTGCATGTTAACTACCGACAGTAGGTATAGACAAATAATGTTGATAGACGGTATATAGGAGCATTATATTGCATGTTAACTACCGACAGTAGGTATAGACAAATACTGGTGATAGACGGTATATAGGAGCACTATATTGTATGTTAACTACCGACAGTAGGTATAGACACATACTGTTGATAGACGGTATATAGGAGCACTATATTGTATGTTAACTACCGACAGTAGGTATAGACAAATACTGTTGATAGACGTTATGTAGGAGCACTATATTGTATGTTAACCACCGACGGTAGGTATAGACAAATACTGTTGATATACGGTGAATAGGAGTACTGTATTGCATGTTAACCACCGACGGTAGGTATAGAAAAATACTGATAATAGACGGTATATAGGAGCATTATATTGCATGTTAACTACCGACAGTAGGTATAGACAAATAATGTTGATAGACGGTATATAGGAGCATTATATTGCATGTTAACTACCGACAGTAGGTATAGACAAATACTGGTGATAGACGGTATATAGGAGCATTATATTGTATGTTAACCACCGCTGGTAGGTACAGACAAATACTGTTGATATACTGTGTATAGGAGCACTATACTGTATGTTAACTACCGACAGTAGGTATAGACAAATACTGTTGATAGACGGTATATAGGAGCACTATATTGTATGTTAACCACCGACGGTAGGTATAGATAAATACTGTTGGTAGACGATATATAGGAGCACTGTATTGTTATTGGTTGCTGTCTTTGATATTGATTTTACGTTTATCGTTTCAGCATTAATCGGGCTGTTAGTTTTCGTTTTTCGTCACATCTAGTCAGGAATGGGTTTTAATAGCATTTTACATGAATACATATGTGTAACTCATGGCTGATTCACATTCGTTTGTCTTTGATGGATAAGTTTCTCATTGGCAATATTACCACATATCTTCTGAATTTTCATTGCATCATCTAAACATGTAAAATTCGTATATAGAAAATATATACGTATAGATAATATATATATAATATTATAAAGTAGATGTTGTATGATTGCCAATGAGACAACAGTAGTGTTTGTGGGACAGAATGACACCCATTTAGGTGGACGTCGGACGCTGACGCCATATTCGAAAGTTGGCGCAGACGCCGACGCCATATTTGGGCCTTAAAGCGGACGCCATAGTCGACCCCTAAATCAAGACGCAAACTTCGGGTTGGACCATGTTACTCGGACATCGAGACGCCGACGCCATATTTGGGCTTAAATCCTGGACGCTATATCTTAATGTTTGACCAGGCTACCCTCCAGGGTGGATACTTTTAGTGACCCTAGAAAGAGTTTTTCAAGACTTGAGACCTGCTATACATCCATGTAGGTGTTTTAAGATTTTTTTTTTCTTTTCTTCTGTTTTTTTTTCTTTCTTTTTTTATTATTATTTTTTTTGTATCATTATTTTTCATTTAACCAAATAGAGCTACGAGTTTACTGTCATTCTGAATCGTGTCAGTGGATGAAAAGTTGTTGATAATGTCCTTCATCTCGAGTCCCGACATCTCAATTTGACGTAAAAAAATGCAATACAGGCCACATGTCTCTGAATCATAGGGTTGGATTTGATTGCAAACCACACAGTATTTCGGTCCATTGACGATGAGTACATTTCTGAAATAGCGTTGGTACTTTTCCGGTAATCGTCCTAAGGAGTAGAAAAATTCTGACGGACCCGATGCGGGGAAATGAAATGCAACTCAATGACTCCCCTTTTAATCACAGTTGTCCGTATTGACCACAAACCTTCTACGCCTGTCGCTCACATATCTAGGCAAGTCTTCTGCACAGGAAAAGGTCACGGGCAATCCACTCAAAGCATCCTCTACATCTTTCCCGGTCATCGGGAGAGCAATGCCGTTTTTATTCCCACAACCTTGCTGACGTTGGGCTTCTAATCCACGTAGGTGAGCAAACACTAAGTACTCCGCAATCCTGACAGGCGATGAGATCTTTCCGTGTTTCAGCATCCTCTGACGAACTATGTGTTGTCTCGTCGGCAATATCTTCGTCTGATGAGACCGAACTATCGTCTTCAAAAGTATTCGAGAGACGGTCGTCATCCCTCTGTCCGTCTGGTGTCTCTCCTTGACCGACCTGCAAGACCTCTGTGTGCAATCTGGAGGCTTCTGGGGTTCTAACTTTTAGGTCAACAAGAAAGTACCCGAAAGGTGTCCTCTTTGCCTCTTCAAATTTCCGGAGAAAGAAGTCCACTCGAGAAGGATACATCTGTCGGCCAAGAGTCACGATGGGCTGTCGATCAATGGGGTTATTAAAGAGAATGAGATAATGACAGTTTCGTCTCTGGGTGGGGTCTTTGCCAAAGTATAAATTCTGATTAAAAACGACGACCGATAAATGCCTATGGTGACACCCTTCCGTAAACAAATCATTTATTCTGGAGTCTTTGTCCGATGTCGACATGAGGTCATCTAATAGTATCATGTTTCGAATGTTGGGATCGAAAAAATCGTCCCTTTCGAGATCAAAAGGAATTCCACGAATGAATTCAACGCGTGGAAGCACTGTTCGTTTTATTTCCTCGTAAAGAGGTTGCCACCTTTTATACAACCAAACGATCCTGTCTGGACTAGGACTTCATAGTTTTTTTATGTGTTGAAACAAATAAAATAAAATAAGTTTTTCCGCAGGAGGTTGGACCGGACACAATCATGGTGAAAGGGTGTCTAAACACGAAAGCCTTCTGCTGCTGCTTTTGCTGCTGCTGTTTCTTTTTCTGCTGCTGCTGCTGCTGCTTTTGCTGCTGCTGGGTAACACCTGGGTGGTATAGTGGCTCTTCGGAAGAATGCTTACTTCT
The DNA here is from genome assembly GCA_019925275.1 of Mytilus edulis. NCBI lineage: Eukaryota > Metazoa > Mollusca > Bivalvia > Mytilida > Mytilidae > Mytilus > Mytilus edulis. The sequence goes on along the minus strand of CM034360.1, from coordinate 123,300,151 downwards.
TATATGTCTTTGAAGATCGTGCGGCCACACATACACTTTACGGCAAATATTGCAATTAAACATACTCGTAATTTCCTAAATGACAGCGAGTAGTTTCCTCTTATAGATTTACTTCACTTCCTTCGAAAATATAGCAAGAGAAATACATGGTCATCTTTTAGACGACATATTTGAAGATGATCGTATCTCAAAACAAATTCGATGTGATACAATTCATTCCTGGTTACCGTGAAATAGACTGGTTTCCCAAACGTCACGTCCGTGATATCTTCATTTAATCGTATCGACTGGAGAATATGGAGAGATTTTCCCTAACGTACGACTGGTGCACGAAATCGGAACAGAAGTACATACGTCTCGTTTAGGCTTCTAATTCCGGTATGAACGACACCTTCAATGCACATTCCCACGATCCATCCAACGTATAGCGTTTTGGAAGGCGCACTTTGAAATTGCCACGTACGTTATTTTCAAACGATGGATGAAAGCGAGTTTTCGCTATTAATAAATAAACAAAACTCGTCCATAGTGTTAATTCCAGTGAAACCTTTAGTATCTCTCTTACAGCTTTGTTATACTCAAAGCCGTATTTAAGGAAATAAACGGAAATAGTAATTGATTGCTTAACGTCCAGTGGCAAATAGTTCATGAATGTTTAGAACACGTTAACCATAAATACAATAGGTATAGGTCTTGTAAAAGATGCCACCCCGCGGGATAAAGGGTATATTGGATAGGAACATAAAGGAGTAGGTTCAGTATTAAAGACCTCTTTTTGGCCCCAAAATATAGCGGTTTTACAAAATTATAAAAATGTATACTTTTAGTTATTTATTGGACAGTAGAATGTTTCTGCTACATAAATATGGGCTGTTTTTGACAATACGATGCACATATATCGGATACTAGCATCATTAATTCATGCTAAATTACTGAAATCTTCACAATGTTAGCATTTTAGTTAAATTTTAGACGGTTTTCGTCTTAAATGAAAGTGGCCGCATTCGTGTTCATTCTTAATATTGAAATGTAAGTTGTATTTGATGATAAGACATAAAATATATAAAGGTTGAGGATGAACACGGATGCGGCCACTTTCATTTTTGACAAAAACCAACTGAAAAGTGACATTTTTGGGCATATTTGATATATTTTTCATATTTAAGCTAGAATCGGAGCGTTTTTAATGAGTAAATCAGTCCATTTTTTTTATATATACGTATTGAATCAATTGAAATAGACACTTAAGTGTTTAAAAAGTGTCAAAAATCTTTCGTTAGATGAACTTGAAATTTGAGGCCAAAATCGGCCCTTACCGGACCTACTCCTTTCGCCTTGCAATAGGCTAAAATGTGTTGTGTATAACTATATAAGTGCAGTAGACTAATTTATCTTCTATACGGTTGAAATAATTATTATAGTCAATACAATTTTTTGTGTTTCTGTATAATTAATGAATCCTCCTGATCATCTTTCTTCCTTAAGCATTTAGTAATCTTCATCATAATTTTATGTTAAGGACTATATAGACATAAAACTTGTTTGATTGGACCGTATGCTAAGAGCCGGCCACCTACAGAGCCAGAATCATCTCATTTATACCGGTTCAAACCGGTTCTTGTTTCTCTGCACGGACATAATTCTTGCACGTGCACAAACAAACAAAAAATGCTACTGCAATTATATACTGTAACAGTCGTATTTGTTTGTATTCCTTTATAATTTTTTTTATAGTTTAACATCTCATAATTCTTAATTCCTTATATTTAAGCAGCCGTATATTTCTCTATTCGATATATTTTACCAGTCCCTATTTCACTATTCTTTATATTTATTTGTGTATTTTTTTTCCAACTACGACCGTGGAATTTTCAAATATATAGTTAAGATTATGTTAGATGAGAAACAATTTTAAATGACCAGACGTGGTTTTAGTTAATCATTTGGGTTGAAATCCTAATCATATGATAGTAATTATATGTGGTTGAAATGAGTTATCACAAATTACAAAAAAATGTGATAAGGAATTTAATTCTTAATAACGAATTACAAGATCTGTTATAACGATTTTCACCAATTCATTATCACAAATTTAATCTGTTAAAACGAATTATAAAATTCGAGATAACAATTTAAATTCGTGATTTCGAATTCAAATAATTTTATACCTTTTGGAGGTCCTAAATGGGCTTCCGTAGAAAGCAATACTACTGAATGTTTCACGATTGTCATGTTAATAAGATAAGAAATCCAAAAATTAAAAAGATAAAGACAAATATTTTATGTATTGATATCAAACATTTTAATCCAATTCTCTTTACACGGGAATAGTTCCGCCTACTGCATTGAGTGACAGTTTTTCTGATTAATATAAATAGTATATCTTGAAGAATTTTTACAGTTGTTATAAACATGTATAAGCAGTTAATTATTTAAGAGGTAGAAGATTCTTTTCAGAATTATCACAGACTTATTACCTAGGGGTTGGGTAAGCGTTTATCAAAGACAAATTCTCGTCCGTTTTCGAGAATATACCGTCCACTTTAAAGAGTAGTCTGATGCAACATTAAGGTATAGCGTCCAAGTTTAAAGCCCAAATATGGCGTCGGTGTCTCGATGTCCGAATCATACGGTCCAACCCCAAATTCGCGTCCCGATTTCATGATCGACCATGGCGTCCGCGTTAAGGCCCAAATATGGCGTCGGCGTTCACACCCAGGTCCAAATATAGCGTCAGCGTCCGACGTCCACCTTTATGGGTTCATTCTGTCCCACAAACACTACTGACAACTCTCCACCAGAGACCAAAATGGCACAGAAATTAACAACTATAGGTCACCGTACGGCCTTCAACAATGAGCACAGCCCATACCGCAGAGTCACCTATAACAAGTCCCGAAATGACAATGTGAAACAATTTAAACGAAAAAACTAACGACCTAATTTATATATAAAAAATGAACGAAAAACAAATATGTAACATATAAACAAACGACAACCACTGAATTACAGTCTCCTAACTTGGGACAGGCACATACATAGAGAATGTGGCGGGGTTAAACATGTTAGCGGGATCCCAAACCTCCAATAACCTGGGACTTTGGTGTAACAGTACAACATAAGAACGAACTATAAAAATCAGTTGAAAAAGGCTTACTCATCAGATGGAAAAAAAATACAAATATATAAGATCCATACAATACATACAGACCATATATCGAAACCAATATATACTAAGCATTCAGCAAATCAAACAAAATGCATCTTAGAACCAAAGATCATTTTCACACTGTATATGGGTTAGAGATCTTAAAACAGAGTTTTTTTGGACACTGTATATGGGTCAGAGATACAGTTTGTATACAGACTGTATCTAAAAATTAGACCCATAGATAAAGCATACAGAAAATGCATACAGACTGTATATAAGAGCCACAGGCAGTGCACACACTTTATCTTGCAGTAACAGGCAAAACATATTTTATTTCAACTTGGAACAACTTACAATTTATACATACTGTGTCTCTGATCCATAGACAGTGTTAACCGACTAAATCTGAGATATACCGACAAAAGAAGTATCTTAGACTCATAGTCAAAGCATATAAACAATGTATGAAGACTAAGAACGACGTACAATACATAAACTTAATTTAATTTACAACAAAGAAAATGCATACAGACTGTATCTGGGAAGCACAGACAATGCATTGACTGTGTGTAATCAAAGAACCTTTGTGAGCACGCTCACATACTTCACAGCCCGACATTGTCACTAAGCAAACAAAATTTCAACAGATTATTTAGTTCAAACACGCATGAAATGTTGTTGTGTAATTTCAGAAGATATGCAGAAGTATATTTAGGCCGAAATTCTAAGTTCAGAAGGCATAGTTCCTAATTCATAACAAGAGTACACACGTTGAAATTTCTCGCCTTATTTATGTTGATAGACCTAAATATAAAGTTTAACTACAATTATCACATAAACTTATTTAAAATAACATGACCAAAGAAAATGAGATCTAGGTCATATGACCAAAATGAGGAATACATTTACACCTTACAATTATTCAATACAAATCAGGTCAAGGTCAGATGACACTTGGCACAAAACTAAACACTGAACAATGAACCTCGAAAATGAGGTCAAGGTCAAATGAGACTTGCGAGGCTGACATCATAAGATATTTCCAGACACCAAATATAGTTGACCTATTGCATATAGTATTAGAAAAAACGAACAAAACTCAAAAGCTTAACTTTGACCATTGAACCAAGGAAATGAGGTCAAGATCAGATGACACCTGCCAGTTGGACATGTACACCTTACAATCCTTCCATACACCAAATATACAAGACATATTTCATATAGTATCTGAGATATAGACTTGACCACCAAAAACTTAACCCTTTTCACTGATCCATGAAATGATGGCGAGGTCAAGTGAAAACTGTCTGATGGGCATGCTGACCAAGGTACGCAAATATAGTTACCCATAATATGAGAGAAATTACAAAAACTCTTAACTTTTTTTCAAGTAGTCACTGAACCATGAAAATGAGTTCAAGGACAATGGACATGTGACAGACGGAAACTTCCAAACTTAAGGCATCTGTATTTAAAGTATGGAGCATCCAGGTCGTTCACCGTCTAAAATATAAAGCTTTTAAGAAGTGAACTAACGCTGTCGCCGCCGCCGCCGGATCACCATTCCTATGTCGAGCTTTCTGCGACAAAAGTCGCAGGCTCGACAAAAACAAGAATGTGTCCATCGTACACCGTTCCCCACTTGCCCTATCATTTTCTTTGTTCAGTGGACCGTGAAATAGGGGGGAAAAACCTTCTTTGGCATTAAGCTTAGAAAAAAACATACTATTGGAAACATATGTACTAAGTTTCAAGTTTATTGGACCTGACCTTCAACAAAAACTACCTTGACCAAAACATTTAACCTGTTAAAGCGAGAAAACGGACGAAGGAGCAGACGCATAGACCGTGAAACTAATGCCCATTTACTATCGTAGGTGGGGCATAAAAAAATAAATCATGATTTTCTGCCAATATGCACATTTACATAGCATGTCCTAACTATCTAAAAAATTCATGAAACTCTGTTGTGGTCTTTTGACAGATTTTATGACAAACTGTTGTAGAAGTATATAGAAAACCAATGAATTGATAATTTCATAATTTACTCATTATCTACAAAGATTTATAAAACTCTGTTATGTGGTTTCAGAGGAGTTGCAATAACGAGAACAGGACTGACAGACCGATGGATCAAAAACATTGTACCATAAAGAACTTTGTTTGGTTTGGTATAATAAAGGGTCTGCTAAATAATGTAAGGCTGAGATAAATTAGTCATTTGGTCACACCAGTTTTTTGGCGAGGTTCGTTTTGTTCAGTCTGTGATGTTCTTTGTTGTGTTTTGCATTCTGTTGTTTGTTTTTTAATCTTTCTCTTTTTTTTGCCGTGGTTTTGTCAGTTTATTATTGACTTATGTGTTTGAATAAGCTTTTAGTATCTTTCGCCTCTCTCTTCGATCAATTTGATTATGTGGGACATACAGATTTAGACCCAAACTTGTCTCTGATTGTTTCGTGATTATTGCAGATGTAAATCATACTATAAAATTGAGTATGGAAATGAGGAATGTGTCAAGGAGACAACAACCCGACCATAGAGCAGACAACAGCCGAAGGCCACCGATAGATCTTCAATGTAGCGAGAAACTCCCGCACACGGAGGTGTCCGTCAGCTGGCCCCTAAACAAATATGTATACTAGTTCAGTGATAATGGACGTCATACTAAGCTCCGAATTATACACAAGAAACTAAAATTATAAATCATACAAGACTAACAAAGGTCAGAGACTCCTAACTGGGACAGGCGCAAAATTGCGGCGGGATTAAACATGTTTTTTGAGATCTCAACCCTCCCCTATACCTGTAGCCAATGTAGAAAAAACAAACGCGAAACAATACGCACAGTAAAACTCAGTTTAAGAGAAGTCCGAGTCTGATGTCAGAATATGAAACAAAAGAAAATAAACAAAATGACAATAATACATAAATAACAACAGACTACTAGCAGTTATTGACATGCCAGAACCAGACCTTAATTAAACTGATTGAAAGATTATGTCTTCATCATATGAATATCAGGCACAATCCCTCCTGTTAGGGGTTTAGTATTATACCGTCATGAAATATACAACCCTCTTATTTACAATATCATTTGATTAACACCTATTTACAAGGGTCTATTTGATATGATTTTTCTCATTGTTGAAGGCTGTATGGTTGCATATAACTGCTTACATCCACTTTATTTGAACTTGAGTGGATACATGTAGGTGTCTCATTGGCAATCATACCACATCTCCGTATTTTTACAGTATTGTATCAGTAACGTTACCTAATAACAGGACAAAACAAGACAGCAATTTGACAAAACTAAAGACATACATACTTGATTTTACTTCTCTAAAGATATAAACAAAATTTTCATAGTTCGTATCTGAACATGTACACAGCCAGGGAATTTTAAGGGACTATATTTCAGTGTGCATATATTTAGTAGCTAATCTGGCTACTTCCTGTTTATCAGACCGGTACCTTAGAAAAGAATTGTGACAATATATCCAATCTTTTCAAAAACCAAAGACTAACGTCACTAGGAGCAGCAGTTAGTTGTCATAGATACTCTAGATAGAAAGATAATCTGCCATTTTTATAAAAGGGACTACACATAGTTTTTGAAAGGGTATAATCGGTTTGTGCCGAAATTACTTTCTTTAGTCCAGAAACTCATTTGTGCTATATGGTAATCTCCACCCACATTTAGGACTGGCAGTTATTTGTAGTTTTTATCAACAGCTTGCACTTTTTCTAAATTATATTTGCTTCTTTTAAGACTGACCAAAACTGTTTTTTTACCATTGTGGTTTGATTAAGGTAGTGTATATCAAACAGCTGTTGGAAATATTTTGGACAACCCTCTTATTTACAATATCATTTGATCAACACCTAGTGGTCTTTGGTGGTATCTCGCATAACATTAATAAGGTCTTTTTTAAAAGGCAACTTGAAATTATTGGTCCCATATTTATGTGCTATAGCAAATGTATGGGCTGCTGATCTGCATATATGATAGCAATATATTCTTATGTTTTCAATGACCCCTTATTTCTTCACTCCACTTTATCAGATAGAAATAAATGTTATTCCATATTTTATTGTTTTTTTTAAAGGTATCATAATTTAGACATAAAGACAAAACTAAGCACAGTGAAAAAAGTCTACTCTGTCCTGTAAAGTTTGAGATGTTTTTGTTGTTCAATCTTTGTCACTTGTATGGAAACACTAAATCTTGATAACCTACAACAGAAATATTATCACTTTTATTTCAATTCAATTGTTGCAGTTATCATGCATGTAATAGAGAAAATGATAAATTAGACCAGATCTCCACATTAATAATATCAAAACTAGAGGCTTCAATGAGCCTGTGTCACTCACATGATACTTTTATTTGCAATTGATGCATGATACAGAAACCGTCAGTGTTCACCATACAATACAGTACTTCTATACACTGTCTGTATACAGTATTTGTCGGATTTTGTCAATACCTATCGTCGATGTTTGACATAAAATACAATACTCCTATATACCGTATATCAACAGTATGTGTCTATACCTACCGTCGGTGGTTAACATACAATACAGTCCTCCTATATACCGTATATCAACAGTATTTGTCTATACCTACCGTCAGTGGTTAACATACGATATAGTACTCCTTTGCACCGTCCATCAACAGTATTTGTCTATACCTACCGTCGGTGGTTAACATGCAATAAAGTGCTCCTATATACCGTCTATCAACAGTATTTGTCTATACCTACCGTCAGTGTTTAACATACGATATAGTTGTCCTTTGCACCGTCCATCAACAGTATTTGTCTATACCTACCGTCGGTGGTTAACATACGATATAAACTAGTACTCCTTTACACAGTCTATCAACAGTATTTGTCTTAACCTGCTGTCGGTGATTTACATACGATATAGTACTTCTTTACACAGTCTATCAACAGTTTTTGTCTATACCTACCGTCGGTGGTTAACATACGATATAGTACTCCTTTACACAGTCTATTAACAGTATTTGTATATACTTACCGTCGATGGTTAACATACGATAAAGTACTCCTTTACACAGCCTTTCAACATTATTTGTCTATACCTACCGCCGGTGGTTAACATACGATATAGTGCTCCTTAACACAGTCTATCAACAGTATTTGTATATACCTACCGTCGATGGTTAACATACGATAAAGTACTTCTTTACACAGCCTTTCAACATTATTTGTCTACACCTACCGTCGGTGGTTAACATACGATATAGTACTCCTATATACCGTCTATCAAAAGTATTTGTCTATACCTACTGTCGGTAGTTAACATACAATATAGTGCTCCTATATACCGTCTATCAACAGTATTTGTCTATACCTACCGTCGGTAGTTAACATACAATATAGTGCTACCATATACCGTCTATCAATAGTATTTGTCTATACCTACCGTCGGTGGTTAACATACAATATAGTGCTCCTATATACCGTCTACCAACAGTATATGTCTATACCTACCGTCGGTAGTTAACATACAATATAGTGCTCCCATCAACCGTCTATCAACAGTATTTGTCTATACATATTGTCGGTAGTTAACATACAATATAGTGCTCCTATATACCGTGTATCAACAGTATGTGTCTATACCTACTGTCGGTAGTTAACATACAATATAGTGCTCCTATATACTGTCTATCAACAGTATTCGTCTATACCTACCGTCGGTGGTTAGCATACAATATAGTGCTCCTATATACCGTCTATCATCAGTATTTGTCTATACCTACTGTCGGTAGTTAACATACAATATAGTGCTCCTATATACCGTTTATCAACAGTAATTGTCTATACCTACCGTTGCTGGTTAACATACAATATAGTGCTCTTTTATACCGTCTATCAACAGTATCTGTCTATTCCTACTGTCGGTAGTTGCTCCTATATACCGTCTATCACCAGTATTTGTCTATACCTACCGTCGGTGGTTAACATCAGATATAGTGCTCCTATATACCGTCTATCAACAGTATTTGGCTATACCTACCGTCAGTGGTTAACATACAATATAGTGCTCCTATATACCGTCTATCAACAGTATATGTCTATACCTACCGTCGGTAGTTAACATACAATATAGTGCTCCCATCAACCGTCTATCAACAGTATTTGTCTATAACTACTGTCGGTAGTTAACATACAATATAGTGCTCCTATATACCGTGTATCAACAGTATGTGTCTATACCTACTGTCGGTAGTTAACATACAATATAGTGCTCCTATATACTGTCTATCAACAGTATTCGTCTATACCTACCGTCGGTGGTTAACATACAATATAGTGCTCCTATATACCGCCTATCATCAGTATTTGTCTATACCAACTGTCGGTAGTTAACATACAATATAGTGCTCCTTTATACCGTTTATCAACAGTATTTGTCTATACCTACCGTTGCTGGTTAACATACAATATAGTGCTCTTTTATACCGTCTATCAACAGTATCTGTCTATTCATACTGTCGGTAGTTGCTCCTATATACCGTCTATCACCAGTATTTGTCTATAACTACCGTCGGTGGTTAACATAAGATATAGTGCTCCTATATACCGTCTATCAACAGTATTTGGCTTTACCTACCGTCAGTGGTTAACATACAATATAGTGCTACCATATACCGTCTATCAACAGTATTTGTCTATACCTACCGTCGGTGGTTAACATACAATATAGTGCTCCTACAATGTATATACCGTCTATCAACAGTATTTGTCTATACCTACCGTCGGTGGTTAACATACAATATAGTGCTCCCATATACCGTCTATCAACAGTATTTGTCTATACCTACTGTCGGTAGTTAACATACAATATAGTGCTCCTATATACCATCTATCAACAGTATATGTCTATACCTACCGTCGGTGGTTAACATACAATATAATGCTCCCATATACCGTCTATCAACAGTATTTGTCTATACCTACCGTCGGTAGTTAACATACAATATAGTGCTCCTATATACCGTCTATCAACAGTATTTGTCTATACGTACCGTTGGTGGTTAACATACAATATAGTGCTCCTATATACCGTCTATCAACAGTATTTGTCTATACCTATCGTCGGTGGTTAACATACAATATAGTGCTCCCATATACCGTTGATGTCTATCAACAGTATTTGTCTATACCTACTGTCGGTAGTTAGCATACAATATAGTGCTCCTATATACCATCTATCAACAGTATATGTCTATACCTACCGTCGGTGGTTAACATACAATATAGTGCTCCCATATACCGCCTATCAACAGTATTTGTCTATACCTACCGTCGGTAGTTAACATAAAATATAGTGCTCCTATATACCGTCTATCAACAGTATGTGTCTATACCTACTGTCGGTAGTTTACATACAATATAGTGCTCCTATATACCGTCTATCAACAGTATTTGTCTATACCTACCATCGGTAGTTAACATACAATATAGTGCTCCTATATACCATCTATCAACAGTAATTGTCTATACCTACCGTTGGTGGTTAACATACAATATAGTGCTCCTATATACCGTCTATCAACAGTATTTGTCTATACCTACCGTCGGTGGTTAACATACAATATAGTGCTCCTATATGCCGTCTATCAACAGTATCTGTCTATACCTGCTGTCAGTAGTTAACATACAATATAGTGCTCCTATATACCGTCTATCAACAGTATTTGTCTATACCTACTGTCGGTAGTTAACATACAATATAGTGCTCCTATATACCGTCTATCAACAGTATTTGTCTATACCTACCGTCGGTGGTTAACATACAATATAGTGCTCCTATATACCGTCTATCAACAGTATTAATCTATACCTACTGTGGGTAGTTAATATACAATATAGTGCTCCTATATACCGTCTATCAACAGTATTTGTCTATACCTACCGTCGGTGGTTAACATACACTATAGTGCTCCTATATACCGTCTATTAACAGTATTTCTTTATACCTACCGTCGGTGGTTAACATACAATATAGTGCTCCTATATACCGTCTATGAACAGTATTTGTCTATACCTACTGTCGGTAGTTAACATACAATATAGTGCTCCTATATACCGTCTATCAACAGTATTTGTCTATACCTACCGTCGGTGGTTAACATACAATATAGTGCTCCTATATACCGTCTATCAACAGTATTAATGTATACCTACTGTGGGTAGTTATTATACAATATAGTGCTCCTATATACCGTCTATCAACAGTATTTGGCTATACCTACCGTCAGTGGTTAACATGGAATATAGTGCTCCTATATACCGTCTATCAACAGTATTTGTTTATACCTACTGTCAGAGGTTAGCATAGAATATAGTGCTCCTATATACCAAGAGGGATAACGGATCTGCATCTAGAATTTATCATGCTGCCCTTTTTTTGGATTTTTAAAATTCTTGTTATCCCTCAATTTTTACATTCATCCCAAATAATACAACAGTAGTCAATTAGGGGCAGAACACCCATTGTATTATGTTTTCTTGCAGTTATATAAAAAACATGTATTTAAGAAAGACGGTATATTCTGGATGATATATTAGCACAACCTTGGTCAATTTGATTTCTCCAGTTACTTAGTGGGCTGTCAATTTTGAAACTAATATTTTTTCACATGAAGAATTTTGTAATACATTAATTTATTATCAAGTTTGGTTGAAAAGTCTGAATAGTTTCTGCTTTGTTCCAGTAATCAAACATTTTGTTTCATTTGCATCTATGAACATGTTATTCATTTTACACCACTCTTCAACCCTGTATAAATCTTCTTGAACATCATCATTTATATTTTCTAGATGTTTCCCCTTATTTATGAATAGTGGTGTCATCAGCATATACAACGAAATAAGTCTGTTTCACAATTTTTAATGCATAAGGGAAGGTCATTTATAAATAGCACAAACAATAGAGGACAAGGTATAGAACATTGGGGAACACCAAATTTTACATATTGTTGTTCAGAGTTAACATTACAAATGTATACCTTTTGTTATTCAGGTACGACTTAAAAAAACTAACAGTAGTCTCACTAAATCCATAAATGTCGAGCTTTAAACAAAGAAAGTCATATTCTACCAAATCAAAAGCTTTTTTTTTAAATCTTAATAAAATTGCTACGTTTAAATTACCATCTTTCATTTCTTGCAACCATGTGTCAATGATATTAAATAAATGTCAAGCTCAATCCAGTATATATTCCAAGTTATGGACAAATGATAATGCTAATAAAAATACCAAATCATAACCAGTGCCTTTCTCTTTTTCTATTTACAGTATAGGACTAGATAATAATGATTACTTTTTTCAACTATTTTCATACTTTTTTGTTTCCTCTGCTTTTGTATCAAGGGCATAATTGTTTATGGCAAACTAAGCATCTGCATAATCAAACTATTCCTAACTATACTCTACCTCAAATTCTGGAAACTGCACAATTTTTGTCATAGCAGTCTTATGGTAGCTGAACTATTTCTATTTTTTGTAAATCTGGATTAATAAGTCTTTTGTCACATTCTGGGGCTATAGAAAAAAAAATTACAGAATTATCCAAATTATGTGTGTATAATGTTTGTGTACAGTCATTCAACTAAAAAAGGACAAAAATTATTTTTTTGTGTATAAATAAATAATTGTGATTTTAATGTCTTAATATTATAAAAAAAACTTCAAAAGATTAAATTTAAATTATAATCTAAACATGAAAGAGCACATATAAATCAACCTTTTACTCAGATTTATATCTAAAACCAGTTATAACTAGATATAATATCTTTGACTTCACAAATATCATCATCTAATTTTACAAATCAGTATTTATTTGGTGGCACTTCCTGCACACTAAGTATGTTATGCCTTAGGTTTAATTTTGATGCAATCACATTTCAGAAGGTACATGTCTTGAACTGTTTTAATGAATAAATTACAGTTTTAAACTCAGTTTAGGCTGACCTGAGGTCAATAGTCTTAAACAATGTCATCAAACTATCAGTTTTACTGTAATATATTGATATTGTGACATTTATGGGAAAGAGCATATGAGTTAGTCATATTGGTCAATACAATGGAAAGTTTATAGCTGAGACTACTATAACACTATGTGTTATACTAGTAGTCTCAGTTTATAACTATGTTAATTATATACATGACATATAATAATTAAATCATTTAAAAAACTATTCCAAAGATTTCTCTCAAATCATGTTTACATTTTTTTAGAGAAGAGTCTGTCTGAAATATATGCAGAGGTAGTCCAAATAATTATGACTTCTTAAAAAGCTATATTATGGGAAAAAAGGGGGGGGGGGTCTATTATGTTTTTTTCATACAGGAGGAAGACGTCAAAGCAAAAAAAAAAAAACACCAACAAAACAAAATAAAATAATAGCCTGTCAAGACGTCCTTATATCATAATAATTTGGTCTAATTTTGGGATAATACATTTAACTTCCTTTGATGTCGGGGAGGGGATAAGTTTTGACGATTAATTATTCTTGAAACTAACAATAATTATTTCTTATTGTTACTTTGTTAAGCGAGCGCGATGTGTGGTTCTCGAGTTATTTAAAAAAAAAAAGGGGGGGGGGGGTTGTTACTATATCAAATTTACCCAGTTTGGAGACAATAAATATTTAAAATCTAACCATAAACTCCAATGTTCCTGCTTTTTTAGCAGAACAAACACGATGGCATTCTCTTCTCTGTTATAATCAATAGTTAACTCATTTCTTCTTCCAGGTTATTTCTTAATCAATTATGATTATCAGCTGTCTATCTATTTACCATGTTTATGTTAAACTGGTCCGTAATTCCATCGTAGTGTATCGATAAGTGAACACAACAGGGAACCAGTTTATTAAACGTCTGTAAACCGAGGTATATAATATACAAGGTTCCTGAGTCAGTAACCGTAACTATCACCGTGCTTTGTGCGCATGCGCAAGAAACACCAACAACAAGGATAGAACAGGGTACACAGTTCCGTAATTTCGTATATTTTTCTTATCTTCATACTAAAGAGCTCCAAAAGAAGGCGTGCTTAGGTGCACTGGGCGGGTCTAAAAACCGACTCTCGGTGGTTAACGTCTCTCGATGGTTAACTTTAAGTGCCTACCTATTTAAACACTTAAAATGTGACATTTCATTGGATTAGTAGTCTTCCATTAAAACTAAATTTTTGTGTACCCACATAATCATTGTAATGGTAAAAAAAAAAAAAAAAAAAAAAAAAAAAAAATGTTGCCTTTTGTAGTTTCAACCTATTTATTCATGAAATTTACAAATATTTCACATTTAGGATTTGGAAACAAGCTTCACACAGTTTACATCAATCATATTGTGTTTTGGGATACAATTGCTTTCAAGCAATCTGTAGACTTATACCATTGGCTCAGGGCCATACCCTCACGTCAACCGTTGTATTCTAAACATTAAGGAACATCTCAGATTCTTATTATTGTCTTGCTTTAAAAGGTAAAAACAAACAAAGGGATTGAACTTAAACAACTTTCCTATAATGTTCTTTTCATAATCTTCGTGTATGATATATCCCTTGACTTATATGCGTTTTTTTTAACAACACGGAAAATCTGAATTAAGCAGTATTTATATTTAGTGTTTTTATAATATTAGAAATACGTCGGAGGGAATTCACAAGTTTTGAAAAAAGTGCGAGAGTTCTCTGAATTACGATAAATCTATTTCTGTCATATAAGAACTGAAGTGGAGTTTTTTCTTATATGTCACCGTTATGAAACTGATATTTGATATTGTACTTCCATAAAGAAAAAGAGAACCATCTAGGTCGTTTAATTAACATTTAATGTTCTTGCTCCAGAGTTTGTTTAGGTTATTATGCACATGCATATAGTTTTCTTGACTTCAAGGGGTATTAGATTGAATGGTTGCTCTGGATTCCCCACTCAATTGATTAATTTAAAACTCATGTAGGAAAATAGGTGATAAGATACGAAGTGAAATACCTTCTCTCTCTGAGTCTCAGTGACTGCTGTGGAAAGTAAACTTGGAATTGATAGTACAAAAATAAAACACAATAAGTACATTGTTCATACACTTGTATCCAGGATTGGCTATTTTGTAACTATTCAGATTACGTTAATTACATTTTTCATGTGCAGTTGAATTAGTTTTGAAAATAATATTATCCAGCTACATGTATACATGTGTCAATGAAAACAATGGCAATCGTATCCCTCAGAGCAATCTGCTCTTTGATTATTAGTAACTGTTTCCCTGTGATGAGAGTTGTAACTGGGAACTTTATCAATGGAAATTTAAAACTGAATAGATTTTTCAGTCCACACTTTCTTAAGAAAAAAATTAAAAATCCAAGAGTACTGTCACAAAAAATGGAAAATGGCCCTAGCCTGCAGTTCAGTGGTAAGCAATCAAGATTTAAAAAAATATTGTAGTTGTTGTGAAATGACAGAATTCAGTTGAATTTTAGATGATTAACTATCAACTTTAATCAAATGTTTAGATTTAGAAGATGCAGATCTCTTCCATTGGTCCAAATTGAATCCTAAACTAAGGAAATGAAATTACATAAACAACAATTGATTTCAATATTATCAACCTTTCTGCATGTTCTAGCTGTTCTCTTTTATCATTCTTTATATGAAGACTATCAAAAGATACCCCCCCCCCTTTCCAAAAAAAATTAATTAGATAGAAACAAGGGCCGTCTTTCACCTCAGAGCTATTCAGCTCTTTGATTATCCAGTTTTTATTAAATTCACCTTTGCACTTTATTGTGGGACCCCATGTCATCATGAATAATGATTGTCGTTGTGTAATGTAACATGAGATGTGCAGTTAGCCAATCGGAATAACGAATTATAAGGAAACATACATCTTATGTTATTATTAGTTATTATTATAAAGCCAAAATCTATCGCTTTCGATATATTACACAGCGTACTGCCCGCTTTACATTTTAAATAGTTTTTTTTTTTTAATGATGGCAAAATTGCACTATTGGGTGAAATAGCTTTCCTTATTGTCGGCATCCTGTCAAATAGTTCATGAAAAGGAATAATAATTCTGCATTAAAAGAAAAGAAAGTTGCACTCGTGCTTTAACTTTTTTTTGCCACACAAAACTGTTTTTACAAAACATTCTACCTCTGAACTAGTGGATTTCGCTTAAATATGACTGGACAAAAGGTTTATTTTTTGTATTCAAAGTATGGTGGGCAAGTAAATTATTTATTAGCTTAAAAAAGATTGATCCGTGCTATAAATTAACTTGTAATTTTGATCAAGTAGGCCCTAGATCTCTAGCTTACGTTCTCACCTAGAGCAGATAAAAGTATTGCCGCAGAATTTTTTTATTAACTGTCTGGTAAGGGTTTTTGTAGGGAATACGACCTCAACTTTAGACCTACTTTAGAAAAAAAAAACTAAGCAGAACAACACCCTGGATTTTTCTACTGTAGACCCCAGCTACCCAGCTTCCCTTTGTACCCAGTGAGGACAATTTTTATTACATTTTCGGTAAGGATGGGGTTCGGTGTTCAACCCCAACTTTGAACCTATCTTTGAAAAAAAAATAAGCTAAACAGCAGCCTTGATTTTTTTCTCCAGCAGACATCAGCTACCAAGCTCCCCTTTACACATTGTTCGGACAGATGTATTTCCGTAGACATTTGTTTATTAACTTTTATGTAATGATGGGGTGGGGTGGGTAACTGCGGTCCACTTGATAAAAAATTACAGGGACTCCAATGTGATGTGGTCTATGCAGAACAATTACCGGAAATCTATGGTAGTTTGCAAAATAATAGTCTTTTTTTATAATGTGATATGTAAAATGTTGGTAAATAATGAAAGCATGCTTTTGAATTAATAGACATAGAAATAAAGAGAAACCATATGATAACCAATAGCAATCTCCCAGAGACAAACTAACGTTCATTAAGGCAACTAGTATGATGGTCTGGATTCGGGGTTCTTAATTTCTGTATTCTTTGATATTTTATGCCATATTTCTCTATTCTTTATACTTTTTGACAATTATTCTCTTATCATTACATTTTAACACCATTATTCTAGCTATTTTATTTATTTCTTGGTCCATTGTCTCTATTATTTATATTTTTGTCCACTATTCTCAATTCCATAATCCCCCATCAACGACCTCTAGTTAATGTCACCTTATAGTCTTCACAAATAAGCAAATTTAATACATTATAGGCTCCTAATGACAAACCAATTTAATATCCCACTTTGAATAGTGAAATTGCGGAAATTTTGAAAATTAAATTAAGCAAAATACATTATCGTCCTCGTAGTTCGTAAAATACTGGCAGATGGATCTTGGTCATCAATTTCAATAATCTTGGATCGACCTTTATAAACTTAAAAGTAATAAAGTTCACGCATCCATATTGTTCCGATTGCTAAAGACTTTTGCATCCGTCGACATTATCTTCGATTAAAGTAGTATTGATCTGACAACCGCTGTGCATGTATACTTTAACGACCTTTAAATGAATGACAAATGACAACATTGTCATTTTTTGAATGACAATTAAACTGTGTTGGAAAGATAACATAAATACACTTTCGTTTTTCGTTTTTCGTTTTTTGTTTTTGTGAAATCAAAAATGAAAAATGAAAACACTTTCATTTTTCGATTTTAGTTTTTGAGAAATCAAAATTGAAAAATGAAAATACTTTTGTTTTTCGTTTTTTGTTTGTGAAATCAAAAACGAAAAATGAAAACACTTTCGTTTTTCGTTTTGGTTTTTAAGAAATCAAAAACGAAAAATGAAAACACTTTCGTTTTTCATTTTGGTTTTTATGAAATCAAAAACGAAAAATGAAAACACTTTTGTTTTTTGTTTTTTGTTTTTGATATTTCAAAACGAAAAACGAATGGACGCAGATATATACGGACCCTAGTGACCTTTAACCCTCAGAAAACCGAGACCATGACAATTTCACGGAAACTTCACAAACCTGATCATCCAAAACTTAACATGGACAACGTAACTGTAACTGAGGTATCAACCCATAAACACCTTGGATTACATATTTCAAACGATGGCACTTGGCATAAACATATTGATGTAATAACCGAAAAGGCATACAAACGACTGAATGTTCTACGGAAATTTAAATTCATCCTTGACAGACGACACTCGAGACAATATACCTAACATATATAAGACCATTATAAGAATATGCTGATGTCATCTGGGACAACAACACACATCTTTTGATTGATAAGATGGAAAAAGTACAAACAGAGGCTGCCAGGATCGTAACTGGGGTACTAGGTTGGTGTCCCTAGAGAGATTATATCTCGAAACGGGTTGGGAAAAGCTTAAAGATCGAAGGGAGGCCCACAGTTAATTTATTTTTACAAGATGAAAAATAATATTACTCCGGAATATTTATCAACCAGAATCCCATGCAACCATACATAATCATTATACGAGAAACTCGTCCCTAATCCCCCCTGTTCGAACAAGAACAGCCCTGTATTCAAATTATTTTTTACCGGCAACTGTACGTTCATGGAATCTCCTCCCTGAGAATGCTAAGACCAGTACCGGTAGGGGCATTCAGGAATTATGTCCAATCTCGGGCGATGTAACCTCCAAATTATTTTTACATTGGTAAGCGATTAGGCCAAATTTATCACTCAGGACTTCGTATGCAATGCAGTTCTCTAAATCATCATCTTTTTGTTAAAAATATAGTGGCTTCGCCACTTTGTGTATGTGGTGCTATAGAAACGACAGCACACTACTTGTTGCACTGCCCCCGTTTACACATTATGCGTGAACAGCATTTTTATAATATCAATATCATACATTTATTGTCTGAAGAAATCTTGCTACACGGTTCAACGAATTTCAGCTACGAACAAAACATTGACATATTCTTGGCAGTTTATACTCAGTAGCAAAAGATTTGTCATATGATAGCACACATCTTGTTCAACAAGTAATGCTTATATCTGAAATAATTGTGTCCGTTCAGAAACATACACTTTATTATTGAATTTCCGATGCATATTTTTTTCTTCTTTCTTGTGTGTCACAATCTTATTATATGTTTTTGTTCTTTCCATCTAGTGTAACATTGTTATTTTTTTTAACATTCTACTCCTTGAGTATTACAATATGAAATGTTCTTATTAGGAAACGGATTGATATAAGCTAACAGCTTGTTTCTGGATCCTATTAATTATTTCACTTGTATTATTATGTAAATGCCTATTTGTGTACATTACTTTGCCTGAATTTAATTAATAAAATATGTTTACACTAAGGTTTACTTGAGTTAAATGGGTTATATTTGTTGGTTATTTTCGGAAGACCTCAGGTACCCCTGTAATTAAAGACTGGTAGATACTATACTATTATAAAATTATGCTGTATGAACTAATTTCTTCGTTCTAAATGTAGGATTTCGTGAAGAAGATGGACATTGCATAGTTTATATATGTCATCTTTTTGCTAATGTGGCCTGAGTTAACTTGAGTTAAACGGGTTATATTTGTTGGTTATTTCAGGTCCCCTTGTAATTAAAGAATAGCTAGGTCTATTTTCAACCGTCCATTCAATTACTTAGTATTCAAAATATCCATTTCATAATTCAAAATTGGCTATTTCTGAATTTTCACGCGTATTTTGTCATTTAGGTCCGCCGTAACCCCTCTAAAGGTCATTGCGTCACATATTGTTTATATCTATTTTGTTCCCTTTTCAATAAATTTTGAAAATTAAGGTATAGAAAATTTTCTGTAATTAGGGGCTAGCGGGTGGCAGCAGTCAGTTCCATTATTTTAAAAAAGCTATGTCATAATGTTCACGCGTATTTCGACATTTAGGTTCTCCGTGACTCCTCTAATATGCGTTGCGGAACATATTTTTTATATAACTTTTGGTCCTCTGTTGATAAGGTTTCGAATGAAGTTTAAGATATATCTGTAATAATGAGCCGAATGGTAGCAGCAATCCCTTCCATTATTCAAAATTTGCTATTTCTTTATTTTCACATGTATTTTGGCATTTATGTCATCCGTAACCCTTTTAGTGTTCATTGCGGCACATATTTGTTATAACCATACTGTTCCTCTATCAATAAGCTTTCAAATGGTGTATAAAGTTTTCTGCAATTAGAGACAGACGGGTTGCAGCAGTTCATTCGATTTTTTGAAGATAAGCTATCTATATATGTTCACGTGTATTTCGACATTAAGATTCATCTTATAGGCGTTGCAGAACATATTGACTTTATACCTTTCATTCCTCTATTGATCACCTTTTGAATGAGGTAAAAGGTATATCTGTAATTAGGGGCTCAATGGTCGCAACAATCCATTCCATTCCAATATATAAAATACCCGTTCCACTATTCAAAATTGCCTTTTTCTTATTTTCACGCATACGTTACTCCTCTGTTAGACGATATTAACTATATCCCTGTTGTTCCTCTATTGAAAAGCTTTCAAATGAGGTATAAGATATATCTGTAATTAGTGGCTAATGGGTCGCATTAGTCCATTTACTTATTCAAAATATCCATTCCATTATTCAATATTGGCTTTTTCTTAATTTGCACGCGTATTTTGGCATTTATTTCCTCCATAACCTCTCTAATGGTCATTGCAGCACATATTGTTTATAACCGTTTGTTCCTCTACCAATAAGCTTCAAAATTGTGTATAAAGTTTTCTGTTAATTTCTAATTGCCAGCTTAATATACTCTCTCTCTCTCTCTCTCTCTCTCTCTCTCTCTCTCTCTCTCTCTCTCTCTCTCTCTCTCTCTCTCTCTCTCTCTCTCTCTCTCTCTCTCTCTTTTCTCTCAGATTTTATTACTTAAATATATGTCTCAGTTATATAATTTTCATTCTTAATGTCCAGTTAACGTTGTTTTTAAAGGTTGTTCGTCTCTTAACTGCTCGAGTTTAAGATCTTTTAGGGACCTGACAGTCTAAGTTGTTTATTTTATAAGTAGTTTATTTATGTTGACAACACGCCTTTCAACAGTGTGGTTGTTGTTAAGAGTTACGGATAGGCAAGACTTTAATTAATCGTAATTGCATATCATTGCCAGTTTTCCTAGCTTTTCGAAGCTCGGTGTTTCTCCCTGGGTAATATGTCTTCCTACACCAAAAAGAACTACTCGATACATGCCACGAACCAATAAAAATAATTTTCAGGTGATCTACTTAATTTCATTTGGCTCAAATGCTGTTAATATGACATCAGAAGTATACCACTGTTCAATAGTCATAAATCGAGTAAGAGTAAACAAATCCTAGGTACAAACTAAAACCGAGGAAAACACATCAACTATGAAAAACAATGGACCAATGGAAACAGTGAACTACAAGAAAAACAAACGTCAATATATATAAAAATTAGTTCTTGATAACAACTGTCATATTCCTTACCTGGTACATGACACCTTAATAAAAAAAAAAGAATGGTGGGTTGAACCTTGTTCAGCTTATGTGGCAATCGCAAAAATATCGCTAAAATGACAACACTACGTGACGGGAATACATTAATAAATTGTATGATAGCAGATAATAATATATGAACTGCAGAACAACAAGGGACACCTCCCATGAATTTGTGACAGCGCACCAGGACACTAAAAATGAAGTTTAAACTGCGACACATAAATGGATCAACGCAACAAAAAGTAAAATATTAGTCAGTATGTAAAGCAAGAATATGTTCTAACTTCATTCGGAACGTAATCAAAAGAAGGAATAACACTTCAACTTATGTCAAATATTATAAACCTATCTTTCATGATTTATCAATTGGCATGTATAAAGATTAAAACACAGGTAAAAGTGACATAAGATTGATTTAGATATTATTTGTAGGCCCTTCATGTGCACGTATTCAAGGACTGTATATGACTGGTAAACAGAATTTCTGATATCAAAATTCTGTTCTATTATTTCACAAGTTAGCCACATATAAATGAGTTTAACCGTTGGTTCATTTCTCAAATTCTGTTATCTTAGATTGAGACGTATATTTCATATGTTGATCTCGCAAAAGGACTCGACATTTATTTCAGTTTTTGCTAATTCGTACAATAGTTTTTAGTGAAAATGCTTGAAGTTTAAAACAATATTACAGTCTTCATGGTCTTAGCTTGTACGACTTTCACAACTGCAGTACTGCAGAGGAATAATGATACATCTGGGCAGTGCCAATTGGTCTTGATTTGACTATTGGCATTTTAATCCAGACTTTATATATTGTAATTCTTTGAAGGTCTTGTCAATTTACTTGTAAAGCAGAATACAAAACATATAAGCCTGGTATCTATGTTGAGTTTAAACAAGTCATATCATATACAAGAAAGACTTAAAGTTTTCATATCAAACACATCCCAATCGTCTTTTATATTTTTTACATAGCTGTTGGGAGTTTCACAGTACTACAAAAGCGTTTGTTGAAGATTACAAGTTATACAATACGCGTATATATATACATGAGACAAAAGGATCAGGATGATAACCTCAACCTGCTACACACATGTTTGGATAACATTTAGTTTGAACTATGCGTAGACAAAACGTGTTTTAAACGTCTGAATATGCTTCTAGCTTTCCAGTGATCATGTTATATCTTAATCTTGGAGCACCAGATGCATTCGTAGCACCTTCCATTGTATCATGTTCTTCAACTGGATGTTCAAGGTTATGTGAACTTGCTTGTTTGTATAAAAATCTGTATTTAAGCTTTGTATGTTCGTTAACCGCGGCATATATGACAGTAGAATCCAGCACACTGTGGATAAAAAGAAACAAAAACTAATATGCTGTGTATACACAAAAAAAAAATGTTTTACTAACAGAAAAGTTTAAATCATAATTGCATGAGTATAGTCATAAATATATCGCCATGGAAATTTAGCTAGCTGTAAAACAAGGTTTAATGCATTTTTTTTACATAAGAAAAAGTCTGTACCAAATCAGAAATACAGTTGTTGTCCATTCATTTGTTGTGCTTCGGCTTTTGATTTTACCTTTGATTAAGGACTTTCCTTTTTGAATTAACCCCGAATTTCAGTATTTATGCTATTTTACTTTTTTCAAATAATTTTTGTATAAGATGTTCATTTTGTTTCATTAATCTCCAATCGGTGGTGCTAGGTTTCAGGTTCAAACTCTGACAGAACATTTCAAAATCTAAGAATTGTAATATGCGTACATAAGTATTATATTGAGGAGGGAAGTGTTATATTGATATACTCAATATATCGGTCTGTATGCATATTATGTAGTAGGTTGTTGTATCTTGTTTATATACTGAGGAACACTCATATTGCAATGTGCATTTCAGGTAAAATCATTTATCATTACTCCAATCTTTTTTTTATTACTTATGATGAGATATTTCAATTGGTATTCCAAGCTGTGTAATTGAATGAATTTTCCCGCGTTTCGACCAATAACAGCGGGAAAATGTCTTTATTAACGGTTTGTAAATAAGGTATTGTCCTGAGCGTGTCTTGGTCGTTGGTACGGGGAGAACTTTCTTAAGTTAGTTGTAAATGACCAGTGATTAATATATGTATGAATGTTTACTCAAACAATGTTTATCATATTTATCATATGTTATATATCTAAAATAAAATCATGCATCCGGCGTACCTGACGGGTTAGTCGGCAAAATTGTTTTTGATTTCTATATAATTATTGTAAACGTACATAGTGCTTATGTATGATAGGGTGTAGGTCGGTCAGTAGTTAATAGAGTAAATACTTTTATACTGCAACTAGTTGTATTTATTTCCTAAATATATTAACACAGCTATATTTTGTGCAATGTAAATTTCATCATGGAACACTTTTTTCACAGTCAGGGGTTCATTAAGGGATGAAAATAACTTTGAAATTTGTGTTACAATTTAAATAGCTATGAATTTGTTTATTTAAGTTGCAGTATAAAAACAATGTTAGGTCAATGTCAGAAAAATAGCAACTTTTTTGTACTCGGTGCAAAACTGGGAGAGGGCTCGGTAGGACCTCGCCCTTCCCAAGTTTCTCAGCCTCATACAAAAAAGTTGATATTTTTCTGACATTGACCTAATATTGTATATATACGTCAACTCTGTTTACCTATTTGACTTCCTTTTTTCTCTGATAAGATGACGCTTCCCGACAGCAAAACATACAACAGCAATGACTACTACACATATAACTGGAATAACATATGCTGCATATTCTAGAATTTAAAGATAACATTAATTGAAACTGTAAAAAACTAATTTATTTTAGTCGTTTTCCATTCATGCATTTGAGCTTTTGGATTTGCCATTTGGTAAGGGAATTCCTTTTTGAAATTTCCTTGGAGATTGTTATTTTACTTTTTATAGAATCACTGTTTGGTGAGTGTCTGGTTTTTTTTCCAGTTCGCAATTGAATTCATGTCAAGAATTTTTGACACATAACGAAAATTCAAATTTAAATTTTACCAAAGAGTTATTAATTAATCGTTTTGTTATAAAAAAAAATATCAGTTTTGACATGATATATGACATTATGTACGTTTTGCACGTTATCAACCTGGTTCCTGATATATTTAGAAATACAAATTATATGATCAAAATCCATTTAGCTCCCTTTCTTATACTAATTTTGAATGTGTTATGAAAATTGCTATTAACCTTTGTTTGCCCTGCAACGCTTAAGAATAAATAGCGTGACTGTCCTACACAAACTTAAACTTTACGAGTAAAGGATTTCAGATAGCCTCTTTCAACTGTATTTTTCTACGTCATAGTTGTCATTATGACGTGATGATCTCAATTTTTTTGAATTTCAAGAACTTTAGAACATATGATATGATTAGTTTTTAAGTAGTAAAAGTCTATTATTACCTTAATTAGGTTGGAAAATAACAATGTTTTTACGCCTTTCTTCAAAAGAATATCTTGTTTAAAAAATGTTTACAATGACTCTGCCTGCCAACCAACATGGAAGGCATGGCTAAGAACAAAACATAGGGATAAACTGCAGTTTTTGGCCTATATCTCTGAAACTAAAGCAAAAGTATAACGGTTGCATTAATTTATGCATCAATTGTAAATACAAATATTAGGTGAGCGACACAGGCTCATTGGAGCCTCTTATTGATTTTCTTAATTTGAACACCAGTCCAACGTTGTAGGAAAAGTAAAATCACAAAAATACTGTGGAAACATTATTATTCGTTGGATACCAATTTTCGTAGATTTCGTGGTTACCTAGGAACCACGAATTCCAATGTCAAACGAATTATACCTTTTGTGTAGGAAATTTTACAGACTTATGCAAAACCATGAAATCAAATATCCATGAAAATACAAGTGTTCCTCAATCCACGAAAATAAATGAATCCACAGTACTTCGAAGAAAATCAAAAAGGAAAGTCCCTTATCAAATGGCAAAATCAAAGGCTCAAACACATCAACCGAATGGATAATAATTGTCATATTCCTGACATGGTACAGAAATTTTCTCAAATAGAATATGGTAGATTAAACCGGGTTCAAATAGCTAGCTAAACCTCTCATTTGTACAAGTACCCTTCACTCATGTTTCATAATAAAGATGAAAGTTTATCAAATAATATTATGCATCGAAGATTTTATTCTTATAACAGATTAAAGAAGGTACCAAGGGTGTATGTAATGGATTGACTTTTCTGTTAAAAAAAACTAGAGAAATTAAGTAAAGTTAATCCTCAAATGGTTATTACGTCAGTGTAAACGAATCGCCAATTGTAGCACATTCATATAGGTAAATATTTTTTTATGCCCCATTTATGGGCATTATGTTTTCTGGTCTGTGCGTCCGTTCGTCCATCTGTTCGTTCGTTCGTCATTCTGTCCCGCTTCAGGTTGAATGTTTGGTCGAGGTAGTTTTTCATGAAGTTAAAGTCCAATCAACTTGAAATTTAGTACACATTTTCAATATGATATGATCTTTCTTATTTTAATGCCAAATTAGAAATTTTACCCCATTTTTCACTGTCTACTGAACATAGAAAGTGATAGTGCGGATTTGGCATCCGTGTACGATGGACACATTCTTGGTTTCTTTTAATTTACATTTTATAATTTAGTCTTAGAAATATGACTATTTTTCATTATGGCTTTCAGTAACTTTGATTACGCTTAGATCTGTACCGTGTTCCTTTTAAGTTTTTGTTTGTTTTTTGTGCTTTTTATCGACATGATAAGGCATGATTACCTGATTATGTTTTCTTATGCTTTACTTGTACTGTTGCACTACTGTTCCAAATAAACGCCGGCAAACATGATTAGCCCCGCCACCATCTGTATGTGCGTGATGTCCAAAATTTGTAAGTCAGTAATTTTCTTTTGTTGTTGTTTATCATATTTGTTTTTCATTTGCTGATTTGTTCCTTAATTATGCCGTTCGTTTTCTTTTTTGAATTGTTAGTCGTAGGTGATTTCGGGCCTTCCACAGCTTAATATGCAGTATGGGTTTGCTTATTGTAAAAGGTCGCACTGTTACCAATAGTTGTTTACTTCTTCGTCATTTGATATTAGGGGAGAGTTGTCTTTCTCGCAATCATACAACATCTTCCTATTTCTATATAGTAGTTAAAGTAACATTATGAGAGTAATCTTTTTAGATACTACAAAGCTATCAATTCATCAATAGAATCCTACTATTTTTGTTTTCAACTTTCCAAAACAAGAGTAGTAGTTGAAGTAGAAGTAATAGCAATATTATGAGAAGTGATCGTAGTGGAGAAGCAGTAGTAGTAGTAGTAGTAGTAGTAGTAGTAGTAGTAGTAGTAGTAGTAGTAGTAGTAGTAGTAGTAGAAGTAGTAGTAGTAGTAGTAGTAGTAGTAGTGGTGGTAGTGGTAGTAGTAGCAGTACAGTAGTGGTAGTAGTAGTAGTAGTACAGTAGTAGTAGTAGTAGTAGTGGTAGTAGTAGTAGTAGTAGTAGTAGTAGTAGTAGTAGTAGTAGTAGTAGTAGTAGTGGTAATGGTGGTGGCGGTAAGAGTAGTAGTAGTAGTAGTAGTAGCAGTAGCAGTAGTGGTAGTAGTAGTGGTAGTAGTAGTAGTAGTAGTAGTAGTAGTAGTAGTAGTAGTAGTAGTAGAAGTAGTAGTAGTAGTAGTAGTAGTAGTAGTAGTAGTAGTAGTAGTAGTAGTAGTAGTAGTAGTAGTAGTATTAGTAGTGGTAGTAGTAGTAGTGGTAGTAGTAGTGGTAGTAGTAGTAGTGTAGTGTAGTAGTAGTAGTAGTAGTAGTAGTAGTAGTAGTAGTAGTAGTAGTAGTAGTAGTAGTAGTAGTAGTAGTAGTAGTGGTAGTAGTAGTAGTAGTATTCAAAATTACCTCCAAAAACCACCAGTGACTCTGACCATGTTTCTAATAGGATTTCCTCAACTGTATTAGTGATAAAAGAAAGACGAATTTGAATTTATCTTAAATCTTCTACATTTCTAGGAATAGGATTGGTTAAAAGAGTCACTGTGGAGACCGTGTATATTCCATATAAGGTAAGTAGGAAGGCGGGGATTATTTCAATACACGGTTAGTAGTGGTGTAACGTCCTTTTATTAAAACAAAACGGTACGTACGTGTTGAGCAAAAACAAATATTTCAACAGACAAAAATTGATGCTGAACGATTGAAATATATTTTAGGAAACATTTAAAGCTAAAGCAAGTTGTTATTGTTTGCATTTATTTTTTGCATAAATCAATGGAAGTAGGTTATTAATACTAACGACATTAAAGACTTGATCACTTTGATGGGCCACTAGTCTAAATACCAAATGTTAAAATAGTTGGTAAGATAAATTCGTAACATATTAACCTCATACGATGTATATGGGGTCAGTAAATTCCATATGGAATTTACTGACCCCATATATATCGTATTAGGACACTAGCACAATATGTAACTAATAATATTATCTAGTTTAAACATAATTTTTGTTTTAAATCATAATAAAAAAGCGTTGCCGGTAGTTAATATATGGGTTGATCTGGTTAATATACCAAGAGACATAAAGCAAATCAGATGCATCATCAATGTGAATCCGTCCAATCCATACTCAGTCATAATTTCACATCAGGGAAAAGGACATATATATGGATGATCGTTGTGTTTACTTAAGTAAAACTACCTCATTATTCATTGGGGCAGTGTATACGTTAAGACATTTCCTGTTAATAAAGAGGATGTCTGTAAAATTGAAACTGCAGTCACTTAACGTGTTTTGGTGAATTCTGATTGATGAGTACAAAACAAGTCGTCAGTTAAGGTGTACAATTAAGACCTAATATGGCAGATGGACTGATTGTTGGCACTATTCCTTATCACTCAAGATAATAAAAAAATCCGGCCCTCTTGGTACTATCATATTCGGCTTGTATATTGCTGCCATCAGTGTGGTTCTTCACATAGTTATAATGTTATAATGTAGATTTTTCTTGACCTTCAAGAAGCACTTACATCTATTAGTAAAATACGTTTCATAGATCAACTTTAATATCCAGATATATACGTCGTCCTATTTTTATCATGAAAACAAAGTTATATTCGTAAATCTTCTCTTTAATGAATGGTTAAGGTGTATAAATAGAATTCCATCATTCATAAATGAAAAAGACCCTAAATATCCTTTGAAATCAAAGTTTTTTTTTTTAGTTACGTGATACTTACATAAATAAACTATTTTGATATACTAGTATACATATACGGAATTAGAAGTTGCTTATTGGGTTCCACGATTCAGTTATGTTTGGAATAAAAATATCATAATATGATTTACCGTAATGACAATTAAAAAGGCATCAGTGTTATAACTGAATACGCCAGACGCGCTTTTCGTCTACATAAGACTCATCAATGACGCTCAGATCAATATAGTTATAAAGCCAAACAAGTACATATTGGAAGAGCATTGAGGACCCAACATTCCAAAAATTATGACAAATACGGCTAAGGTGATATATGCCTAGTATTTCCTAAAATTCGTAACTTTGTCAACAGTAAATTTATAAAAATGACCATATAATGTAACATTTACTGTTTCACCTAAATAAACAATACAATGAAAGTCCGAACTATGTACTGGCTTCCGAAGCTACACAAAACACCTTATAAATATAGATTTATTTCATCTTTAAGTCATTGTTCCACTACTAAATTGTCTATTCTACTTACTAGTTCATTTGATACAATTAAAAACCTGATAATAAATTGTTCAAATAAGGCCTTTAAAAATAGTGGAATTAATTACTTTGGAGTGTCAAAAACTCGTTGGAAGTACTTGATAAATTACATGTATATATTAGTGATTTTGAATCTGTTCAAAGTTTTGATTTTTTTACCCTATGTACCACTTTGCCTCATATTCTTATTAATAAAAATTCACAACCCTTATCAATTAGGCATTCAAAAAATTGGAATGTGAATACATATTTTCAAACTCATTAAGGTCATTTTTTAGTAGCAACAAACAGAAGAACTATGCAAATTGGACATGCTTTGATACTATATCTGCGTTTGAATTTTTACTTGATAACATTTTTGTTCGCTTTGGAGATTCCGTATTTCGTCAAGTTATTGAAATTCCAAAGGGGACTTACTATGCACCACTTATTGCGGACCTGCTTTTGTATTGTTATGAGTTACAATTTATGACTAAAATCAGCAAAGACCCATCGAAATAACATTTGATACAAAAATTTAACACTACTTTAAGATATTTGGATGATATATTGGCTCTTAATAATGACGACTTCAGTATGTATACTAAAGAAATTTATCCTGTTGAACTTTCTTTAAATAAAATTAATACTAGCAATGACCACTGCCCTTTCCTCGATCTTGATATCTACTTCATTAACGGGAAGCTTAATACAAATATTTATGATAAAAGAGATGATTTTTCATTTCCTATCGTTCATTTTTCTATTTTTAAATGATGACGGTCCCTTGTCACCATCTTATGGTGTTTATATATCTCAACGTGTACGATTCGATCGTGTATGTAACAACGTATTAGATTTTAGCGAGAGAAATTTAAGTATTACTGAAAAATTATTACACCAAGGTTTTCGATATCACAAACTAGTCAAATCATTTACTTAATTTTATCATCGCTATAAGGAAAGCATTCGTAGATATAACTCAACATGCAGACATCTTATACTTTTAGGTATTTCACATCCAATCTTTTATGGTAATATTCTTTACAGAGCACAAAAATGTCAATATTCAACTCAAAAGCTAACAAAACCTTTCAACAGACTTATTAAGAAGGGATATAGTTACGATACTGTTGTCAGGTCATTAAAGATTGCATGTTTTGGCTTTAATATTGATTCACTTATAGGGTCTTTGCATTTGAATTAAACACATTTATTCTAAAACCAGTTGTTGGCATGACACGGGTTATGTTCTTCTCATATATGTCATGATGGTATAGTACTAAACCGCCAACAGAAGGGATTATACCTGATATTCATATGATGAAGATATAATCTTTCAATCAGTTTAAATGAGGTCTGGAGATGGCATGTCAATAACTGCTAGTAGTCTGTTGTAATTTATGTATTATTGTCATTTTGTTTAATTTTTTTTTATTTAATTTTTTGACATCGGACTCGGACTTCTCTAAAACTGAGTTTTACTGTTCGTATTGTTGTGCGTTTGTTTTTCTACATTGGCTAGAGGTATAGGGGAGGGTTGAGATCACAAAACACATTGTGACGGTCATTTCAAGAATGGAAGACAATGTATTTATGTTTGACATATAAATCACTTCAGAATTGCTTTGAATATCATCTAGGTGTAATTACACCACTGTGTTTGCCCTATCAGTCTTTGTTATATTTGTCAAATTCCAGGGATTATATTTTCGAACCTTTTTCGTTACCAACCGGATGTGACGTAATATGATTTGGCGGTATAACACCTCAAAAATTGTTTCTCAGTTTTTTTTTGGTATTTTTAAAGGAAACAGTTTTACTGAAACCAATCGTAGAACAGAAAGACTTTCTTTAAATTTGTGATGTTTTTATATGATTTCAAACGAAAATTGGACTGTCGGAATAAATATGGACTCCACAGTATACCAAAACATACATTGTTTTTTAAAAATCCTAGCACATAAAGATGAAAATCATAATTTGTTAATCTTTAAGAAAAACTTTGTTTTTTAGCCACATTTCTCCCAAATTTCTACATGTCACAGATTGTATTGCACCATGGACTAGTCAACACGGTCTAATAAAAAAAGTATTGAACCTTCATAGCATAACAGATAATTTCACAACAAAATGGAATCGGAAATATCATGGCAGTCTTATACTTTGCTTTACCAATTACACAATGCATCGGTAAACATTTTGACCAACAGCGTTAACTTTATGAATAAGTTTATCTATTGACCTGGTATTTGTCTTATCGTTAAGATTCCCTTTACGATCCAAATCCAGTTCTTTAACGATCATATCGCAATACTTGACCCAATTACTTATTTTTTCATTATCAGTTTTTCTAGATCTACCCAATGATATTCGTGAAATAAATAATTAACTTACCGATATCAATCTCAACTGAATCAGTTGCATTGTAACCAAAGTCATCAATAGTATTATACGCTTCACATATATACACGCCACTGTTGTTTTGTATAACATCCTCAATAATATAGAGATTTGTCCATGACAGTATATTTCTTGCGTTCTCCTGCCTGAACCATTTGTATGTTGGTTCAGGATTTCCGCTGGCCTTGCAGTTCAATGTTATCTTGCCTGTCTTTCTATCGTATTTTGTTTGATTTGGCAGCTTCATAATGTTGATATGTCTTACGTGAACTGCAAAATATATCGATTTGTTTGGTTTTTCGTCTGCTAAGCATCATGACAGTTACGTTGTTTTATGATATGCTATTTTGTTATTATGATTTATCATTTGTTAAGATTTCTCAGATAGAATTTTCTTATACCTAACTAGAACGTAGATATTGTTTATGCTTTTTTCAGAAATATAATAAGAAGTATTATTTTTCAATCTACAAGTAGTTCAGAATTACCAAAAATGTGCTTAGATTGTTCATGAAAAATCATTTTAAAAAACTATGAGGTAGACTTTGAAATAAAATGTGAGAAGATAGGTTTTAAAATATGATATAAGAATAGAAAAAAGTCGAAAAGGTGTCACCGACATTGTTTCCTCGCTACAAGTAAGAATTGAAAATTTCTATAACATTTCTTTAAATAAAATAAAAATCCTTTTTTAAAATATGTCATCCCTTAAATGTGTAAGTCAACTATTTGATCTAAACAAACACACATATTTTGTTTTTGATAAACCAATCTGAATAATGCAATAATTCATTGTTTTTTTTTTCCTTTTCCAATAAACAGTCTCACACTTTATTTACAAATCTGTCTCACAAATTGCAGATTTAAGAAAAGACCTAGACCTATTATGCACTGCTAGTTTACAATCTAAGATGGCGATATACAGTTGAATTTTTCTTAATCATTTAAATGTCATTTATATTTGTGTGGAACGATTATAAATCAATGATAAGAATAAACATACTATGCATATCCGGCTCACAATTTGATCAACAGAAAAATACTCATTATTCCAAATTATGAATATGTTATTGCATAGTTCAGTTTATCCCGCTTTACATCGGACAACACATAG
Source organism: Mytilus edulis (assembly GCA_019925275.1). Lineage (NCBI taxonomy): Eukaryota > Metazoa > Mollusca > Bivalvia > Mytilida > Mytilidae > Mytilus > Mytilus edulis. The sequence continues at coordinate 123,267,238 of CM034360.1, read as the reverse complement.
TATTTACATAGCAAAGGCATTTTCAATATACTTTTAAACTTTTTTATGCATATGATAATTTGTATTTGATAAATGATAAATAATTGATGTTCAGAAATAACGTGCAAATATTTTTATTTTCAATACACTTAGCACGTAAATCCTTCTTTTAAGTCAATGGAATTTTACACAAGGATACCACTATGTACTAGGTATTTTAAGGATGTACTTAGGTAAGGTTTGGAATTCGTGTCAAATGTTCGGACTCCTTGGGGTTTTTCCATACAATGCAAGGTAAAATATTTTGCTCCATAACACCCATTTATTTTTTCATATAAGTCTTAATAGCTTATGAAAGGTCATTTACCAAAATTTAAGAAGATTCTTAATTTTCTTTCTTTTGTTTTGAGACCCAAATAATACTAATGCAAATATAAGGTAAAAGTCCGAGTCAGTCTTTTCCCCAAACTCCGACACAGTGGTGACATCTAGCTACGCTTCTTTACACCACTGCCATCAGTCCTTTTCAAAATCACAAGATTCTTGTGGTTGCGCTTGATTATCAACGAAATGATTCAAGATATTCATAGAACTGTCATTTTTATTAAACAATAAAAAAATGCATAATAAGTTTGATATCAATGCGGCATATAGCAATGAATTAAAGCGAATTGTGTGGAACTTATTTTTGGGAGTGTAGTGACTCAAATCGCCCTTCTTCATTTTTCCCGGGTACAAATGGATGACAAAATTAAGGAGGTGTATCTGGAAATTTACCCACATTTATCAATAAAAGAAGAATAGGTGGATGGAATTGCAGCTATATTAAACAACAAAGATGTTGTAGTTAACCTTCCTGTCGGTTTCGGGAAGCGTGTTATTTTCCATGCTCTTCCAGGTAAGTTAAAAACGGAGACGAAGATGCAAGATGCAGATAAAATTATTTGATCTGAACGATCTCAGGATATAAACTTATACTAGAAGTTCTGTAATTCTTTGTGTCCTTCTATCCACCTTGAAACACTTACATTGCAGTACAAGTAAAATTATAGCTTTCCGAGAAAATATAGCCGTCTCTTCACTGATAATACTGGAAAGTTTTCTCGCTTTATAGATAATTCATTCAGAATAGCCTTGCATATTAGCTTACAAATTTTATCACACACTTTAAGAAGCCGTTTAACATGTTTAATGTTGTGTGTCAAATAAGGTCCTTATCGATTGTACTAACCCTTCAAACATGGTTGTAAAGCTTTTTCTCATCATGAAAGTTGTCTTGTGATTTTTGTGACTAGGCAAAATCTATAAATGCTAAAATTCAGAGTTCAAATCTTATACCCTACAGGATTAAAAGACATTCTAATTATTCAGGTCTCAGTAATATATCCCATTCAGGTAGTAAGAAGCATTCAGCCTGCAGATTCGTTCAATTCTTAATAATGTCTCGGAGAAGACATAAATGATGCACATGTATCACTTTAATAGTCTTAAGCCTCCTAGCAAAAGATAGTGATTTTGTTATTTATTTGATTTGTCACTGATGTACCTTTGATAATCCATTTTCTATAAATCCTTTTCGTAAATATGCTGTTCCAATACATAACTAATGTAGTTTAAAGATGAAAAACTTGCAATCACACTTTTTGTACTTCACAATAATTGACACCTGATGTCATGGGAATGTTTAAACAACTAGAAAAAGGCACTTCTGTCACCTTCATACTTAAATTCCAATCTAAACTAATAAATACTTATTATCTGAGTCAACATTTTCAACTACATAGGTCGACAATGCATCAGGATTGTGCAATGTTGTAGCAGCTGATTCCAATTGCCTTAGATCTTCATTCATACATAAAATAAAATTGAGAATGGAAATGGGGAATGTGTCAAAGAGACAACAACCCGACCAAATAAAAAACAACAGCAGAGGGTCACCAACAGGTCTTCAATGTAGCGAGAAATTCCCGCACCCGGAGGCGTCCTTCAGCTGGCCCCTAAACAAATATATACTAGTCCAGTGATAATGAACGCCATACTAATTTCCAAATTGTACACAAGAAACTAAAATTAAAATAATACAAGACTAACAAAGACCAGAGGCTCCTGACAGGCGCAAAAATGCGGCGGGGTTAAACATGTTTGTGAGATCTCAACCCTCCCCCTATACCTCTAACCAATGTAGAAAAGTAAACGCATAACAATACGCACATTGAAATTCAGTTCAAGAGAAGTCCGAGTCTGATGTCAGAAGATGTAACCAAAGAAAATAAACAAAATGACAATAATACATAAATAACAACAGACTACTAGCAGTTAACTGACATGCCAGCTCCAGAATTCAATTAAACTGACTGAAAGATTATGATTTCCTCATATGAACATCAGGCACAATCCTTCCCGTTAGGGGTTTAGTATCATACCATCATAACATATATGAGAAGAACATAACCCGTGTCATGCCAACAACTGTTTTTAAAATTAATGTGTTTAGTTCCGGTGCAAAGACCTTATCAGTGACTCAATATTAACGCCAAAATATGCAATCTTTAATGACTTGACAACAGTATCGTAATTATATCCCTTCTTAAAAAGTCTATTCAAAGGTTTTGGAAGTTTCTGAGGTGAATACTGACATCTTTGTGCTTTATAAAGAATATTTCCATAAAAAAATGGATGTGAAATACCTGAACGTATTAGAAGTCTGCATGTTGAGCTATATTTACGAATGATGTCTTTATACCGATGATAAAATTTAGTAAATGTTTTGACTAGTTTGTGATATCGAAAACCCTGGTGTAATAGTTTTTCAGTAATACATAAATTTCTCTCGTTAAAATCTAAAACATTGTTACATACACGAGCGAATCGTACAAGTTGAGATATATAAACACCGTAAGATGGTGACAAGGGAACGTCACCATCTAAAAACGGATAATTATCGATAGGAAATGAAAAATCACCCCTTTTATCATAAATTTAATATTCAGCTTTCCATTAGTGATATAGATATCAAGATCGAGAAAAGGGCAGTGGTCATTGTTAGTATTAGCTTTATTTAAAGTAAGTTCAACAGGATAAATTTCATTAATATACATACTGAAGTCGTCATTATTGAGAGCCAAAATATCATCCAAATATCTAAAAGAATTATTAAATTTGTTTATCAGATGTTATTTCGATTGGTCTTTGCTTATTTTTGTCATAAATTGTAACTCAAAACAATACAAAAACAGGTCTGCAATAAGTGGTGCACAGTTAGTCCCCATTCGAATTCCGATAATCTGACGATATACGGAATCCCCAAATCTAGTAAAAATTCAAGGGCGTATATAGTATCAAAGCATGTCCAATTAACATAGTTTTTTTGTTTATTGCTACTAAAAGAGTTTGAACATATATATTCACATTCTGATTTTTTGAATGCCCATTTAATTATGTGTGTGAATTTTTTCTTAATGAGAATGTGAGGCAATGTGGTATACAGGGTAGAAAAATCAAAACTTGGAACAGATTCAAAATCACCAATATAAGCATGCAATTTATCAAGTACTTCCAACGAGTTCTTGACACTCCAAAAGTAATTTATTCCACTATTTTCGAAGGCCTTATTTGAACAATTTATTATCAGGTTTTTAATTGTACCATGTGTGCTGGTAAGAAGAATAGACAATTTAGTAGTTGAACAATGGCTTGAAGACGAAATAAATCTATATTTGTAAGGGGTTTTGTGTAGCTTCGGAAGCCAATACATAGTTGGGACTTTCATTGTATTTGGCTCTGCTTGTAAAGCGGTGGCTAAAAGTTTATGTTTGTTACAGATTTCGTTTTCTGAAAATGGAGTCAGTTGGAATGTTGGTGAATTGGTGATTTCCTTTTTCAGAACCTCAATGTAAAATTTACGTCAAACAATAATAATATTATTAGCAGCTTTATCGGCCGGGACAAAAACAAATTCCTTGGCTAGTTCTTTTTGTTTATGTTTGATACGAGAAATAGGTTTATTGTGGTTATTGTTAATAGTAAAATGTTCTTTAAAATGTTGAATACGTTTATCAACTATCTTCATTACTGAATTAAAAAAAGAGTCCAAAGATTTTTTGTCAGCTTTTTCCCGTTTTATCCATTTCATACAGTAAGTATGGAGTGAGTCGTTGAAGATATTACGACACTCATTCCAATTAATAATAGACGGGGGACGATATTTAGGTCCTTTACTGAGGAATGATTTTAACTCTCGGTCTTGAACGATGTTAAGATCTCCTGTTATAACATGGGAAAAGGGTCCATAAATATATTCGGAATTACTGCAATTACATGAAGTAGATGTATTTTCACTGATATTAACATCTTTACACAATTGACTATAATTAAACACAAATTTCCGGGTAGATTTCTTGTAAATATAACAAATAAGAGGTAGCTCAGTATTGTCAAAATATCCAGGAATTTGTTCTTTAACAGAATGGTCGTTAAATATACCGGCAATATTTACAAAATCAAAGCCTTTATTGACATACTTAATTTAATAAAATGTTTTTTATGATCTTCAGGGCGATCAATTTTGGGAAATAATTTAGAATAACAATATGCCAAAATAATTTGAACAATTTCATACTTAGGACTGCTATATGAAATTGTGTTGCAATCCTCCAAAATTTTATTTAACTTATTAACCGGTAACGAACAGAGTTTTGTTAACAGATAATGTCTGCCGTTGTTTTTTGAAATAGAAATTAGGTCCGAAATATTGGTATGATTGGCCCTAAATTTTCTTTGATTGCGATTTGTTCTACGACCGTGAGAACGTTTTTTACGAACAGTTTTAGAAACTATATCCAAAATGTTAACGGAATTGGTTCTAGATATATTACCAATTCCCATGATATTATCATTTAGACCGAGAGGGTAAACTGTCTGTAATTTTTTAATCCAATTTAATTCAATTATTTTCCGTGATCGTACAAACTTTGAATGCGATTCACCAGGCTGCTTATTTACTACTTTTAAAGGTTGAACTGCTAAATATTTAAAAGGATGGTTGTGCTTCTTAAGGTGTTGGTAAATGATACTTTTGAATTTATTGGGTCTTTTAAAACGATACAGATGTTGCACATTTAGTTAAATGCTAATATGATGTGAATTCATTCCGCTTTTTGTCATGAAGTGTTGAAAGTTGTACATTGACCGATAATGGTTTACTTTTATAAATTATAACTTGGATTGAGAGTTGTCTCATTGGCACTCATACCAGATCTTCCTGTATATATGAAATGAACTATAGTTCTGACATTGCTTAAAGCCTTTTATGTTACAGTTATAATTATCTTGGCAAATAATTGTAGTGAGAACCCTGTAATAAATGCCACTAAGTCAACTATCAACCAGATTTCAAATGACAGATGTTACAAATAGTAGGTAACCATACAATCTTCAACTATGAGCAAAATTCAAACTGTACAACCTTTTTCAATTGACACAATGACCAAATTCACACTATGAAAACAAGTATGTCAGACACATGAACCAATGACAACCACTGCATTAAATAACAAATTTCAATTTGAAACAACTTTCATATTGCATTATTCTCATCTTGAATGTCAAGAATGAAAACACAACTAATTAACATTATTTCAAAGCAATAAAAATACAGTATAACATGTATACTTCTTTCAGATTAATTAATTTGTAGAGAAAGGGAAGTATGACAATAACGCGTTTGCCTTTCCCGCCATATTTTGAATCTCAAATATCTCGAAAAGGAGGTCCATGACCTATCAATAATTTTAGCTTATTTTTATCCTTAACGAATGCTCTACAAGCTTATAGTATCAATTTCAAATTCTTAATTTATTAATTTTTACCTAACCTCACCTAAGTACATCCTTAATCGACTGATGGTTTTTTAATGATCTATACTAGTCAACAAAAGAAACGAAACAGCACTTTGATAAAAAATAATATTTTACCGTTTAGTAAAAAAACAATAATAAACATATAAAATATGTTCTTTTAAAGTTCTGCGTGACAAAGTAACAAAAAATAACGTTCTAGACAGTTCTTGGACCGAATACAGACGGATCAAAGTCAGTTTACGGAATTTCAGTTTTCGGAATGTAATAGCGAGTATGGTCGCCTCTCACAGCTACCACAGCTTCACACCTATGAGACACAAATCTAACCAAAGTCATAATATTGGATTGGGGGATAATATTCAACTCCTGTATGGAAGCCAAATGCAAGCTTTCTAGTGTTTCCGGTGGATTTTGCGTTATCGAACATGTCTGCCAAGTTGATCCCATTAATGTTCTAAAGAAGAAAGACCCGGTGATAATGCTGGCCAAAGGAGAACTCGAATATGTTTTTGTTCAAGATAGTCCTTACAAATCAATGCCACAGGACATCTAGCGTTATCCTGTTGGAAAACGTGGTTGAAACCACGTTGTAGAATTTCATTCCTATATCTCAAAGCGTTCAAGTTACCATCAATAATTTTTAACTGTGTGCGTCCTTGCTGACATATTCAAACCATATCACCGAACTTCCGCCTCCAAAACGGTTGCGGAAGTGTAAAAGACGTATCTCACGATTTTAACGTTTTGACGTCGCATGGGGTCTATCATTTGTTGAGCCAAATTATTTAAGACGAATCATCAATACTTGATATTGTTATTCCTGCCCCATGAAAACGTGTGTCATCCCAGCTCTGATCATAGCAACAGCTTGTGAATGCTTATTTTGTAATAAACATGCATGATATCAAATTCTCGATTTTTATTCTATTTTTTTAAGATGGCAAATTGTTAACCTGATGCAGTAGCCAATTATTGACATTAAACAATTAATATGCTTCATTGATTTACGGCGAACCCGGTTACCGGATGAAAAAGTAACATTTAGTCGTATTCCTTTCCTATTTTTAACAACTAACAGATGCTTTCTGACGTTGAGTACAGAAAATGACTTATACAGAAACTTTAGATTGAAAATCTAGAATTATTGACAAATTTAACTTTGTACCGTTTCTTTTGTTGACTAGTATATTTAAAGGGTTATAAATTTTTTTTTAGTAGGTTGCAATTGATACTATTTTGATCTGAGCGTCACCGATGAGTCTTGTGTAGACGAAACGCGCGTCTGGCGTTTAAAATTATAAACCTGGTACCTTTGATAACTATATACATACGGTCTTATATAGTGGTATGAACATTAAGATGGCAAGCTTTAATGAAATAAGGCCATCCCTATGAGTTGATGCTAGGTATAAAAATATGAGCATCTCTGGACTTCTCCAATTCTGGTACTTAACCCATAGGCATAAAGTTTGTCTGTTCACAAAGTACATTTTTCTTGCACTAAGCATATATGAGTTGTAGATTTGGGTATTGGTATTGGTTATTCAATGGTAGGATCAGTTGAGTTTTTCTATATTATTGCATTTGGACAGCGACTCAAATTGTATATACTATTTCTAGTCTTATGAATATATCGGATTCATGCAACCTACATATATGAGGTATATCACAGTATTTATGACTTCATTTCAAGAACAAGTAACTAAGCAATCTAAGTTTGAAAAATAAAATGTATGTAAAAAGTAAAATCACAAAAATACTGAACTCCGAGGAATATTCAAAATGGAAAGTCCCAAATCAAACGGCAAAATCAAATAATAAAACACATCTAACGAATGGACAACAACTGTCATATCCCTGACTTAGTACAGGCATTATCAGATGTAGAAAATGGTGAATTGAACCTGTTTTTATAGCGCTGAAACTCTCCGTTGTATGACAGTAGCATCAAATTCAACAACGATGCCTGAACAAAACAGACATACTAGGTAACATAGTCAAAATATGGGTACAACAGTCATCACTGTGTCACAATCTCAATACAAACAAATATTTAACCAAAAAGCTTCTTATCAAATTTAATATCACATTCATTGCTTCGCGTGTATGACGCCAGAAAATGTAAACGCCACAAACTTTTGTCGTTCAAGGTACAATGTAAAATGTATTTTCAAAAACAATTATAATTTTACATGGGGAATGGTAATATACAATGTTAAAAAATCAAAAGTTATGTTAGCACTAATTTCCGAAACAGACCTAGATATAAAATTATCATGAAGTTCTTTAGAATTTTTAATACTCACAATGTACATCAAGCGGAAGAGTTTCTGCATACATCCCTAGAATATCAGTCTGAGATTCTTCAGAACACCGGAATGTTGCTTGAAAATGCTCTGCTAAAATCTGAATTGTCAAGGAACTGGTTCCTCTAAAGGCACATCTATCAGGTATCGATTCTACATCAGTTGTTTCATTTGAGTATATAATGGGTTGGTCTTTTGGAAAACAAATCTGCCAAACTAACTTACCAGGAGGTTTTCCAATGTTTCCCGTACATGTTAGCTTTACTGTCTGTCCTTCACGAATATATTGTTCAGGCTTTTCAGTGGATTGCAAGTATTTGAGGGTTTCTATGTCACTTTGAAATGACTGAAAATAAATGTCGCCATTTTGTTTTGTATCGGATAAATTGGTGTTGACTTCGCGCATGGAAATAGGGGAAGTGTGTAGTTGTTTCCCGATTTTCGTTGGTGAAACTATTAAACTTGAAATGCTGTCAGGCATTGACGGATATGCTGAAATATGTATTGCAAAGAGATTACTGACTGCAAAAACCTTAACAATAATGCTGCAGATAAGTTTGTGTATAGACCAAACACCTTCGATTACTACGCATTTTGTTTGTTTATAGTGGACTCCTTGAAAACATACCACACATAAATACAGCACATTGCATACTATTTACATTAATTTATCAATGTCTAAACATCAGAAATGATAAGTTTCAAAGTCCTTGAGAGGTCTTTTTCATTTAAAACTAAGAAGAACATTGACTTGGAAGTAGAGATAGACAATAACAGATAAATCGTTTCATACGAAAATTAAAAAAGGTTACTTATAACACTTAAACTATAATACTGAAATTAGCATAGGTAATGGACAAAAACTACCATAAACGGCATACTTTTCCAAGAAAAAAGACTTATAAATAAAGACAATCAACGATAAATAATGTAAGATCCAAAAAGCCTGTCAGAGTTATCTGTAATACACTGTGTCATGTTACAGTTTTAAAGGTGGGTTAGATAGTTCTATACAAAGTCCTGAATAAGGCAGTTGTATTTACTGAGTCTATTGATTGATAATGATTGATTTTGTAATTTTATGCAATATCCTTTTTTATTTTGCAATTGAATCCTGTATTTTTGTTACACATATTCATGCAACGGTACAAAAAAAAACACAAGTTAAAGACAGACAGTTAAAACCCAGGACAAATCTTTCAAGTATTCCGGAAGGGTTAGTTGTTCCTGATATATTTTAGGGGCATCTGTCTTTTAACACATATACAAATTCATTGACAAGTCATTTTCAGTCAAAAATTAAAAACAAACTAGTCTCTCAATGGTTTGTAAAACAATTCAAAGGTCTTTCCTGTAAAAGTGATGTTTTCGTTAATATGTACTTTCTACGACCTTTCGATTGATAAACGACAAGCATAACTTCTGAAACTTTTCACTTTTTACACTAAATTACGCCATCCGCTACAATTTCGAGATTCGTAGTATGGTATATGTAATGTAGACCTTGATGATCTTTCATTTGATATGCGACAACACAATGTTCTACACAGGTTTTTGCACTTAATAACAAAACAACTCATATTTGAAATATACACATTACGACCTTATCTTTAAAGAAAATTTATTTTTTGCACTCAATGACCCCACCAACACATTTTTTGGAGACGTCAATTTGAGATATAAAATGTACGCTTTATGGACTTTCAGTTGTTATGCGACAACCTTACCATCTGAGAAGTTGGTCCTGATATTATACACAGTATGTATGCAGCAAACTCCTATTTTTTTTTTTTTGTTGCACTAAATTACCCTACCCTTCCCACTGGAATTAAAAAGTGGTAAGAAATTTTCATTTTTAATGGGGGAACATTCAGACGTTCAATTTGATATAAATAATGACCGCATTTGGCAAAGTGCAAAACATGATGCAATATCAATTATATAGATAGAAGAAATGAAACTTACAAAGTCAATGTAAAAGATGAAAATTTGAAATAATTTTTTTTTTTTAGTTTTTCATTGAAAATTTTAGTAATTAGGCAATCATATAACCATGTTAAACTCTTAATTTTTTGAAAATCTCAGGTGGCACATTGTAAGCTGTCGTTTATTCAGAAATGCATGTCTCCTGTCGCAAAATTTCGAACTGCATTATCTCTAAAACGACAATAGACATCTCAAATCTGTTAAATGATAAATGAATTGCAGTTAAAGGACAACATTATTTTTTAGGACAGTTCAGAAGTTCATTAAGTTCACAATGAATCATCAAATATATGATGCAATACCAAACTTGAGAACCGGAAATCGAAGAGACATGGGACTACTTCCATTCAAATCAGGACCAACATTGACCTTAAATTGAAGGTTTTAATATACTGATCATTTTTGCAGTTTATAATACGTTGATGTATGTTACCTTTAAAATGATATACACACAATACTTTACTTTTAAGAACTATCCCCTCGTAACTTTTAACAAACGGTCGGGCATTTTTTTAGCCTATTGTATAAAATGTAGAGCTCATCGAGAGGAACATATTATACACTGTATGTATGCAACAAACTCTTTTTGTTTTCTTAATATGTAAGATCGCATTTGCAGTGGGTTCGTTTTTTTGCACTCGGAGTCCTTTGTCCTTGGGTGCAAATTGAAGGTCAAATGAACTTAAGATTATTGGTGTAAGTCCCAAGTCTCTACGACTTCCGGTTCTCGAAATACAATTTTTCAAAAATTGTGTAATACTATTCTTTTTTCAAGGAAAATAACTCCATATGAGGGTTAATAACAACATGATTGTATATGTTCATTAACATTGCTATCTGTTCCTGTATATGTTGACGTTTTCAAATCGATCATATATCTAATACTTTTTGAGAAAAATGCAAATAAAAGAAATTTCTTCAAGGGGATATAACTCTTATAGGGGATAATGAAATCTTATGCAGCTTCATATGGTAATACATCATGATGAAATCTTCCTATTGTACAAAACGAGTCATGATATCTTCAAAAACAACGAGAGGGCGCCATGATGAAAAAAAAAATAAAAGTGATAACTTCTAAAGAAGATGATGAAATCCTCAACAGGTTCATCTTGTAATACTTCATGATAAGGTATATCGATGGTTCATATTTGGTCTTGATAACTTCAAAAGAAACAAGAGGCGGGTATGTAAAAATAATGTTGGAAAAAAATGGAAAAAAACAATAACTTTAAAGGTTTTTCCTCACGCAGGTGAAAGACCTTAACAAGGCAATGTCTCCAAATCAAACGTAAGACATCACCAAATTTAGGCATCATCGGCATATATAATTTCCCTTAACTCTAAATGTGTGAAAGTTTGATCAGAAACCCCCGTTTATAATAGAAGGGAGCATTATGCATACAAACAAGTTAACCAAAATTGGTTGCATTTGTATCCACTAAATTTTAAATTTTACCAAATTTACTGGTCGTAAGTTCTTTTTTTTTCTGGATGTGTCCTTCTTCGGCGTTCATATTAAAAAAATAGTTCTTAGTCAATTATAAAACGTTTACTGACGAACTTATTATTTTAAGATTCTGTGGTTATATTGGCTTTTTAGTTATTCTTTTTTTTTTGGAAAAAAAATCCTTACCTTTAACTAATAGCCTGGTTGGTTCTGATGAATATATTATTACAATACCAATATCGTTTACGTAGTTGAAAGTACATATGTAATCATTGTCATCTTCACATTTCAGTTCATTAAACATCATTGTTGCATTTCTCGATACATTTGTTATATTTGTCAGTCTCACTCTTCCTGATAGATAATCTCCTGACGGAGGTAAGATTGCCGCTTTTCCTGGTGGAAATATTGCAATCGGTGCCTTAGTGGAAAACGTTCCATTTTTGTTTCTTGCAACGATGGCTACATTTATCAAATTTTGGTTAACATCTTTGGTAAAGGAGCATGCTAAATGCGTGTCGTTTTTGCCAACAAGTCCAGTGATGTTTTGATTGATAGATATATTCACAGCCAAAGTATCTACAAAAATACCCCAAAAAAATGATAAAAATACCGAACTCCAAGAAATATTTAAAACAGAAAGTATATTATCAAATGGAAAAATGTGAAGCTCAAATACATCAAATGAATGGAAAACAACTGTCATATTCCTAACTTGGTAAAGTTATTTCCTTGAAATACAGAAAAATGGAGTATTTAAACCGGTTTTAAACCTAGCTTAACCTCTTATTTGTATCATTAAGACTTATGAATATAAACCAAATTGGACTTGAAAAAAATATAGTAAAGCTTTTTGTTGGTTTTTTCATAGTCCTGCCGTGACTATCTACACGGTATGTTTAAGGTCTATCATAAATTTACTGTATCTATCTTTTATTCTCATAAATCCAATGCATTACATCGGTACAGAGATAACAAATACAAACAATAATTATTTACAATATGCTCAAAACAAGTGAGAGTGGTTACATAAGTTACAAGCCAGGAGTACAAACACAAGTGTTGATATTTTTTATAAAATGGTTAAGTTTCTTAAATTAATAATTCACAAAACCGTTGATTGATTGTTTGTTGCTTAACATCCAGTGGCAAATATATTACTCATATTTGGGACGATCACAAAAACGATATCTCTATACAATTTGCTTCAGTGATATTGGAATTATGGTATTTTGACTAAGGCTGGATTTATATTTGCATGTCGGGTAATACATGCACAACAGTGGGAACTTACCATGTAGACGTAAAATGTAATCGGGGTTGGTTTTTTTAAGTTCCTTTTGGAATTCCCCGTTTTTATATTGTATATACTTTGAACCGTATGATTTTATAAGATTTTAATATTGGTAATTTATTGTTGTTTTTTATAGATTTGCAGAACTGTAATAACTAGTTAATTGAAACTTGATAATAGAAATTCGACGATAGGATAATTTCATGGTTATAAAAACCTAAAAAAATAACTTAAGGAAGTATTTTTTTTAAATTCGAAAAAATCGAAACAATCCCATGTACTTCCGTTGTTGTATGTAGTTCATGTGTTTGTGCTATTTATCTCTATATGGCATTTAATTTCATATTGAAATCATTTTAGGAAACCTAATTTATAAGCTGTGTCTATGGATAAAAAAATTAATTTTAAAAAGTAAAAAAAAATTCGTTCAACAAACTAAATCTGTAAATGCTAATAAAACCACCGTGCACAATTTAACTAGTGGGTTAAAATATTTTGGAGTACAAGGTATAAAATGTTCATACTTTGTTTTGATTTAAGATGTTTATAGAATAAAACGCAATCAATACCCTAATTAGACAAAAGCAATCAAAATCTTTGAACTCTTTTTTTCTTAAGTCATCCTGCTGTTTTTGAAAAGAAAAATGAACAACAAATGCACAACTTAGAGAAAAACTTTTAACTCATCCACCTAGATGCTTATGTCTCAAAACGGAAACGTGTCAATGCTTTTTTAGTTTATATTCTTTTAATGAAAGGAAAACAAAGATTTTGACTTCATTTAGAATTGCTGGTTAAGATTCTTCTGGCTATTTTGTAGGCATAATTTGTGTGTATGCTCTAAAATGTTTAACCATTGGTGAGGTAACTGGAATCTAAACCATCTGGTTTCATACGTAACTAGTTATAATTTGAAGGTTTTGTACTGAATCAGTTTCGTGCATATTTAAAAATGATTCGGTAGACATATTTTTTGGGGTTTGATAAAGACAAAAAACGTCGTTAACTTTATCAAACCAGGCAAGATACTGTATTAGTTTGTCTGAGTTTACCCGCATTTTACTATCACTAACAAATTGACTGTCAAGTTCCAAATTGATAGAATGTTCCAATTCTATCGATGCCACCATGTCCTTGCAAGACTGTTGCTACATACAAGAAATATATAAGAGTATAACTTAAATGACTGAAGATTTGATTATCCTTTTGAAAATTTTCGCCTATATATAAGACATTGTAGACCCTCTTCTGTGCTAACTTGGATATTATTCATTATGATCGTTATACTGATAATAAGAAAAGAACACTTACCGAAAGGACTATATATAATTTGTAAAAAAACAACTATATAAAACCATGCGTGCTATTCCAATCATTTTTTACACGGAAGTCAAAAATTTTGCTAATTTCAATAGAGTTTTTTTAGTGTCATGGAAACATTTATAGAAAAACAAAATATGATATGAGGGTTTCATTCTGGGGAAATGACTGGAGAAAATGCATACAATGTCACGATAATAGGAGAATGGAACAAGCGTATTGATAAGGAAACAGAAAATCTAACCTATAAAAAAATAAATAAATGTAATTATATTGAATTTACTTTATATGTTTATCAGTAAAATACAATGTGGCCATAGTGAATGTCAACCATGTAATGCCGGGTCGCTATTTTTGTGTCTCATAAAATATTTAAATCATCCTTAAGTTACATGTTTAGTTTGTTGATGTTTAAGTATTACGGTCATTTCAGCACGCTCGGTCATATTTCTCCCAGTCTCCTTTACATTTGTGTGATGCAGTTTTGACTTTGAATTCGTACATTATCTATATTTTTCATCTTCCATCATTTTTTTTTAATCCATTTTAGTCTGTAAATTTTTTTTTTCTCTATCTTCCCCTTTTAAATAAAGACGAAGGTTATATCGTGTGTCTGTCAGTCCTTGTGTCCTATGCATCCCATTCTGAAGTAGTATAAAGATTGAAATACTCCAGACTTCTGACTGGTCCTTATCAAGATTATCACGGGACTGGGAACACTAAAAACTTAAACTCTCAACATAACCTTTGTCTAGTGACTGATCTATGAAAAGAACTACAGAAAACACTGTAGGAATATAAACGTCGACGATATCAAATCGACTGTAATATTAAATTATATATTGTCAATAGTGACGCTATATACAAATAAATATAAATACTCTGAAACTATAACAGTACCACTCATTAATATCAAATTTCAATATGTCATTGTAGACTCTTTTCCTGTTTAAATTGACTTTCATTATTTTGCTTTTGGAAATTTAGAAGCTTACTGGACGGCAAAGTTTTACTCGTTAAAAAAAAAGTTTTACTCGTCAATGAAGGCCGTACTGTTATCAAGAGTTATTTTCATCCTTGGCATCGTGTTTCAGATGAAAAATAATTTTATCAAGAAGTATACCTCATCTACTTTTATCAATTTAACCTAAACGACTATTCATCGTCTTCTACCTTTTACTTCATTCGAACGATATGCCAATTATGCCAAATAAAACTAATCAGATTATTTACAGTAACCAGCATTTTGTCATTTCTTTTAGTCTTTTTTAAGATACTCCTCATTACTTGTATTCAGATGAAAGTAAACATACAATAACAACTTTCATGTATCAGCAATTGGTGTTCAATGTTCGTTGTTTATTTATTTTTGAGTTCCTTTTGGAATTCCCCGTTTTTATATAGTATATACTTTGAACTGTATGATTTTATAAGATTATAATATAGGGAAGTTATTGTTGTCGTTTATAGATTTGAATAACTGTAATAACTAGTTAATGGAAACTTGATAATAGAAAGTGGACGATAGGCTAATTGCATGGTTATAAAAACCTAAAAAATCATTTAAGGAAGTTTTTTTTTTTAAATTCGAAAAAATCGAAACAATCCCATGTACTTCCGTTGTTGTATGTAGTTCATGTGTTTGTGCTATTTATCTTTATATGGCATTTAATTTCATATTGAAATCATTTTAGGAAACCTAATTTATAAGCTAGCGCTGTGTCTATGGATAAAAAAAAATTTTTAAATAATAAAAAAAAATTCGTTCAACAAACTGAATCTGTAAATGCTAATAAAACGACCGTGCACTATTTAACTAGTGGGTTAAAATATTTTGGAGTACAAGGTATAAAATGTTCGTACTTTGTTTTGATTTAAGATGTTTATAGAATATAACGCAATCAATACCCTAATAAGACAAAAGCAATCAAAATCTTTGAACCCTATTTTTCTTACGTCATCCTGCTGTTTTTGAAAAGAAAAATGAACAACAAATGCACAACTTAGAGAAAATGCTCTGTATATCCACAGATTCTAAAAAACTTTTAACTCATTCACCTAGATGCTTATGTCTCAAAACGGAAACGTGTCAATGCTTTTTTAGTTTATATTCTTTTAATGTAAGGAAAACAAAGTTTGTGACTTCATTTAGAATTGCTGGTTAAGATTCTTCTGGCTATTTTGTAGGCATAATTTGTGTGTATGCTCTAAAATGTTTAACCATTGATGAGGTAACTGGAATCTAAAACATCTGGTTTCATACGTAACTAGTTACAATTCGAAGGTTTTGTTCTGAATCAGTTTCGTGCATATTTAAAAATGCTTCGGTAGACATATTTTTGGGGTTTGACAAAGACAAAAAACGTCATTAACTTTATCAAACCAGGCAAGATACTGTATTAGTTTGTCTGAGTTTACCCGCATTTTACTATCACTAACAAATTGACTGTCAAGTTCCAAATGGATAGAATGTTCCAATTCTATCGATGCCACCATGTCCTTGCAAGACTGTTGCTCCATACAAGAAATATATAAGAGTATAACTTAAATGACTGAAGATTTGATTATCCTTTTGAAAATTTTCGCCTGTATATAAGACATTGTAGACCCTCTTCTGTGCTAACTTGGATATTATTCATTATGATCTTTATACTGATAATAAGAAAAGAACACTTACCGAAAGGACTATATATAATTTGTAAAAAACAACTATATAAAACCATGCGTGCTATTCCAATCATTTTTTACACGGAAGTCAAAAATTTTGCTAATTTCAATAGAGTTTTTTTAGTGTCATGGAAACATTTATAGAAAAACAAAATATGATATGAGGGTTTCATTCTGGGGAAATGACTGGAGAAAATGCTTACAATGTCACGATAATAGGAGAATGGAACAAGCGTATTGATAGGGAAACAGAAAATCTAACCTATAAAAAATTAAAATATTGTAATTATATTGAATTTACTTTATATGTTTATCAGTAAAATACAATGTGGCCATAGTGAATGTCAACCATGTAATGCCGGGTCGCTATTTTTGTGTCTCATAAAATATTTAAATCATCCTTAAGTTACATGTTTAGTTTGTTGATGTTTAAGTATTACGGTCATTTCAGCACGCTCGGTCATATTTCTCCCAGTCTCCTTTTAAATTATGGTGATGCAGTTTTGACTTTGAATTCGTACATTATCTATATTTTTCATCTTCCATCATTTTTTTTATCCATTCTAGTCTGTAAATTAATTTTTTTTCTCTATCTTACCCTTTTAAATAAAGACGAAAGTTATATCATGTGTCTGTCAGTCCTTGTGTCCTATGCATCCCATTCTGAAGTAGTATAAAGATTGAAATACTCCAGATTTCTGACTGGTCCTTATCAAGATTATCACGGGACTGGGAACACTGAAAACTTAAACTCTCAACCTAACCTTTGTCTAGTGACTGATCTATGAAAAGAACTACAGAAAACACTGTAGGAATATAAATGTCGACGATATCAAATCGACTGTAATATTAACTTATATATTGTCAATAGTGACGCTATATACAAATAAATATAAATACTCTGAAACTATAACAGTATCACTCATTAATCGCATATTTCAATATGTCATTGTAGACTCTTTTCCTGTTTAAATTGACTTTCATATTTTTGCTTTTTGAAATTTAGAAGCTTACTGGACGGCAAAGGTTTTACTCGTTAAAAAAAAAAAAAAAAAAAGGTTTTACACGTTAATGAAGGCCGTAATAATTTTATCAAGAAGTATGCCTCATCTATTTTTATCAATTTAACCTAAACGACTATTCATTGTTTTCTACCTTTTACTTCATTCGAACGATCTGCCAATTATCCCAAATAAAACCAATGAGGTTATTTACAGTAACCAGCATTTTGTCATGTCTTTTAGTCTTTTTTTAAGATACTTCATCACTTGTATTCAGATGAAAGTAAACATACAATAACAATTTTTTATGTATCAGCAATTGGTTTTCAATGTTCATTGTTTATTTATTTTTTGAGTTCTTGCTCAACATTAATTGTGAAGTTGCTAAAGATAAAAGCTTATCATGTATATGAAGTTAGCGTTTATAATCCGACGGTATAGGTATCGCTTATTGTATATTTCTTGTTATCGACTTAAAATGTAATACCGCAGTCACACCAGACCACGATCACACTACGATCTCTGAAAAAAAATAAAAATTTGACGATCGTAGTGCGTTTATGTAGATTGCAGTACGGTCGTGGTACGGGTGGGGTGACGTCTTCATGATCCTGATGATCGTGGCCAACTTTGAACATGTTCAAACCAATCGTGGTGCGGTCGTGGCGAACTCAGAACGTAGAGGAAGCGTAGCAAGAGCATAGTAAGGTCGTGGTACGATCGCAAAGGTCGCTGTACCATCGTAGCAAGAGCGTAACGAACGCGCTTTTCTTATCGGATAAATTGCGCTATGATCTCACAGCGACGTTACTACCTCTCACTACGACCATCACATTCCCCCCGTGACTCAACAACCCTTCTACTACGACTATACCACGTTTATACTACGCTGTTCAATACCATAGTACGATTCTAGCACGCTCATGCCGTCCTTATCATGCTCGTCTAACGACCTGACTACGTTCATACTACGACTGTTTTGAGTTCTTGCCATGCTCATTGTTATTATCACATAACAGCTCGCCAGGTTTTGTTTATCTGTATGTAATATGGATTAATGTCCCTAATTCCCAACAGCTCAACCATTCTTAACACGTCTGTATCATACCCACTATCATTAAAAAAATGCCATTTGATTTTGATGGATCAGCAATACGTGCGATTCAGGCTAGATTAGTTGATCCGACATCTCCACTAGATCAGGATCTGGAGCCTCTCTGACTCCACATCTACCCCCTACCACTACGCCAACGAGTTCTGGTAGATGTTGGTGGCATGTTGTTTTCGATAATTCTACGTATTAATGACAATTTGAAGGAATGGAACAGTATTTATATGGAACATGATGTTAATGTCATTGCTGAGAGCGTAGTTAGATCGCGGTATGAACGTGGTAATATTGTAGAGTGATCGGGTAAGAGCGTAATATAAACGCAGAAGAAACGTGGTAAGATCGTGTAATAATCGGATAAATCGTGGTATGATCGTACTGAGAACGCGATGAGCGTAGTAAGAACACGATAATCGTAGTGAGGTCGCGGTTAAGCGTGGTAAGAACGTGGTATTATCGTAGCGGGCTCTTCGTAGAAGCATAATGAGGACGTAGTAGCATCGTAAACGCAACGAAAATCCGCGACCTCACCACGATCTGAATTTATTTTAGATCGTGGTGAGCGTGACGCAATCGTGGTTTTGTGTGGCTGGAGTATAAATTTTATTAGAAATATTACTATGAACCAACATAACACCGTTGAAATTTTATTATTAAAGACCGTTTGTAAGTGAAAATTTATTTTTCGGATTTAATATGTTTCCATGTAACTCAGTTTACTCTAAACTACTTTAAAAGACTGGCAAACGTGTTGTAACCAATTTACCAAAGTTATCTCCGTAGAAATTTTACATAGAAGCATCCACAAAACCATCACTTCTCTAACATCAGAAAGTAATAAGAACAATCTTAATATATGAAAAAGTACTTTTTAATTGGCTATGATTAGTTTTTTTTTCGGTTGTTTAAGCACATAACATAAAAGTCCTAAGTTGTGTTGAATGACGTTTAAAGTAGCTGATATTTTTTTTTACAAAAACCATTATCAATTTTACTAAATATTTCAAACTTTAATAAAAGTTTAGCGCAAATACCATTGAACTCAAAATAAAACAAACAAAAAGAGTTTGGGTGTATTTTACAAAGAAAGTTACTACTACTTTGCCTGTTTGATGACAGCGAATTGCATCTATCCTATTGAGCTTAAATTGAAAGAGTCTATTATTTTTTTTAACTTTTTGAACATTACACTTTTCTTTATTTCTTTTAAGAGTAGGGGACTACTTTTCTGATGGGTTAATCCCTTTTCAATTGATTTTTTTCTACAGTGTTTTATGTTCTGATGTAATACCACTGTCCTATATTAGTGGAAGGATCGAGCGCTCATAAATATGTTAAGCCCCGCCATCATTTTATTTGCATGTCTCACGTAAGGGGCCTTTAGTTCGGTGTTTGTTATTGATTCATGTCTGATAATTTGTTTTTCGTTAAAAGATATATATAGATTAAGCCGTTAGTTTTGTCAGTTGAATTGCTTCATATTTTCATTTACTAATGAAATCAAAATAACAAATGAAATACAAACGTTTGCTTAGTTAAGAAATGGAAAAACGAACGCCATAAAAAATATTGATGAACATTTCTTTAAATTGCAACCAGTCGGTCTTTATAGAGATATAAAAAAACAATTCAACAAAGTTGGGATTACAGCCTTTAAACAACCTTGTGTTCATATGTATAGCATACCGTCAAAATGACATGTATATCTGTTGCTTATTTGTGTTGGTCCGTTGTTGTCTCATCATCTTATTCAACATGAACTAAAAATATTCATATTGAAAAAGAATACGTAAAATATGTATCAGTATACAGTCCATGTTATCTTCATTTACATTTTAAAATACTGTTATAAACAGAGTTCTTTTACAAAGGATACTCGATTTATTGGTCGTTAATTGAATAAACTAGGCTATAGATTGACAAATATCTTATTCCTGACCAAGTCAGTGTTGACATATGTTTATTTCATGCATTATTAACAACATCAATTAATTAGGTACTTTTACGATCCTGTGTCAAGGACTTAGGTATGAGTGCATCTTCAACAAAAACACTATCCAACATTGTGGATTAGAATAGAATTCTTGAAAAAAAATCTCATGTTGATGATCTATCTTATTGTTCTTATTACGTGTATATTTCACTCTACAGTTTTTCTCTATCTTTTTTTAGTTTTTGCCTTAAACACAAAAAGGTGGTAAGAAAATTGTAAGTTGAGGGGAATCATTCTAATCCCATGATCTTTTATAATTTTCAAGATAATAGTTATCAAAGGTACCAGGATTATAATTTAATACGTCAGACGCGCGTTTCGTCTATATAAGACTCATCAGCGACACTCAGATGTAAATAGTTATAAAGCCAAACAAGTACAAAGTTGAAGAGCATTGAGGACCCAAAATTTCTAAAATGTTGTGCCAAATACGATTTAGGTAATCTATTCCTGGGATAAGAAAATCCTTAGTTTAGGTAATTTATAAAATTTGTAAGACACAAATGCAAATAGATATAAAAAGATGTGGTATGAGTGCCAATGAGACAACTCTCCATCCAAGTCACAATAATTAAGTGTAAACCATTATAGGTCAAAGTACGGTTTTCAACACGGAGCCAAGGCTCACAACAAACAGCAAGCTATAAAGGGCCCCAAAAATTACTAGACTAGTGTAAAACTATTCAAATGGAAAAACCAACGGTCTAATTTATAAAAAAAGAGAAACGAGAAATAATTACGAACCTCGTCATTGAGAAAAATTGTTTTATAAGACAAGAACTCCAATGAGGGACAGACTTACGATTTCGGCCATGTTAACTTATTTGAAGGTCATTTTTGTTAGTTAAAGGTTGATATGATAAAAGGCAACAAACATAAATACTGCATGGGTAAAATATCTTCATACAGAGCAATAACTTCAAGAAGGAATAAACTCACGATTTCGATCGTAAGATGTTTTACTCGACTTTTACCTTGGCTATACTAAAAAGTTCAAACTCGTTATCGTCTAAACCCATTCTAGACCTGTATTCCACCATTTATATACCCAGTCAGGACTCTACTCCGTCAGAATTATCTCCCCATTACGCCAGTTCATTTTCACAATCGTAGAAATGGAAGCCATTGTAGTAATGACGCGCTACCAATTTTGCTCATTGAAACCGATAAATTTATCCACATTGCACCATTACGATCCTTATATGTCAGTTGTATTTTAAAAGACAAATGTATCAACTAGCTAATGAGCATCAGTTAATGATCTTGTCTGCATTGATTCAACTTAAAACTATTGTCTGATCGGTTGTCAGGTGGTTTTGTCGAAAATTGATAAACATTTAAAAAAATTCTAATTAAAAATTTCGTTGAAGGGCAGACTAGATTTGTACAGTATATAAAGACTATAAACCCTAGTTTTCACACACAAAAAAATATATATTTTTCAAAGATATGCATTTCTTCATCCAACTTGAAAGACTGTCGTCAAGTACTTTCAGTAAAAAAATAGCTATTCGAACACATCTTCTCTGTTTTTTTGACTTATTAGATAGGTATTTCACTTGACCCATATATTTCATCTTTTAGTACTGTTATTTTTTTGTGTTATAAAGTCAATCTGTAGCTTTGATATATAAAAATAATAGAATCTGAAGCGAGACAATGTATGAAATAATCTGACTTTGTATGATATCAAGACAAAATATTCAACTCAAACACGCCTTAACATAAAAAGGTGCACTCGATTTTCTCTTTTCGATATAATTGTTATCCATGTTTTGGAATTTTTTCTGGAGTCACATAATGGAAGGGCAGACACGAAAATTTTTGAACTAATAGATTGATATGTTTTCCGTCCGTGGTAATTTTTTCAAAAAAATCGGAGGTTACGCATTTTCTTCATTCTACTTGAAAGATACCCATGTCGTCGACTTGAAATCTAATGGTTCTGCTTAACTATGTACTAGATAAATTGAAAACTTATGCAAATGGTGTTTTTGAAATAAAACACCTCGTAATTGAGAAGAAACTTTTAAATTTTTTGTCACTATAGTAAACAATACAGTACACATTTATCGCCTTCTTTAACAAAGAGCTTCGATTCTTTTGTTCTATTTCAAAGGGGTTTCCGACTGATATATGTTTTCGATGTCCTAACAATACTGGACCAAAGAAAATTACGGTCTGACCAATAGCCAACTTAATCCTGAACCCTATTCGACTAACGAATATCTACTAAATCCATCTAAATCGCATACATTTGCATGACTATAATTTCTTTATTGATAAACCACTTATTTTTACATTGAGTTGTTCCATAATTATGTGCGATTTTTTCTTTTGGAAAAATGAATATCTTATATAGTGCCTTTTCTTAATCAAATTCTAGCTAATGCAATCAGTTCTTGCAAATGTAAGGTCTCAGTTCAAAATTAGACATAGCGTAAGAATAGGTCGATGATTATTTAGACATGGAGGAGTATGATTCAAACTTGGTCCAGTTTAGGCCGAGAACTCATGTACAGTTATTTCGAAGTGCTTTTCTTTTAAACAATAAATGAAAATTTATAAAAATCCCACCTGCGCTTTCTCAATAATAGTTTAACAGTAAGTTGTACTACTTTTGGAACAAATTGATTCAAAATCATAGAAAACTTTATCACCTCTAACTCAAAAAATGGACAATGTTATGTAAAGGAGTCTTGAAATCTTTTGACAATTTCCGAAATGCTAATCTTTAACCTTTTCAGCTTGACAAAATCACTATTTTACCCAAATTTTTAACAGTGTAATGTCATCCCCCTACTTGTTGTTTGAGGCATGAAACATGAAGAAACCAATTTGAAAAGGGTATTAAAAAAGTTTGAAAGTAACCTGCTATCCACATTATGGACGAAGATCAAGGAACGATAACTGTGTTCCCGGACCAAGTACGGTTCAGACCTGATCAAGTAAGGTTTAGACCTGATCGAGTATTGTTCAGATATGATCAAAGTATGATTAAGACTCTTTAAAATGGTAAGAAATATTAAAGTACAGGTCGTGTACAAGTTCAGACCTTTAATGCTAGATTCACACTGCCGATCAGATCAACTTAATGGTCCCGACTGTCCAAATTTCCACGACCAAGCGTACCCAAATTCTTGATATGCTTTCCGACTGTACACGACCTCAACTAGACAACACATAATTTCTTAACGACTCCATCACAACCCAACCCGACCACTAATTGAATGCATATTTGATCATTCCGACCAATTCACGATCTTTACACGATCTTTAATCGACTAGCTAGACGAATTCAATTATACTCAATCTCAGCCTGATCTCAACCAGATCAGATCGACCTCATCGTATTTAGAGGGGAATTGATCGGGTATGTATAATTTCAGTAGAAAAACCTCTGATTTTTTTTATGACTTGCTGCAGCGGAGAGGGCATTTACAAGTGATACCCTTGGCTGTCCGTAAGTTCATACGTAAGTCAACAAAATTAGTTTCCGTTCTCTAATTTTATTTTGCCTAAACCAAATTTTATTAAACGTATCTATACATATAAATGCTTATTACCATAAAACACAGATCAAGTGCGAATTTGGGTGACGTCACATTTAACGCTCCTAGGTAATGATCCATTATAACGTTCTATGCAAGCTGGGGCATCATCTGTGTCACATGAACACATTCACCGTTTATTTGGTTAGAAACAGTAGTACAACGAAGGTCTCAGTAAAATCAAACGTTCAAAATATCTACATGAAAATAAAGCAGTTTGATAATTGGTTGTTAGATCTCAGAGAGACAGGTTGATGGCTGTGACGGAGCTTGAAGTGAGTGAAAACGCAAACAAGAGTACGCATAGACAGCAACAGGCGCCGAGAAATCTAGGTGATGCTGTGGTTGAAACGGAGTCCCTAACCAAATGGCAAAATCAAAGGTACTAGAGACGTGCAGGAGCGCAACAAACAGGACCCAAATGATTATAAAAACTTCCTAACAATGAACGGCGCTAATATGTTATAGGAGTGTTACATGTACTGCTCTTTTCTTGAAAATTACACCACAAAATAAGATTAGTATTAATGTTAGATAGCATTAAACATACTGTTTACCATCCCCTTTCCCTTGCTTTCTAACAAATCAAGCCTACTGTTTGTGTCATATCATGTGCATATGTATGTAATCAGTTTTTTTTCCATAGAATTGATATCCAGTAGTTAAATGGTTAAATGTATTTCTTTTTGATGTATCCGTGGCAACAACCTACTTGTTTTTTTTGCTAAAAATATTACAGCAAGGGTGTAAATATGTCACGTATTTACCAAAAAATGGCTAAAAATAGAATTTCAAAATCCCCAGGACTGATACTTTTCTGAAACTGTTTACATATATATATATATATCAAGAAATTTTTTGTTTTTCGTGTTATTTTTGTGTAAAATTGCGTCAAAAAGTGTTTGTAAACATTCGACCGGTACGCTGACATAAAGTTGTTAATTTATGTCATTTGGTGTCCAGTGGAGAGTTGTCTCATTGGCAATTATAACACATCTTCTTATTTTTATACTACAAAAACAACAGTAAATGCTAAATTAGTCATCAGCTGTGTAATAATAAATTTTTATGCACAATAACTTTCATTTATGAAAAATCCTTTAAGGCAAATATAAAGGATCTACTTCTCACCAGAACACCTGAGATCCCAGGTTTTGTTGGGTTTCATGTTGCTAAGTTTTTAGTTTTCTATGTTGTGTTATTTGGACTGTTGTATGTCTCGTCGGTTTTCGTTTTTCGCTATCGCTGAGTTGGTTTGTTTTTGCCCTTTGAGTTTGATTTTTCCTTTTTGGTATCTGTTGTCTCTCTTTTAAAATTGTACCTCTTCTTGCAAAAATAAAGACACGTACTGTACATTGAGGAATCTGGTTACAGTTAAAAATAGATAGTAAGAATATATTTTTGGAAAAGTTATGAGAGTTAATCAGATCTACACATCCGCTTAGAAAATCTTGTAGCATTCATATGTACTCGTGTATTGCCGAGTAGAGATCGAAGTTTGGTCGATCGAATTTTGGTAGAATGTGGTGGCGTAGATATCGGGTATTGGTCGAGTTGGTGTCGAATAAGAAAAATAAAGAAGTCGCAGTGATCATAAATTCGAAGCGAACGGCATTGTTCGAGTTAATCTGGACCACATATCAAGCTTGTTACCGTTGATCGGGAAATGATCGGATATTAGTCGAGCAAAAGTCGAGAAGATCAAGTACTGATCAGTGAAATATTTGTATTCCGAACAAACGATCCTATATATACCGACCAAACTCGATCTAACTACATCTCTAAGTTGACTGCGTGTCTATTTCTCATGTATGCATTAAGTTAAAGTATGTCCCCTTTACATACTCAATTTGCCTTTATTGTGTTTTTCACTGTCAGAAAATCTTAACAATTAATGGTATTTGCATGGAAAATGAATAAACCATTTTATCTTGCTGATATAACATCATAAAAACATTCTTTGTCAAAAATAATGTCTAGTCAATGTAAAGAAACCCCTATTTCTATCTCTATTTCAGACCAATATGAGAGCTAAATGAATAAGTAAGGACCCCTTAACCACTTACTGGTTCCCCAAAAGCTGCTTCTGGTGTCATGTTACATCAGAACTACAAATTAAACATGAAGAAAACTAGTATAGCTGTACTTGTGTTGGAAAAAATAAGAAATTATGCAATTTATTTATTCCGGTGAAAATAGTAGGATGTACATGCAACCGAAGAATGTCACGTCTCAAATTTCAGTGGTTGCACATTTGTCAGACAATGCGAAAAGGTAAAGTGAGCACTTATAATTAAAAATGTATTGCAAGTTACATAAAAATAATGAAGTTCTACTTTCTAGGTAAATTTTTACATTATTACCCAAAGATCAGGCAAAATTTGCTGAATCAGCAATTTTTACTCTCGGGGTGGAATTTAAGGCTTATTTTTATCATAGTTGCTTTTAATCAACTTTTTATTGATAAACTTACAAATTGCATAGGAAAAAATAAATTCCTTTATTGATTTAGTGTAAAAATGTTTATCCCCCTTAAGGTGGCACGGTAGTATTTCCTGGCCCATAAGGGATAATGATAGCCTTTTTAGAATTTTCACCACTTTCTAACACTGCAAAAAATTCTACATTCACAGTTAACTGAAGTACTTTTATTTTACTATTCAGAAATGAATTTGAATATGTATCATGACCGTTTACTTTTTTTGCTATTTTTGAAAACCTAAGGCCACTAGTACTTTTAGGTCTTTTATGGTGCAATGAATAATAAAATTCTCAAAAATTCTCAAAAATTCATTTTCATTTGTATGTAAAATTATTTCATATTTTTCTACATCTGATTCATCCCTCAGTTTGGGAAAGTATGTTCAGTTGATACTGTATTTTTTGTCCATTCACACTGTTTAGATACATTAACCTAAGTAAAAGAGCAACCTAAATTCTGGAATAAAAATACTACCGAGCCACCTACAACAACAACAACTACAACTGAACAAAGAAGGTCATCGATTATATTGTATAGCCACAGGTAATTTGTGTTCAATATATTATCTTGTAACTAACAATTAATATGCACTTGGAACTGGTATACAAAACAGTTTGAATGGCGCAAAGATAAATTTATACGGAATGTCTGTTTTTGGCGGTCTTTTCAAAATCTATAATGATAAATCATGACAAAACCACAGGGTCTTACGTTGATACTTGGTCTTCCACATCTTCGCTAGCCAAGGGTTCCGATCCACTCTCGCTCTCTTCACCCTTGGCGGATTGAGATAAAATTTCGGAGACACAGGGTAAGGGTTTTTATTGGTTGCAGTCGAAACTCGCTGCATCCAATCAAAAAGCGCCTTTAATATGATCACGTGAAAATTTAAAAAGTGTTTGTAAACAATTGCCACGTGTTTATTGTGCAACAAGTCTTTACACCCCTATACATACGACTATATTTAGTGACAACTTGAATGTTTTTAATCAACTAATAGAAGTTCCTGTGTATGTTTCATGCACAAATGCATGAATGTTGACGCAAATTTTCGTTTCCGGCTTTACCAAGTGTGTAGAATCTAGACACTACCGTGTTTTTACCTCAAAATTGAAAAGTTCAAGTGATACCATTGGTCAAGAATAATGTATTGGGAATGAGCGTGACTTTAATATTCCGACAGATGGCGCAACATTGTTTTCACAAATGTTGGCTCAATCCGCCAAGGGTGAAGAGAGCGAGAGTGGATCGTAACCCTTGGCTAGCGAAGATGGGTCTTCCAATGGATAGAAACAAGTGCCTGTGGACAAAACATATAATTTTTGCGTTGCAGAGAGAATTTTCTTGGGACTTTTTAAGTTCTTTCTGAAACGTCAGACTTTTGGATTAACAAAAATAACCTTTTTTTTTAATTTCCATTTGCCCAGTGTAGTATTAAATATTCAAAACAGCAAATGATGTAAAGGCCTTAGCCATTCAATTAATTCATGCCATTATCATGATGTACTTGTCTTGCAAGGCTATTTTTTTCATATGACACCAACCTCAACTATAAATTAAAAAAGTATCCTTGCAAGATGCATTTATTGTTTATATTTTATATTAATTTATACTATTGTACATGTTGTATTAAAAACTATTATATTATAAGGGCTAGTGAGTACTCCCTAGGCTATATATGTTAACCAGAATGAGTGTGCCACAAAAAAGGGTCATTTTAATGTCCTGCTGGTAAGAATAGGGCTTTTCTTTTAACATATTAACTGTCCAAAACAGGATCACACTTTCCCCAGTGTGTCTAAACAGTTTTTTTTTTTCTGAGCATGTCTAGAACAGGGTATGTGTTTCAAAATGTTTGTGTTCAGCATGTTCAGAACAGGGTTTAATTTGGCAAGTGCTATTTGCACAATTGTACTCAAAATGATTGCCAATAATATAATCCCCTTGGAGAGCAACATAAAGACATCGATACATATTTTTTTTAAAAACCCACACAAAATGTCCCTCAATGATTTTTAATTGTCGTTTCCTAAGAATACAAATTTAGCAGGCACTTTACATGTAAAATACCAAACACTTTTCTTTTTTAAGTAATACTGTACAAATGTAGATTAATTTCAAATCACAGCACTGTAACCAAATTGTACATACACGAGTTTTAAAAAATAGTAGCGGAAATATAACATGTTATTTTTAAGACTATATATATATACATGTAGCTTATTTATTGCATTTTAAACTTAAAATTATGCATGTCTCACCATAACATACTGAGTATACATGTATCCAGATATCACTTTGTATCATTGTACAGCAGATATAGGTACTAACCAAGCTGGCATGATTGATTTTGAACTGACAAAGTAACGATAATCTTTGTTTTGTTTCATCAATACTCAGTGTACATTGTCAACATCTGACATTCCTGGTCCAAAATAATTTTCGCATCTATTTGTTCCTATTTATAAGACAACTTTTATATTCTTATAAAACAATGAACTTGTAAATGCGCAAATAGTTGTGAATGTCAACACCAACTTTCAATTTCGATACAATTGTTTAGACATTTACTTGTTTGTTGTTTTACCTGAAAGAAAGCTATTACAGGGTAAAAGTAATAGTTATCAATCATAAACCTACAAAAAAATGTACCTGTGATTACTCATTCCTTGAAAAGTTTTGGGTAATAAACGAGTACGAAATTCTTTTATGTGTTTGGGGTACAGCAACTTAACTATGCACCTTACAGAAGGAATTTTGTGGTCAGCTAACCACAGTACACAACGATTCTTTTCGGAATAAAATATCGAAAAAAACATATGCCTGAAAGATTTCAATGCCAATTATTGATACAGCTGTACTTAATACACGCACACAGTGGCCTTCTATCAGAAAAAGAGTTGCAATGAATATAGAATTAAATCGGATGAGACTAGTGCCAACTTCTTTGACAAGTATTTGCACATGTTTTTAGTAATCGTTCTTGTTTGGTGAAAATAATGAGACATCTCTCATCATCAACCTACGACCAAATCATTTCTTAAAACAACAATTATGTTTAGACTGAGGTACATATTGATATTATGATAATAATGTGAACAAAACAAAAAATTTCGTTACCGTGCGAGGTCAAAATCGATTACTTGCGCTTGGTTAGTACCTATATCCGGTGTACTGATGATACACGGTGGTGTCACATATTATGTCAGCAGATGAAGCATTCAGTAAGAAAATGTTATATCTTAGGGAATTTGTTTATATATGTTACAAACTTTCTGTCTGTCATATGACCATTGTCCTTGTTAGACCTCATTTTCATGGTTAAGTGAGTACTTGAAGAATTTTTTTTTTGTTATGATAATTTCTTTAATAGTTATCCCACGAGGACGCGATGTGTCAGTGTCAGATCACCCCGATCGCCGAAAGCCAGAAGGTGATCTAACACTGACACACAAAAGTACGGTGGGATAACTATTTTACATC
Source organism: Mytilus edulis (assembly GCA_019925275.1). Classification (NCBI taxonomy): domain Eukaryota; kingdom Metazoa; phylum Mollusca; class Bivalvia; order Mytilida; family Mytilidae; genus Mytilus; species Mytilus edulis. The sequence goes on along the minus strand of CM034360.1, from coordinate 123,236,757 downwards.
CCAGCTGTTTAAGATTAGATGAAAAATCCCTTACATTTCTTAAAATGTTCTAAGTTTAGAACGCCACACAACCATTACAATATATTTTATATATTACTATATAATGTATACCCTTTTTGACCCCTGAACCGATGAGTCGATATCAAACAATGTCAATTCGCCCCACTGGCCAATCAGCCCACACTAGATCGTCCCACTCTTGTTCGCCACATTTTGAAAAAGTGTAAAATAGAATTGCACAATCAGTACCACAACTTACTAACAAAAAGGGTTTTAACCCCACTGAATAAAGGTATACAACTCTCCCTACTTATAAAAAAACCTTGCTTCCTCTAAGTATGTTGAATAACTGATAGTTGGTATCCAGTCGTCCTGGTGTAGTGGTATGTGTAGTAGGGGGTTGATATGCTAAAGGTCTTGAGTTCGAATCCCAGCATAGACACTGGATTTTTTCGAAGTAAATTTTGATGGATAGTCTTTTCCGTATTGATTATAAGTTTTAAAGTGGATTTGACATTCCCGCCAAAAAGTTTCCAGGTTATGGAACAAAGGAAAGCATGCAAAACAAAGAAACTCAAACTGGGATGATCTGGCTCAGATCACCCCTGTTATAACAAAGGAGTTGGGATGTAACTCTTATTATAAGTAACAGGATACATGCATATATGACTATACATGTATGTGTAACTATATTTGGTATTTGCAATCAATGTACATTGTACCTTGCAAAATGCAAGGTCCTCATGCTTGTCAGACAGTTTTCACTTGATCACAACCTCGTTTCCTATTTTTAATAGTGAATACAATTTTTTTGTGGTACATGTATATGCTATATCTTACATGTATAAACTACAAGCATATAATTTATTGTCAATAATTTTTTTTCTTGTTTGAACTGATACATATACATATATATTATAAGAAATAGGTGAACTTTATTTGGTTTATATAATGAACAACGTTTTGTACGGCTTATCAGTCATTATGTTTGCCTTGCCAATTCCATATGATCTTGACCTTATTATCTATACTATTAAACGAGAAGACCTCATTTTTGGTGTCGCTTCTCTTCTTTCCAGAATTAATTAATCAACACGCCTCTGTGTCCTATAGGTACAGTGCATAGTCGCATTTGTCATCCATTCATATGATTATTCAGATTGAGTTATTTTAGGAGAAAAACGAGAAAAAAAGCATCCGGATATTGTCCCGTCATTGTACGAAATTTTAAGTCAGATTAGACTTCCGGTTTGCGTTTTTCTGTATACTTTGAACATACATATACTACGAATAAAGTGTATTTTCAGAATTTTATCTGCTATCATTTTCAAGTTTACTATCCACGGCGGTCACAGAGTTTATTAAATAGAGAGGGTCTGTATACTATATCAATGATCACCATGGATCGATTAGTAAACTTAGAATTGAAAGTAAATACGCTTTATTTATATAGTAATGAATGTTCATAATATACAGATAAGCGCTAAAATTATTAATGTGAACTTTTGATACTTTTTCTGAAATTCTCCAGTCATTAAATCTTTAACAAAATTCATTGATTGCATAAAAAAAAGAAGATGTGGTATGATTGCCATGTTAAGACAACTCTCCACAAGAGACCAAAATGACACAGATATTAACAACTATAGGTCACTGTACGGCCTTCAACAAAGAGCAAAGCCCATACCGCATACTCAGCTTCGAAAGGCCCGAAATGACAATGTAAAACAATGCAAACGAGAAAACTAGCGGCCTTATTTATGTACAAAAAATGAACGAAAAACAAATATGTAACACATAAACAAACGACAACCACTGAATTACAGGCTCCTTACTTAAATAAATGTTCATAACATACTAAATGTATGTTCATATTGAAATTGATAGAAAACCAAAAATTGGGAACTTTGGAAATAAAGGTGGAGAGTAAAAAAACATTTTCCTGTCTCCAATAACCTATGACTTATGATCCTTTTGCTGAAATTCTCCAGTCATTCTGTATTTTACAAAATTCTTCCAACAACACTTTACATACTTCAAACTACGCTCTGAATGTCCGCGATTTCGCGGGTGTGTTCTAGTCAATTATTATGGTTCATTGTCCCCCAGTAATCTGATGTTCAGTGGTTTTCCTTTGTTTTAGGGGTTTATAAGTGTTTCTCGTTTTTTATACCACCACAAATATTTTTTTTTTGAGATTATGTATTAATATCATACCATCGTCGTACGAAGACATTAGGTTTACACACCATTACTTTTGTATAAGACAATATAAATCTCTGAAAGGAGTAGGTCCGGTATGGACTGATTTTGGCCACAAATTTCAGCTTCATCTGACAAAAGATTTTGACTACTTTTTAAACACTTAAGTGTCTATTTCATTTGAATTAATTAGTTTATGAGAAAGATTTGAACTGATTTAGTCATTAAAAACGATCCGATTCAAGCTCAAATATGAAACATCAACCCAATATGCCGAAAAATGTCACTTTTCGTATGGTTTTTGTCAAAAATGAAAGTGGCCGCATCCATGTTCATCCTCAACCTTTATATATGTTATGTATTATCATAAAATACAACTTTCATTTCAATATTAAGGATGAACACGAATGCGGCCACTTTCGTTTTACATGAAAACCGTCTAGAATTAACTAAAATGCTAGAATTTTGAAGAATTCAGTAATTTAGCATGACTTTAAGGTGCCAGTACCCGATATATGTTCATTGTATAGTCAAAAATAGCCCATATTTATGTAGCAGAAGCACTCTAAATAACTAAAAGTTTACATTTTATCAATTTTGTAAAACTGCTATATTTTGATGCCAAAAAGGGCTCTTACTGGACCTACTCCTTTAAACACAAGGTTTATGACCACAAAAAGAAGGTTGGGATTGATTCTGGGAGTTTTGGTCCCAACAGTTTCAGAATTTGTAAAAGGGGCCAAAATTAAACTTTGTTTGATTTCATCAAAAAATAAATTATTAGGGTTCTTTGATATGTCAAATTTAACGGGTTAAACAGTGCATTTAATTTAGATTCTTAATTTTTTGGTCCTGTTGTCAAATTGGTCTTCATCAAAGTCCAACATGTCCAACGGGTCCAAAATTTTAATTGGTTTGATTTTAACCAAAAAAAAGAATTCTTGGGGTTCTTTAAATTTGATATGCTGGACATTTACTTGGATTTTTGATTATGGGCAAAGTTTTCAAATTTGACTAAATCAGGGTGATGGGTCCACATTAAAGTTTGTTTGATTTCAACAAAAATTGAATACATGAGGTTCTTTGATATGCTGAATCTAAACATGTATTTAGATTTTTGACATTTTGACCCCGTTATCCAATTGGCCCACATTGAGTAAAGGGTCGAAAATTGAACTCTATTTGATTTCACAAAAATTGAATTCTTAGGGTTCTTTGATATGCTGAATCTAACCAAGTATTAAAATTTTGGATAATAGACCATAGAAGGTACATGTATATGTCAAATAAAAAAATTGAAATTCTTAGACCACATTCATTCTGTGTTATTTTATTATACAGATTAGACCATTTGTTTCACACAAGTATTTTTTTAAGCCCTTTATAACTTGCTATTAGGTGCGAGTGTAGGCTCCGTGTTGAAGACTACCTTGATTTATCATGGCCATGGTTTACTTTATAAATTGTGACTTGGATTGAGAGTTGTCTCATTGGCACTCATACCACATCTTCCTACCTGTATATCTAATTTATAAATATCCATCCTCTTTTTTTTTTGCAGTATGGGGAAGAAGTATTGCTGTGTCCCACTGTGTCACAATACATCAGACACTGTTTCAGAAAATGGCTCAAAGGTGATTCTCCACAGATTTCCAATGTCAGAAAAGAAATCTCACATCAAGAGACAATGGATAACCAGAGTAAATAATGTTAGGGCTAATTTCGTGGTGAATGATAGTTCTCGAATTTGCAGTGAACATTTTGGGGTCCATTCACAGACCAATCACTACCAACAAGGTTTCCATCAAAGCCTCAAAAGGAAGTTTAGACAAGAAGACCTTTTAAAGTATGAATTAAATGTTGATAACAATAATAACATTCCTCCATCTGATACACAAATGAGCCATATTAATGATACCAGCGTTTTAGAAGGTTTGAATGAGAATGTACATGCTATGCAAAACTTTGAGAAACTGGAGATTGCTACAAAAACTATGGATAAAGGTAGAAATGCAACACCTGAATATGTTGACGTGGAAACACAAGTGGGCCACACAAAAGAGGTGAAGGATATAGGAATACAGTGTGACTTACCTAGGATGATATTCGAGGATATTAAAGATGATGACAGCAAAGTCAAGTTTTATACAGGCTTCCCAACTTTTAAAGTGTTTTGGCTGTTCTTCCTGAAACTAACTAAACATGGTGCAGAGAAACTAAACTATTGGGAAGGTGAAAAAAGATCAATGAGAGATAAACTGTACCACCAGGAAAGTTATGACAAGCCAGGAAAAAAGAGGTTTTTACGACCAATAGATGAATTTCTCTTAATATGTATGAAATTGAGACTTGGATTGAATCAAGAACATTTAGCCGACATATTCAGAATTTCAAAAACAACAGTTTCAAGAACATTCAATACTTGGGTTAATTTATATATGACCTTAGCAAAGGTTTAATTGCTTGGCCTACAAGAGAACAAATACTTGCGAATCTACCTCAACATTTTAATGATCATGTTAATACAAGAATTGTACTTGATTGCACAGAATTTTTACTGAAAGACCTTCTTCTCTTGTGTCACAGTGGCTGACATGGTCTGAAATTTGTGTCAAGATTATAGGGAGGAAATGTTTCTGACAGACATATAGTTGAACATGATGGGTAGATACCTAAATTGTCTCCTGGAGATGTTATAATGGCAGATAAGGGGTTTACTATTGAAGATTTACTCTCCCCAGACATTGGATTAAATGTTCCACCTCGTGTATCAACAAAACATCAGATGTCATCCTCAGAATTTTTCAAAACAGCTAACATTGCCTCAGCTAGAATTGTTGTTCAGATGAAAATGGAGCAAGTGAAAAATTTCAGATTTTGAATTCTATTTTACCACTTTCAGAAGCACATCTGGCTGAACAAATAGCTATAATTTGTATATCTTGGACAAACTTATTGCCTCCTCTTCTGCAATAACTTAAACATTAAGGGCATATATCGAACAGTATATTTCTGACAGTGATAATTTCTTCATTTTTACATTAGTTATGTTAATATTGTTTAATGCGTTTTTCTCGGTTTTAGTTTGTTACCCCGATTTGTTTTTTGTCCGTGGATTTATGGGTTTTGAACAGCGGTATACTACTGTTGCCTTTATTTACAGCACATACTGTTATCATAGAACACATTTTTGCTTAAAAATAATGTACAAAATAATGTAGGTCAAAATTAAACCAAAGAAATGTGTGTCAAACTTGCAATGTCCTATTGTCAAAAATAAACAAGTGACATGTCCCACAAAATCTCATTGTGACATTTGAATATCTAACAAAATTTTCAGGAAAATATATATATTTATTTTCAATCATTTAGTGACTCTTATTACCTGTCTTCACTTGCATGACTTGAAACTATTGGATATGCTCTTACATTATGCAAACAGCTGTTGTCATGACATGCAATTTTGTGTTCATTTTTCATGTCATACAAGTATACATGTACATGATGTACATGAATATTAAAGATAACAAAATTTTATTGTATTAATTTCTTATCTCAATTATCATATGATTACATGTATATGGTTCACTTAACTTTAAAATATGACTGTGTAAAACAGTACATTCACCGGATAAAGATTTTGGCCAAGGTTGTCTATAACATGTATAATGAAGATGAAGTCACATCAAACTTGAGACTCGGTGAAATTTTATTTATGACTTGGTCTTTCTAAATTGTATTTTGAATTATAGTTTCGACCCAGATTTCATGGTTCACTGAACATAGTAAATAATACATACTTTATGTATGTGTCTGTCCCAAGTCGAGAGCCTGTAAATCTGACAGTGGTTATCATTTGTTTATGTGTTACATATTTGTTTTTCGTTCATTTTTTTTAATATAAAAAAGGCCGTTTGTTTTCTCCATTGAATTGTTTTACATTGTCATTTTGGGGCCTTAGCTGACTATGCGGTATGGGCTTTGCTCATTGTTGAAGGCTGTACGATTACCCTATAATTGTTAATTTCCGAGTTATTTTGGTCTGTTGTGGATAGTTGTCATTGGCAATCATACCACATCTTCTATTTATATGTAGTTCAAATGGGGCATCTGTGTATTGGTGGACACATTTTCTTGTTGAATAGTACATATAAACATTCATTTAAGACCAATAATGTCGATAGGGTACTGATAAATCAGTAAGGCATGCAAAATAATTTAAAGTGTATGCACTTTCCTCTTTTATATGTATGGATTGTCTAGTTTTCAAGCATCTGATTCACTGAGCTTCTAAAAGAGAATTCATTCTTTTAAAATCTTTATCAATGAGCAAAATCCATACAATAATTAAAGTACTTTCATAACATATCTTTCATACATGTAGGTAACATAGATAATTTCTTGAAAAACAAAATTAGAACAGACACAACATCCTGAATTGACCATGCAGAAAATGTCTAAATATGAATTTGAGCCTCTAGTGTTTACCAGAAGCCAGTCTGGCCTGTAATTTTAAAGTCTGATATTCATTTGATATATTTTTTTAGTTGTTTGGTACTTTCAAAGGAGCAGATTTAGAAGAAAAAAAAAGTTTACCACAAACAGACTACAGATGGATGCCAAGTGATTGCAAAAACTATAATAATAACACGTCCTTTTTGTACATATGAGCCTAAAAGGAATATTTGGTACTAACACACAGAATTGATAGTAAATAAATGGTCAATTAATATGTTAAAATTGAGAATGGAAATGGGGAATGTGACAGAGACAACAATCCGACCATAGAAAAAAACAACAGCAGAAGGTCACCAACAGGTCTTCAATGTAGCGAGAAATTCCCGTTACCATTTTTTAATCGTCAATACAAAACACTTTAAATCAGTTTATGATTCTTTAATAATTTTTCATTTAGGAAAAAGTGTTTTTCCTCGTTTCACTCTGCATGAAAACAATTCAGGTATAATTGAATTCAAATAAAAGGAATTAAGTTTGAAAAGCATATCTTTCCATAAAGCTTCATCAAATGATATTCTTTCAACGGAAATTCCCTTTGTTGTCCATACAACAAAGTTTACCCATGGTACTTCATACAATGCCATTTGTCCTTGAACTTGGAACATATATTTATGATTTCCTTTTAAATTTCCCATTCTCTAATTTACATCAGAATTTTACATCAACTGCACATTGCTGAGGCTGCCTCTTTCTCCAAGGTGTTTCATCCTTGTCTGAACCATAAGGGCACTTAATTTCAACTATGCCACAACCACAAACTTGACAAAATACAAAAGAATTAATACTGGCTTAAAGATATGGATAATTAGGATTCACAAGTAGACCTTTATTTTCCACTGTAACATTTTGACAAGTTTTCAGGTGATTTATTTGATATTCTTTAACTGCTACCCTCTCTTTAAAACGACCCCATTCCAAACTCTTAACTTTCAAATTTTGCTGTGCCACATCATAATTTAAAATACGGCGAATTAAACAGTCTGGTTTATCAGTTATTCTTTTGCAAACATCTCCAAATACAGAGGCAGTTAATAATTTTATCTGGCATTTATCCAGTTAATATTGATGTGTTGACCTCTTGTTGACAATTCTAACTGTTTTGATGTATCCATGGTGAAGACCATATCATTTTAAAATGTTGAGAAAACATTTTTACAAGTTTCAGACTTTAAGTCAACTGTACCACGGTACACAAATTGAGGATTGTATGTATCTAAAAATTTATCAATTGAGCATTCTGTCCTTAAGGTTTTATATAAAATACATGTGGGATAAATATCCTTAAGTCCATCTAATATTTCACTTAAGAACTAGTTTTCATCATGGTCACAAGAACTTGGTTTATATGCTCCAGGATATGGTTTTACTTTATCAGTTTTATCTTTATCGGTTTTTGCAAATGTTATATCTTTGACTCTTTTTGGACTTGGTTTTCTTGCTATAGGTTTGGGACGATCCCACTGACAAGCATCACTGGTACATGAATTTTTTGTTTTCTCTAAAGTATATAAAAGAGCACCAACATGTGCACAAGAACCAGCATCACCTGCCTTGCAATTACAATGTCCAGATAAAATATACCCTGTCTTTTTTGAAAGACACACATGTAATGAGTAAAAGGTAGACATTTGGCCAGAATTTACAACCTGAACCTTTAGTCTCATTGATGGCAGGCAATTGGCCTTAAAATAACAATGATCACTGTCTACATCTATTTTATTATAAAATATATCATAAATGAAATTTTCATTGCAAAATCTTTTTGCTTTAATCATGTGTTTATCAAAAACGTATTCTAGTCCCAGTTGTAGGATTCTTTTGGTAGTGAAAGTAGTTATCTACTTCCTTTACTTGTAGAGGTGGAATATCAAGTGTGTCTATTTTATCAAATCATCTTTGAGTAATTCAAAATCCTGAATATTACATGTGACTGCATCTATCCCATCATCTTCACCAGCTTCTTGACCAGATGTCAATGCTCTATATACCCTGTTTACAAGAGTCTCCTTGGTTCCACTAATTTTCAATTTTTTTGCTCGAAGCCATTCTCTCAGATCAGTTACCTTCCAATTTCTAAGTTCTTGCTCAAACAGGAAGCACTCTGAATCTTTTGAATCTGTATCACTTGCATTTGACATCTGAAAGGGATGAAGCAAATAGTAACCAGGAAAATATCATTCAGAGTGGGTCTCATTGAAGTTTCAACATAACCCAGAATCAAATAAATTTTATTAAGCATGAAAATGGGATATGAAGTTCAGATAGTAAACAAAGCATTATCAGTGGAATAAAACATTTATTTCCCTTGCCCTCGGGAGATATGAAGATGTGTTCACCCTCAAAAAATAATATTTCCCTCCGGCAGAGCCCTCATGAAATATTAAATTATATTCTTGGGTCAACAAATATTGAACTAAGGAAAACTTGCGTGAAGTTCCCGGGATAATGGTTAGCAACATCCGGGGATATGGGTTAGCAACACCCAGGGACTATGGGTTTTGTAACGACGTACGTTAACCTATCAAACTCCTAAATATATACTAAGCCAGGGATAATAAATTATAATCTTAGTTCAACAAATCTTCACATCTGCCTCAGGCACAGGAATTACATGTACAGTATCACCCTTATTGAAAGTCAATTTTTGTGTAATGTTATAGGTTCAAGATTTCTGTGTTTGAAAATAACTTTAGTATCTATATACATGTAAATAGAATATGAGTTATTAGGTATCGGAACATTTTATGTAAGGGGGGCCTGCTCAATTCATGCTTCAGTGATTCCCTTTATAGTCAACCATTTTTTTCACACAAAAAGGGTGGGGGGCTTGGGTCTGCCTATGTTTAATACTTGACATCTTTGGTTGAAGCAAACAAATCTTGTTTGTTTTTTATAGAAGTGTAGGGGGATGATCATTTCCTAATCACAATGCATGGCTAACAATAGTTGAAAACTGAGCATATGACCAGTGGCAGATCAAGAAATTTTCATAACGGTAGGTGGGGTGGGGGTGTTTCAACAGCCAAGAGGAAAATGAATTAAAATTTTATATAGATTAGACCTTTGCTTTTCCCTCTTGAACAGTTTCACACTTATAATTTTTGGGGCCCTTTAATCCTTTAATTTATAGCTTGCTGTTAGGTCTGAGTGATAGCTCCATGTTGAAGGCCATATATACCTTGACTGACCTATAACAGTATACTGGTTTACTTTTATAAAGTGTTACTTGGATCCGGGACATATAAATTATAATACAATATTATTATATGTATGGATGGAGAGTTGTCTCACTGGCACTTATACCACATCTTCCTACATTTATACAAAGTTACGTCTACATCACATATTTGTACTTATGCCGAATCAAAATAAAGTTTTCTTATCTTATCACATATATTTTTCCACTCCAATATCTTGTTTGCTTTGATTTGTATATCTTTAACAGTTATGACTATAAATCACACTCGATTAGATTCTATTTCATTGGCATTGTTACCAAGAACAACAACAAGAAACGAACGGCAAACCGCAAGATTTGTGCATATTTTTGGCCTCTTTTTTTTTTTTACCAAAATCTGTTTAGTCACCTTTTCATTTAACGTTTTCTAGAGTAACAACGAGTAACGGTCCACCAAGAAATATATTTTTCATACTTACTATCTTAAGAAATCAATCAGGACACTAGAAGTTCTCCATTTGACATTTATCTCTTTATCGTGCATTGTCATTGTTTACCTCAAACTCCCCGGAAGTTGAATTCGGATGAAAACTAATGGCCGTAACAAGCTCGGAAAAACACCCGGAAAAACTATTGCGGAACCGGACTATGGCCATGTTTGTTGGGCGGTGGAGTATTTACACACATTTTTGATGATTGCGGCCAAAGTTCGTTAAATATGATAGAGTGGTTTCAAGAAAGGAGATTGTTGTAAAGTTAACGACGACGAAGACAACGGACGACGGATAACGAAGGCTGGACAACTGACGCCATTTGATAAGAGAAGCCTGACACTAGTGAGATTTAGTATCTGCACATCAATTAATGACACAAGTTTATTGGGAAAGGCTTTTTCTTGTTTTTGTTAATTTAGTCGTTGTGTTAAATACTGACATATATCTTCTATTTTCCACATGAACACCTTACCATTCATAAGTTGGGTGCATACTATTTTTCATATTATAGCGATAGTTGAGTATAGACATGTGTAATACTTTTTTTATCTGCTTGTTCCCATTCAAAAGCCTGTTATTGAGTTCTTATCCTTGTTGATGTATGCATGCGATTTCCTGGTTCATTTTATTAGCTCTTGTCAGACATATATTTTTCTGTTTTGAATTGTCGTAAGAACTTTTTTATTCTTATTTATTTCATATTATGATGGTTGGTGAAGGTCGTATAATAGACTGTAGACTTTCACATCTGTTGTCATTAACGTTGTTGTCTTATTGGCAATTGTGCTGTTCTTTGATTCAAGTGAGATGTAAAACATTTAAATGACGCCTTTCTCTTCAAAACATAGATTTGTAATATTTGTGATAAACATCTGACTGGAGACGAAAACCATTATCTTTTTTGTATGTATCAAATATTTTGGTATAAGTCAAAAATTTATAAAACCAATTTATTAAAGAAAAATTATTTTATACCTTTATACAATCATTGTCTTTTCATAGCATCATAAAACTTCACAATCTATGTAAATAACTTTATTGAACTGATGAGATTCGTTATTCGAGAAATAATACTCATTTTAATTATAAATATTTTTGTTGTCATTACCTTCTAATAATTCAATTATTCAAACTTGTTTGTTATTGAAACACATTTGTTATTAGTCACTGATGCTATTATTTCTGTTTAATTTGTGTAAATTATATAAGCTGTACTGCTTTTGAATTGACTTGATTCATTTTGAAACACATCTGGCGAATACCGTTATAGTAATATTGAACACATTGGTAGTAAAATTAAACACATTGATATTGGTAAATCAAATAAATTACACAGGCTTATAATTAAGTACGCCAGACACTTATAATTGTGTACGCCATACACGTGTTTCGTCTAAAAAAAGACTCATCAGTGGCGCTAAAGTCAATACAGATGGAACACCAAACACATGATTAATATCGAATGACAGACAGTAAAATGTTAAAACTTAAATGAACACATTCATTTAAAAATAAGGAAGACGTTGATCAAAATCGAAATTATAACATGATCAAAACAAAATTGTATAATTAAAAAATAACAACATCCCTCTACTTAAAGTAAATTAAGAATATTTGTATATTTTGCAGAAATTCTATTTACATTTGCGAAATGCATAAACCATGATCACTAAGAATTAAATCCCTTGAAAACATAAACAAAAGTCAAAAAGATCACTGCATCTCTCCATTTATGGTGTTTCCATTTATCTGTAACAATCAAGCAGCACCTATAAATGCAGTATGTATAACTGGTTATCATTTCATTTTCATTTTTTGCAACATGAAGTACGTTAAACTTTATAATTTTGTTTGTTTGTTTGTTGTGTGTTTGTTTACGTGTTTGTTTGGGTTTTTTTTTTGGGGGGGGGGGGCTTTTTTTAGGGGGATATTTGTACAGGCTAGTGTGCAAGGTTTGTCCCGCTTAAGGTTTTTATAGATTTAAAACTACAACCGTTACATAGTGAGCTGTATTAATATGTGTATTGAATAGGGACTAACTGGAGCTACTGTATCAAAGGTTCCAACTGTTAAAATTGAAATCAGTAATATTTTAGTTGATCGTTATTGTACATATGCTCACCAATGAGTCGACTACGGATATTTTCTACTTGTCGTTGAAAATTGGTAACTGCATGTAGCACCTTCTTTTTAAAAGTTTGTATTTCAAATTCACCACATGTGTGCCCCCTGTTAACTTTGTGGTATGAGATTATAACAAAAACACAAAATTGAATTATCAAGTAAAGTTAAATAATTTTTTTCGGGGATACACTAACAACTTTTAAATAAAACACCGTCAACTTTCCATTTCATAAATACTTTTTAAATATTTTTAAATACTTTGAAATGTAAATGAATACGCATGTTTATATAAGTTGTATAGTAACACTTAATCTGACTATTGTAATGAGAAATTATAATAAAGCCTTTTTCAACAAACCAATCATTCACTGCCGAGTCGTACAACTCAAACATGACATTGTTCTACACAAACGCCGTATTGATCTACATTATCAAGAGGTACTGACGGTCGAGCTTTGGACATTTCACTTTTCATGTTCGCCTGATTAAACACTTCAGAATAAACTGCATCTTGATCTGAAACACTGAAAGAATAAAAATAAAAATAATAATAATGTCCTTTTTTATTAGAAATCAATATACTAAAGGTATCTGTTATTCATGTTTCACTGCAGTTTCTAAACACAAAAACATATTTAACTTTTATTTTTCATACGTTTGGCACTATCAATCTCCATGGTCAATTGAAAGTTTGACTTCATTGTTTCATTTAAGAGTGTTCTTTCTACAAAAAAATGATTTGTAGATTTTTCTTCTTAATGTCACCAAAATTCTTATTTTGTGAAGTCATGCATGCCTCCGAGGTTGATACCATAAAAAGATCCTCGACTTTTTAACGAGAAAACATTTGTTTGAGTAAGTGGGTTTACTTTACAACAAACAGCCTATGTTCCAATGTGTACATATTGTACACCCATATTGGCAAACTTGTGTGTGTTCTTATACGAACCAAAACTATTACTAAACTCTCTCAAAAATTAAAAAAAATCCTTTCAGAATGATAGAATTTCGGTTTCGAACATATATACTGAGCCATTTTTAATTTTGTATTTGTTCTTTCTGGAAAAAAATATTTAAACATTATTGATATAATCCTTAGTTTTACCTGTAATTTAAACAGTCGAACTTTTTTCCTGGTGATTGATTTCGCGCCATTTCTGCTTTGCACGTGTATTTGATGTTTTACCTTCTGTACCTGTACTTTTAAAACGATATTAAAAAATTCTTTTTCACTTACGTTCAGAAACACACCATTAATAAGAAAAATACATACAAAAAAATTGCATGGGGAGTCAACCAGGCCTCCCCGAAAATGACCGTCATAAAGCTCTTGGAATGGTTGATGCCGGAATGAGTGTTGCTGACATCGTGGCTCGATTTAATGTGCATAAGGTGGATCCCTACAAAATAGCAATTTTTTTTTCACCATTGAATTTTTCTTAAAATTTACATACATATTCTATGCAATGGCCTCTATGAAAATTCGAGTTAAAAATAGTATGTCATCAGACTCGTTTCCATGGTAATGGTCACCAAAGTTGGTACATCACGTGTATGCATAAATACATACCTGATGTAGAAACTCTGGATTTTTTTTAAGCCTTTGAAAGTATTTTGAAAGGTTTGTTCTTCATTTATTACAAAATTATTATTTAAAATGTAAATAAAACACAAACAATGTCAGTTTTATTCATATTCATTGATTTCCGCTCCAATTCCATCAACACTGCTCCACACAAAAAACACAGATTTTGTTAAAAATTTCTAGTTTTCTTAAATTTCCAAAAAAATGGTCCAATGAATATTTTTTTTAATTTGACACAAGATGGTCATAACAATGAGCTTCAAAAAGAAATTAAAAAAAAGTATGGGTCACCAGACTATTTTTTGCCCGAAAAACGTTTGTGTGACCCCTAGCGAAACAGTGATCAACAGCAGTTTTTAGTATATCTTTCATCATCGGTGAACAAAGTGTGACATATGTTGTCATATCCTTTGTTAAACTAAACCGAATAATACAGTTCCACAAGGCAATCAAATAAAAGCATTTTTTTTTGTTTCTACGAACAACGGTTAACATGGCAACAGGACATGAAGTTGGAAAATTCAAGTTTTTGCATTGTTCTGATGTGCAAAATTACAACCTAACAGACAATAAGAGGTCAAATACCATGATTTCAGAGCAACAGCACATGGCTTCTATGTAAATGTATACAAATATTATGATACATTGTAATGCAGCTTGTATTAGCATTACTGTGGTCTTAAATGAGCAAAATAAACAAGTGAAACTGCGAGCTACTGCTCACTGATGATACCTCCGCCGCAAGTGGATAATTTTAATATTGTAAAAATATGCAAGTGTTCGGTAAACAGGAAGTTGTTGAGTGATGAATCTGAAAACGCATTACACGGTATAGCTGACTTGTATAAATCCTGAAACAAAATTTCAGAAATCCTTGTATAGTAATTCCTGAGAAAAATGTGACAAATATTTTCAACTTAGCTATCATATGTAAAATCATACAAGTGTTCAGTAAACAGGAAGTTGTCGAGTGATGAATCTGAAAACGCATCACACAGTATTGCAGACTTATATAAACCCTGAAACCAAATTTCAGAAATCCTTGTATTGTAGTTCCTGAGAAAAATGTGACAAACATTTTTAACTTGGTTATCATGTGTTAAATAATACAAGTGTTCAGTAAACAGGAAGTTGTCGAATGATGAATCTGAAAACGCATCACACGGTATAGCTGACTTATATCAAGTCTTAAACCAAATATCAGAAATCCTGGTAGTGCAGTTCCTGAGAAAAATGTGACGAAAAATATTCATGGGACAGACGGACTGACGGACTGATGGACTGACGGAAGGACAGACAGAGGTAAAACAGTATACCTCCTTTTTTTTCAAAGCGGGGGTATAATTACTCAGAAGTTAGCGAAAATCACCATATATTTTTTGTTTTAAATTATCGATTCATAAATAACAGTCATGCAAGTAAATGGATTAAAAAAATGTCAAGAATTTGTCAACCTTTCCTCCATTAATGATTTAAGTTTGATGAAGCATAATGATAATACATCATATCTTTCAGTTGTCATAGTAACATAACCAAAAAATGATGAAATTATAACTTTTTCAAAGGTTTTTCAACTTTCTTTATTTTGAATGCCTCAATAATCAAGCAAACATATAACTGTTTTATTTTCAAATATGTAAATAGTTTACTCCTCTGATTCAGTCAAGTACTGATTGATAGTCATAGCATTATTAGAGTTCACTTTGTTCTCAGTCAAAATTGATGTCTTGTTTGAAAATCAAAATCTTAAACATTGATCTATTTATATATGTATATATGAGAGCGAATTTGCTAAATGTCACAAGCACTTAAGCATTGTCATTTACTTCAATTTCTATTTCATATGTTGTTCCTTCTTTAACATTTGAACTACGTGGGGCCTCTTTCTTTTCTTTTTATTTCAATTCTTTTCTTTTAAAATCTTTGTTTTCTGGTTACCTGTTTGCCTCTCTAATTTCTTATTCATACTTTCCTAAACTTTTGCAGTAAATTTTCCTGGGGAACGTTCTGATGCTGCATTTACCTGAAAGTTTAATTTATTTATGTGTAATGAAAAGGTGTAATATATACTAATAAACTACTAAATCTATATAATATTTCAGTGAGTGCAAAATTAATCCAATCATGCATTATAACATCAATTTAAAAAGATTATATTATACCTGACTAACAAAGGTACTCATTAAGCGTTTTATAATATGACATATGGCCAGGCTTTTGAAGTGATTGCAATAATTAGGTCACCTTATGGGTATGCATTTTATATTGCTTCTGCATATGGAGGACATCCTTTTCAGTGGTTTTTGTTTTGTGTACAATGGCAATTTGGAATGCAATAATTGACAATATATATGATATAGGGAGCATTATAGTGTCCAATGCATGTATATTTAATAGGTGTGACCTTTACCATTTACCTTAAATCAATACAGTTGAACTGTTCTTTTTGGTATAAATTTACATATACACCAAGTGACCAAGTTTGTGATAAACATAATTAATCTATATCACATAGTTATCTTCATTGTCATAATTGTGGCACATAAGAACCATTGGCAGTCTTGATAATATACTTTATATTTAAATTATAAAATAAAGTACAAATCAATAGTGTAAAATTTGGATCACTGTGACCTTCTTTTGCTGGAAGCTGAGTTACTAACTGAGACTCTGAGAGTGTATATATATAAGTTTGCATGATCTGACACCTTATAGTTGCTGAGATATACATTTGTTGTATATGAAATTGGATGTTTAATGTAACCAAAGTCAGTGAAGTGGAAAATGTAGGTCAGTGACATCTGTGTACAAGTTTACATGATCCTACATTTTATTGTTGAGTCTACTAAATATATTGTCCAAAAAGAAATGTTTATGCCTGCAAAACACCATTATCAGATTAAAAAGTCTCAAATGAAACCTCAAGTTTTTTTCTCAAAGGTAACTGTATGTAATTATCCTAAAATGTATGTATTTACATGTACCATTGACAGCCATCCTTCATTTTTCTGTAAAACTGCTGCTAATAAACTGCTGTTAAAGGATGACCATGAGACCTACAATTGATGAGAAATAGACCAAAAATTAAATAAGTAAATTTATATAATATAGGATTCATAATAAGTGAGAGTTTTATATTACTTGTTATCAATGTTGGTTGTTCAATATCAAAATAATGAAAATAATGATAAAAAAAGCCATTTCTTTAAATAAAATAACTATAAATCCACTCACATTGAAACTGTGAAAAAAATCATATTCCATATAATAACAAGAGCATTGCTTAGTATGGCATCCTCTCACCATAGAAGACTGTTGCTTTCACATGGGTGTTTAGAATCTACAATGTCCACTTTCAACTTGACATTTGGGAATATCTTTTCTATTAATAAAGTTAAAGCCTAAATTCTTTAAATTTACCTGTATTACTTTCATAGTTTCAACCAGTACCAAACATTTGCCATTCTGCAACAAAACTAGCTTCAAACTAATGAAAAAAAGTAGAAACAAATATATATTTATATATATAAATGAAAGTGCATGCAGTGTTCAAATACTATAGCTAAAACATATTACATTTAAAGTTAACTGGAAACTCAGGCTGTTAACAATGACATTTGTAATAGTAATGTATAAAGGGCTTTCAAAACCAAATAGGTTTCATTAAATTTGTTGAAATTATGCATTAATATAGATTTCATTTAATAAATACAAATGTAACTAATTCTAGTTCAATATTTTTGTTGAAACAAATTCTGTCATGTTCTATACATGAAAGTCTTCAAATATATATAACAATGCTTTACCACAAAATTGATTTGAAATATCTATTAATTCATTTTTATGACTGTTTAAGTGCAAATATGAATATAAATTATTAATTATGGTCCTCATTATACTTTATATCAACTTAGGAAAATTATAAAAAAATACTTTGAAATTATATAACTAAAGGTTTAATTACCCTCAAATTACTCATTAAATTAACCATGTTTAAAACTGTTTCTTCTTTTGAATTTATTTACAGGATTCTTTTGCAACTGCACATATTTTTTTTCCAGTTTCATTCTCCTTTTTCTTTAAGTATGGTTGGTGAATTCACAGAAAGTACATTCAATCCATTAAGGAAATTGTTGAAATGTGTGGCACAAATTCTTGCATGTATCGTTCCTACAAAATATGATATGAAATGTCAGTCTGCACATGTATTGGTTAATTAGATAAACTATAAACTATTTAGACTTGAGTTCATAATTTAATTTGGAATATACAATTTATTTTTTCAATTTATATTTATATAATATGATTGTGAATTCATGTTCACCTTCATTCTTATAGATCACAGACTCATATTAATTTCTAATAATATGGAATGAGGGTGGGGGCCTCTTCTTAATTTTCTTTTTTGCCTTCATGCGTTATCCTGCATTCTACACATCATTCTAGGTGTTTTTAAATGACTAAATATGTTAGGTATCTCTGATCACATGCAAAAAATGACTTAATATGAACATTCTGAATAACTACTAAGAAAACTAATATTTTAAGTTTGTAAAACATTATTTTTTGTGAATGAATCATTGTGACTGTATTTGTTTACTTTTTTAATTCTAATTTTATTCATGGTTAATTGCTACCAAATAAGTATTTACAAAATAATCCTCCCCTTTTAGATGCAAAACTAAAAAGCCCCTTATGTATAGATGTCTTTGTGTTCATTGCAAAAATGATAAATAACTTGCAGGAGCAAAATTTCAGAAAAAATACTAAGTCCAGCTTCATAAAAAATTTGGGCAGCACTTCCCCTCAAAATAAAGCTTTTTACCCTCAAACCACATAAACCCCAGACCATAATAGAGGAGAATTGAAGAAAGAAAAAGAGAGGTGTGGGTCAGGTTCATTTATACAAGACATGAAACCATACACCTTCTCCACCCAGTAAAATGTGTGAAGAGAATATATATATATAATAAAGAGAAAATTGAACTCTCTTACCATGTGCAGCTTTTGAATCGATAACAAATTCACAAGTCCCATTTCTTTTCCTCTTTTCTACGCTGTTATACATGTATGATATGCAGGTTACATGCACTGCATTAACTACGATATGGTATTGACAAAATGCTCCACGGCCTCCACCTCCTGGTCCAAACCTTGAAGGTCGTATTTCCGTTCACAGACAGTATCCGCAGGGGACAGTTTTACATCTTAACGAACATATTCTGCGCTACGTGATAAGCCCGATCTAGTCGTCGACCTTCTTTCCAGGTTTCCTCAAACGAAAGGTCACTGTCTGTGATCGGACGCCGAATTTCTCCAACTCGCAAAAACTTGTATCATATGATCTTATAAGTTGACTGTGTGAACTTTCAGGCTGAAGCTAATCATATTCTTTATTTTAAAAGAACGCATACATTTATCCTTTATGGTAAACCTTCCTTTCTTCTGAGCGATGAGATGTAACTTGGAAGTTGTTTACACACCAGGTTGTCAACAGACGACAACGGAACTGTTACCGTGACCTAGATATACAGGCGATATATCCTAAATTTTAAAACGGGAACCATTTTTACATCAGTAAAATGTTGTTATCTCCCTTAGTATCGGGTCCAAAATTTTAATTGGTTTGATTTTAACAAAAAAAAAGAATTCTTGGGGTTCTTTAAATTTGATATGCTGGACATTTTTTTGGATTTTTGATTATAGGCAAAGTTTTTAAATTGGACTAAATCAGGGTGATGGGTCCATATTAAAGTTTGTTTGATTTCAACAAAAATTGAATACATGAGGTTCTTTGATATGCTGAATCTAAACATGTATTTAGATTTTTGACATTTTGACCCCGTTATCCAATTGGCCCACATTGGACCATTCCAGTTAATTTCTGACAGGTGGGGATGGATGGGGAGATTTTTTTTCATACCTATCAGAAAAAAACATCATGAAAAACTACCTATCAGATCTATAAATTAAGACCTATCAGATATAGAGTTTCTGTTCATATTGGGTGGATGGGCTTTCATGGAAAAAATTGACTTATCAGAATTTTTTTGCTGCAAGGATTGTACCCATCAGAATTTTAAATACAATACCAGATAATGCATGATACGAAACTGTCTACATTCCAAAGCACCCCTAAGATCTGAAATAGGTATTTTTTGTAACCCCTAAGATGTAATTATTTTTAAATATTTACTGCTGCAAGACCCTCAGAAATTTTTTGCGTATAAGTGTACGTGTCAGATGAATGAACCCAAAATTTCACCCCTAAGATGTATAAATTTTACACCCCTCAGAAAGGACCATCCATCCCCCTTTAGCAGATAATAACTGGAATGGCCCATTGAGTAAAGGGTCGAAAATTAAACTCTATTTGATTTCACCAAAAATTGAATTCTTAGGGTTCTTTGATATGCTGAATCTAACCAAGTATTTAAATTTTGGATAATAGACCATAGAAGGTACATGTATATGTCAAATAAAAAAAAATGAAATTCTTAGACCACATCCATTCTGTGTTATTTTATAATAGAGATTAGATCATTTGTTTCACACAAGTAATTTTTTAAGCCCTTTATAACTTGCTATTAGGTGCGAGTGTAGGCTCCGTGTTGAAGACTACCTTGATTTATCATGGCCATGGTTTACTTTTATAAATTGTGACTTGGATTGAGAGTTGTCTCATTGGCACTCATACCACATCTTCCTACCTGTATATCTAATTTATAAATATCCATCCTTTTTTTTTTTGCAGTATGCAGGTATGGGGAAAAAATATTGCTGTGTCCCACTGTGTCACAATACATCAGACACTGTTTCAGAAAATGGCTCAAAGGTGATTCTCCACAGATTTCCAATGTCAGAAAAGAAATCTCACATCAAGAGACAATGGATAACCAGAGTAAATAATGTTAGGGCTAATTTCGTGGTGAATGATAGTTCTCGAATTTGCAGTGAACATTTTGAGGGTCCATTCACAGACCAATCACTACCAACAAGGTTTCCATCAAAGCCTCAAAAGGAAGTTTAGACAAGAAGACCTCTTTTAAAGTATGAATTAAATGTTGATAACAATAACAACATTCCTCCATCTGATACACAAATGAGCCACATTAATGATACCAGCGTTTTAGAAGGTTTGAATGAGAATGTACATGCTATGCAAAACTTTGAGAAACTGGAGATTGCTACACAAACTATGGATAAAGGTATGAATGCAACACCTGAATATGTTGACGTGGAAACACAAGTGGGCCACACAAAAGAGGTGAAGGATATAGGAATACAGTGTGACTTACCTAGGATGATATTCGAGGATATTAAAGATGATGACAGCAAAGTCAAGTTTTATACAGGCTTCCCAACTTTTAAAGTGTTTTGGCTGTTCTTCCTGAAACTAACTAAACATGGTGCAGAGAAACTAAACTATTGGGAAGGTGAAAAAAGATCAATGGGGGATAAACTGTACCACCAGGAAAGTTATGACAAGCCAGGAAAAAAGAGGTTTTTACGACCAATAGATGAATTTCTCTTAATATGTATGAAATTGAGACTTGGATTGAATCAAGAACATTTAGCCGACATATTCAGAATTTCAAAAACAACAGTTTCAAGAACATTCAATACTTGGGTTAATTTATATATGACCTTAGCAAAGGTTTAATTGCTTGGCCTACAAGAGAACAAATACTTGCGAATCTACCTCAACATTTTAATGATCATGTTAATACAAGAATTGTACTTGATTGCACAGAATTTTTTACTGAAAGACCTTCTTCTCTTGTGTCACAGTGGCTGACATGGTCTGAATATAAGCATCACAATACATTTAAAATCTTAATAGGAGTAACAACTAATGGAATGGTAACATTTGTGTCAGGATTATGGGGAGGAAATGTTTCTGACAGACATATAGTTGAACATGATGGGTTGATACCTAAATTGTCTCCTGGAGATGTTATAATTGCAGATAAGGGGTTTACTATTGAAGACTTACTCTCCCCAGACATTGGATTAAATGTTCCACCTCGTTTATCAACAAAACACCAGATGTCATCCTCAGAATTTTTCAAAACAGCTAACATTGCCTCAGCTAGAATTGTTGTTGAGATGAAAATGAAGCAAGTGAAAAATTTCAGATTTTGAATTCTATTTTACCACTTTCAGAAGCACATCTGGCTGAACAAATAGCTATAATTTGTATATCTTGGACAAACTTATTGCCTCCTCTTCTGCAATAACTTAAACATTAAGGGCATATATCCAACAGTATATTTCTGACAGTGATAATTTCTTTATTTTTATATTAGTTATGTTAATATTGTTTAATGCGTTTTCCTCGGTTTTAGTTTGTTACCCCGATTTGTTTTTTGTCCGTGGATTTATGGGTTTTGAACAGCGGTATACTACTGTTACCTTTATTTACAGCACATACTGTTATCATAGAACACATTTTTGCTTAAAAATAATGTACAAAATAATGTAGGTCAAAATTAAACCAAAGAAATGTGTGTCAAACTTGCAATGTCCTATTGTCAAAAATAAACAAGTGACATGTCCCACAAAATCTCATTGTGACATTTGAATATCTAACAAAATTTTCAGGAAAATATATATATTTATTTTCAATCATTTAGTGACTCTTATTACCTGTCTTCACTTGCATGACTTGAAAATATTGGATATGCTCTTAAATTATGCAAACAGCTGTTGTCATGACATGCAGTTTTGTGTTCATTTTCATGTCATACAAGTATACATGTACATGATGTACATGAATATTAAAGATAACAAAATTTTATTGTATTAATTTCTTATCTCAATTATCATATGATTACATGTATATGGTTCACTTAACTTTAAAATATGACTGTGTAAAACAGTACATTCACCGGATAAAGATTTTGGCCAAGGTTGTCTATAACATGTATAATGAAGATGAAGTCACATCAAACTTGAGACTCGGTGAAATTTTATTTATGACTTGGTCTTTCTAAATTGTATGTTGAATTATAGTTTCGACCCAGATTTCATGGTTCACTGAACATAGTAAATAATACATACTTTATGTATGTGTCTGTCCCAAGTCGAGAGCCTGTAAATCTGACAGTGGTTATCGTTTGTTTATGTGTTACATATTTGTTTTTCGTTCATTATTTTTAAT
Organism: Mytilus edulis; assembly: GCA_019925275.1. Taxonomy (NCBI): domain Eukaryota; kingdom Metazoa; phylum Mollusca; class Bivalvia; order Mytilida; family Mytilidae; genus Mytilus; species Mytilus edulis. The sequence continues at coordinate 123,213,493 of CM034360.1, read as the reverse complement.
ATAAATAAGGCCGTTTGTTTTCTCCATTGAATTGTTTTAGCTGACTAATAGTATGCGGTATGGGCTTTGCTCATTGTTGAAGGCTGTACGATTACCCTATAATTGTTAATTTCCGAGTTATTTTGGTCTCTTGTGGATAGTTGTCATTGGCAATCTTACCACATCTTCTATTTATATTTAGTTCAAATGGGGCATCTGTGTATTGGTGGACACATTTTCTTGTTGAATAGTACATATAAACATTCATTTAAGACCAATAATGTCGATAGGGTACTGATAAATCAGTAAGGCATGCAAAATAATTTAAAGTGTATGCACTTTCCTCTTTTATATGTATGGATTGTCTAGTTTTCAAGCATCTGATTCACTGAGCTTCTAAAAGAGAATTCATTCATTTAAAATCTTTATCAATGAGCAAAATCCATACAATAATTAAAGTACTTTCATAACATATCTTTCATACATGAAGGTAACATAGATAATTTCTTGAAAAACAAAATTAGAACAGACACAACATCCTGAATTGACCATGAAGAAAATGTCTAAATATGAATTTGAGCTTCTAGTGTTTACCAGAAGCCAGTCTGGCCTGTAATTTTAAAGTCTGATATTCATTTGATATATTTTTTTAGTTGTTTGGTACTTTCAAAGGAGCAGATTTAGAAGAAAAAAAAAGTTTACCACAAACAGACTACAGATGGATGCCAAGTGATTGCAAAAACTATAATAATAACACGTCCTTTTTGTACATATGAGCCTAAAAGGAATATTTGGTACTAACACACAGAATTGATAGTAAATAAATGGTCAATTAATATGTTAAAATTGAGAATGGAAATGGGGAATGTGACAGAGACAACAATCCGACCATAGAAAAAAACAACAGCAGAAGGTCACCAACAGGTCTTCAATGTAGCGAGAAATTCCCGTTACCATTTTTTAATCGTCAATACAAAACACTTTAAATCAGTTTATGATTCTTTAATAATTTTTCATTTAGGAAAAAGTGTTTTTCCTCGTTTCACTCTGCATGAAAACAATTCAGGTATAATTGAATTCATATAAAAGGAATTAAGTTTGAAAAGCATATCTTTCCATAAAGCTTCATCAAATGATATGCTTTCAACGGAAATTCCCTTTGTTGTCCATACAACAAAGTTTACCCATGGTACTTCCTACAAGGCCATTTGTCCTTGAACTTGGAACATATATTTATGATTTCCTTTTAATTTTAATTTCCCATTCTCTAATTCACATCAGAATTTTACATCAACTGCACATTGCTGAGGCTGCCTCTTTCTCCAAGGTGTTTCATCCTTGTCTTAACCATAAGGGCACTTAATTTCAACTATGCCACAACCACAAACTTGACAAGATACAAAAGAATCAATACTGGCTCAAATATATGGATAATTAGGATTCACAAGTAGACCTTTATTTTCCACTGTAACATTTTGACAAGTTTTCAGGTGATTAATTTGATATTCTTTAACTGCTACCCTCTCTTTTAAAACGACCCCATTCCAAACTCTTAACTTTCAAATTTTGCTGTGCCACATCATAATTAAAAATACGGCGAATTAAACAGTCTGGTTTGTCAGTTATTCTTTTGCAAACATCTCCAAATAAAGAGGCAGCTAATAATTTTATCTGGCATTTATCCAGTTAATATTGATGTGTTGACCTCTTGTTGACAATTCTAACTGTTTTGATGTATCCATGGTGATGACCATATCATTTTAAAATGTTGAGAAAACATTTTTACAAATTTCAGACTTTAAGTCAACTGTACCACGGTACACAAATTGAGGATTGTATGTATCTAAAAATTTATCAATTGAGCATTCTGTCCTTAAGGTTTTATATAAAACACATGTGGGATAAATATCCTTAAGTCCATCTAATATTTCACTTAAGAACTCGTTTTCATCATGGTCACAAGAACTTGGTTTATATGCTCCAGGATATGGTTTTACTTTATCAGTTTTATCTTTATCGGTTTTTGCAAATGTTATATCTTTGACTCTTTTTGGACTTGGTTTTCTTGCTATAGGTTTGGGACGATCCCACTGACAAGCATCACTGGTACATGAATTTTTTGTTTTCTCTAAAGTATATAAAAGAGCACCAACATGTGCACAAGAACCAGCATCACCTGCCTTGCAATTACAATGTCCAGATAAAATATACCCTGTCTTTTTTGAAAGACACACATGTAATGAGTAAAAGGTAGACATTTGGCTAGAATTTACAACCTGAACCTTTAGTCTCATTGATGGCAGGCAATTAGCCTTAAAATAACAATGATCACTGTCTACATCTATTTTATTATAAAATATATCATAAATGAAATTTTCATTGCAAAATCTTTTTGCTTTAATCATGTGTTTATCAAAAACGTATTCTTGTCCCAGTTGTAGGATTCTTTTGATAGTGAAAGTAGTTATCTACATCCTTTACTTGTAGAGGTGGAATATCAAGTGTGTCTATTTTTTTCAAATCATCTTTGAGTAATTCAAAATCCTGAATATTACATGTGACTGCATCTATCCCATCATCTTCACCAGATTCTTGACCAGATGTCAATGCTCTATATACCCTGTTTACAAGAGTCTCCTTGGTTCCACTAATTTTCAGTTTTTTTACTCGAAGCCGTTCTCTCAGATCAGTTACCTTCCAATTTCTAAGTTTTTGCACAGACAGGAAGCACTCTGCATCTTCTGAATCTGTATCACTTGCATTTGACGTCTGAAAGGGATGAAGCAAATAGTAACCAGGAAAAAATCATGTAGAGTGGGTCTCATTGAAGTTTCAACATAACCCAGAATCAAATAAATTTTATTAAGTATGAAAATGGGATATGAAGTTCAGATAGTAAAGAAAGCATTATCAGTGGAATAAAACATTTATTTCCCTTGGCCTCGGGAGATATGAAGATGTGTTCACCCTCAAAAAATAATATTTCCCTCCGGCAGAGTCCTCATGAAATATTAAATTATATTCTTGGGTCAACAAATATTGAACTAAGGAAAACTTGCGTGAAGTTCCCCGGGATAATGGTTAGCAACATCCGGATCTGCCTATGTTTAATACTTGACATCTTTGGTTGAAGCAAACAAATCTTGTTTGTTTTTTATAGAAGTGTAGGGGATGATCATTTCCTAATCACAATGCATGGCTAACAATAGTTGAAAACTGAGCATATGACCAGTGGCAGATCAAGAAATTTTCATAACGGTGGGTGGGGTGGGGGTGTTTCAACAGCCAAGAGGAAAATGAATTAAAATTTTATATAGATTAGACCTTTGCTTTTCCCTCTTGAACAGTTTCACACTTATAATTTTTGGGGCCCTTTAATCCTTTAATTTATAGCTTGCTGTTAGGTCTGAGTGATAGCTCCATGTTGATGGCCATATATACCTTGACTGACCTATAACAGTATACTGGTTTACTTTTATAAAGTGTTACTTGGATCCGAGACATATAAATTATAATACAATATTATTATATGTATGGATGGAGAGTTGTCTCACTGGCACTTATACCACATCTTCCTACATTTATACAAATTATGTATCCTCGAATTCGTACATGTACGTCTACATCACATATTTGTACTTATGCCGAATCAAAATAAAGTTTTCTTATCTTATCACATATATTTTTCCATTCCAATATCTTGTTTGCTTTGATTTGTATATCTTTAACAGTTATGACTATAAATCACACTCGATTAGATTCTATTTCATTGGCATTGTTACCAAGAACAACAACAAGAAACGAACGGCAAACCGCAAGATTTGTGCATATTTTTGGCCTCTTTTTTTTTTACCAAAATCTGTTTAGTCACCTTTTCATTTAACATTTTCTAGAGTAACAACGAGTAACGGTCCACCAAGAAATATATTTTTCATACTTACTATCTTAAGAAATCAATCAGGACACTAGAAGTTCTCCATTTGACATTTATCTCTTTATCGTGCATTGTCATTGTTTACCTCAAACTCCCCGGAAGTTGAATTCGGATGAAAACTAATGGCCGTAACAAGCTCGAAAAAACACCCGGAAAAACTATTGTGGAACCGGACTATGGCCATGTTTGTTGGGCGGTGGAGTATTTACACACATTTTTGATGATTGCGGCCAAAGTTCGTTAAATATGATAGAGTGGTTTCAAGGGAGGAGATTGTTGTAAAGTTAACGACGACGAAGACAACGGACGACGGATAACGAAGGCTGGACAACTGACGCCATTTGATAAGAGAAGCCTGACACTAGCGAGATTTAGTATCTGCACATCAATTAATGAAACAAGTTTATTGGGAAAGGCTTTTCCTTGTTTTTGTTAATTTAGTCGTTGTGTTAAATATTTTGTTTATATAGATTAGACCGTTGGTTTTCCCGTTTGAATGGTTTTACACAAGTAATTTTGGGGCCCTTTATAGCTTGTTGTTCGGTGTGAGCCAAGGCTCCGTGTTGAAGGCCGTACTTTAACCTATAATGGTTTACTTTTTAAATTGTTATTTGTATGGAGAGTTGTCTCATTGGCACTCACACCACATCTTCCTATATCTATATATCTTCTATTTTTCACATGAACACCTTACCATTCATAAGTTGGGTGCATACTATTTTTCTTATTATAGCGATAGTTGAGTATAGACATGTGTAATACTTTTTTTATCTGCTTGTTCCCATTCAAAAGCCTGTTATTGGGTTCTTATCCATGTTGATGTATGCGATTTCCTGGTTCATTTTATTAGCTCTTGTCAGACATATATTTTTCTGTTTTGAATTGTCGTAAGAACTTTTTTATTCTTAATTATTTCATATTATGATGGTTGGTGAAGTTCGTATAATAGACTGTAGACTTTCACATCTGTTGTCATTAACGTTGTTGTCTTATTGGCAATTATGCTGTTCTTTGATTCAAGTGAGATGTAAAACATTTAAATGACGCCTTTCTCTTCAAAACATAGATTTGTAATATTTGTGATAAACATCTGACTGGAGACGAAAACCGTTATCTTTTTTGTATGTATCAAATATTTTGGTATAAGTCAAAAATTTATAAAACCAATTTATTAAAGAATAATTATTTTATACCTTTATACAATCATTGTCTTTTCATAGCATCATAAAACTTCACAATCTATGTAAATAACTTTATTGAACTGATGAGATTCGTTATTCGAGAAATAATACTCATTTTAATTATAAATATTTTTGTTGTCATTCAATTATTCAAACTTGTTTGTTATTGAAACACATTTGTTATTAGTTACTGATGCTATTATTTCTGTTTAATTTGTGTAAATTATATAAGCTGTACTGCTTTTGAATTGACTTGATTCATTTTGAAACACATCTGGCGAATACCGTGATAGTAATATTGAACACATTGGTAGTAAAATTAAACACATTGATATTGGTAAATCAAATAAATTACACAGGCTTATAATTAAGTACGCCAGACACTTATAATTGTGTACGCCATACACGTGTTTCGTCTAAAAAAGACTCATCAGTGGCGCTAAAGTCAATACAGATGGAACACTAAACACATGATTAATATCGAATGACAGACAGTAAAATGTTAAAACTTAAATGAACACATTCATTTAAAAATAAGGAAGACGTTGATCAAAATCGAAATTATAACATGATCAAAACAAAATTGTATAATTAGAAAATAACAACATCCCTCTACTTAAAGTAAATTAAGAATATTTGTATATTTTGCAGAAATTCTATTTACATTTGAGAAATGCATAAACCATGATCACTAAGAATTAAATCCCTTGAAAACATAAACAAAAGTCAAAAAGATCACTGCATCTCTCCATTTATGTTGTTTCCATTTATCTGTAACAATCAAGCAGCACCTATAAATGCAGTATGTATAACTGGTTATCATTTCATTTTCATTTTTTGCAACATGAAGTACGTTAAACTTTATAATTTTGTTTGTTTGTTTGTTGTGTGTTTGTTTACGTGTTTGTTTGTTGGTTTGTGTTTTTTTTTGGGGGGGGGGGGCTTTTTTTAGGGGGATATTTGTACAGGCTAGTGTGCAAGGTTTGTCCCGCTTAAGGTTTTTATAGATTTAAAACTACAACCGTTACATAGTGAGCTGTATTAATATGTGTATTGAATAGGGACTTACTGGAGCTACTGTATCAAAGGTTCCAACTGTTAAAATTGAAATCAGTAATATTTTAGTTGATCGTTATTGTACATATGCTCACCAATGAGTCGACTACGGATATTTTCTACTTGTCGTTGAAAATTGGTAACTGCATGTAGCACCTTCTTTTTAAAAGTTTGTATTTCAAATTCACCACATGTGTGCCCCTGTTAACTTTGTGGTATGAGATTATAACAAAAACACAAAATTGAATTATCAAGTAAAGTTAAATAATTTTTTTCGGGGATACACTAACAGCTTTTAAATAAAACACCGTCAACTTTCCATTTCATAAATACTTTTTAAATATTTTTAAATACTTTGAAATGAAAATGAATACGCATGTTTATATAAGTTGTATAGTAACACTTAATCTGACTATTGTAATGAGAAATTATAATAAAGCCTTTTTCAACTAACCAATCATCCACTGCCGAGTCGTACAACTCAAACATGACATTGTTCTACACAAACGCCGTAATGATCTACATTATCAAGAGGTACTGACGGTCGAGCTTTGGACATTTCACTTTTCATGTTCGCCTGATTAAACACTTCAGAATAAATTGCATCTTGATCTGAAACACTGAAACAATAAAAATAAAAATAATAATAATGTCCTTTTTTTTATTAGAAATCAATATACTAAAGGTATCTGTTATTCATGTTTCACTGCAGTTTCTAAACACAAAAACATATTTAACTTTTATTTTTCATACGTTTGGCACTATCAATCTCCATGGTCAATTGAAAGTTTGACTTCATTGTTTCATTTAAGAGTGTTCTTTCTACAAAAAAATGATTTGTAGATTTTTCTTCTTAATGTCACCAAAATTCTTATTTTGTGAAGTCATGCATGCCTCCGAGGTTGATACCATAAAAAGATCCTCGACTTTTTAACGAGAAAACATTTGTTTGAGTAAGTGGGTTTACTTTACAACAAACAGCCTATGTTCCAATGTGTACATATTGTACACCCATATTGGCAAACTTGTGTGTGTTCTTATACGAACCAAAACTATTACTAAACTCTCTCAAAAATTAAAAAAAATCCTTTCAGAATGATAGAATTTCGGTTTCGAACATATATACTGAGCCATTTTTAATTTTGTATTTGTTCTTTCTGGAAAAAAATATTTAAACATTATTGATATAATCCTTAGTTTTACCTGTAATTTAAACAGTCGAACTTTTTTCCTGGTGATTGATTTCGCGCCATTTCTGCTTTGCACGTGTATTTGATGTTTTACCTTCTGTACCTGTACTTTTAAAACGATATTAAAAAATTCTTTTTCACTTACGTTCAGAAACACACCATTAATAAGAAAAATACATACAAAAAAATTGCATGGGGAGTCAACCAGGCCTCCCCGAAAATGACCGTCATAAAGCTCTTGGAATGGTTGATGCCGGAATGAGTGTTGCTGACATCGTGGCTCGATTTAATGTGCATAAGGCAACAGTTTAGAGACTAACAAACAGATATCGACAAATTGCAACTGCACACGATAGGTCGATATTTCGTAGACCAAAAAAAATATTGTCAAGGAAGAAGCGCTACCTTCGCTTTACGTCAACACGTGACAAATTTTTTTCAAGCCACAAAAGTAGTTCATTGACTATGGGCAGCTGCTGGTGTGACTGCCAATCCTTCATTGGTACACTTAGGGCATGGCTGAGAAATTGATTTTGAATAACACTATACTCATTTCCGCATTTTGACCCTCCCGCGCTCCTTACAAAGAAACTCCTCATGAATGTGAGTGATAAACATTCATGTTGCTTCTGACATGTCATAATTCCATTTTGTTATTATTAAAATTATATGTTGCTATGATTTTGAAATAAAATAAAATTTCTCATTTGTGTTGCTAAACTTTTTTGGCTCAGTATATTTATCATGTCTTGTCAATGAGTTACTAGTATTCTTATTTTAGCGAGCTCATGCATCTAAACTTTATCGCTGTGAGCTTGCTATTAAACAACTACCAAAGCTTGAATTTCTGCTTCAGATCAAGATTTTTTAAACTATATTGACACATACTTCAGACTAAAAGCCTATGGCAAACGTGAATATTTTAACTTTCTATTTTTCAGATATATCATACCCTTTGCTCTATCGTAAGGCGTTTGCATATCTAAATTTATCCGTATACTTTATGCATGTTCATGGACAATATGAGGTCAGTTATCAAAATGCTCAATATTTTTTTTTTATGCTGTAATTGATTTGAAACCCAGATGTTTGAATATTGCTGCAAGTTAGATACTGATGGATGTGTAGTTGAGGCATATTTGTCATTAGGTAATGATTAAATATTGTGACTTTTTGTGATGAGAAAGGGGTTCATTCTTTTTTAATGTCGTTGTTAGATAGTTATTATTGATGCAGTTGATATGAAATATTATCTTACCTCCAATACATTTCTAGGAATATGATTGGTTAAAAGCGTCCACGTGGAGACCATGTATGTTCCATATTAGGTTAGTAGGAGGGCGGGGCTTTTTTCAATACACGGTTAGTAGTGAAGTTACGACTTTGTCACTATTTGATAATTAAAATGTATTGAAGTTAAGTTTTATATTGTTATATCAAGGTTGCGAATAAGAAAGTGTTATTGTTTAGAATTCTTTTTTTTTGTGCAGACCAATGGCAGTAGGTTCTTAAAATTAAACACTTGACCTTATAAATATAAATTAAAAAGATAATGAAATTATATCATATCGAACTGCAGTTAGTTTTTGGGTTTTTTTTGTGTATTTTTTTTTTCCAAAAAAGGATGCCTCCATTGAAATGGTGGATTTGGCATGAATTGGTAATTGTGATTTAAGGAATCGTAAATTTAATAAAAGTAAAATATTGAAATAATAATTCTGTTTTAGCGGCGATTATGTTTCAATTTTGTCAAAATAAGAAACATTGATGATGTATTATTCACTTGTAATTAAATAATTCGACCTCATTAATCCATATTCATGTGAAATCTTCTTATACAGTAAAAAATGACAATTAACATATGTTATTAATCTAAAATAAAAATTAAATAGACAATGGCACGTGTTCCTATACATTCATATCTATATCCATGTTTATATCGCTTATATGACCATCGGAGGTCTTGTGTGGTTAACTGGATAGTTATTTATAGATGACGTCTAGAAAAAAATACACAGGAAACGAAGCTTCATATTATCGAGCCCATGCCCTGTAAGTTGTTTATTTAAGACTTTTATTATTTGTAAAAATGTTTAACATGGTTATAAATCAAATGTGAGAATTTGAGGCAATTCGTTGAACATCAATTTGACAGCAAATGCCCCTCTAGGAATACACCATCCAATTTTCAAATAAAGGAAAATTAAGAAAATCTCAAAGGATATTAGACCAATTTGAAAACTGAACCCTTCATATAAATCTTGAAACATGCTTAGATTCAACATATCAAAAACGCTTTATCTAAACTTTGTAACAATCAACAAATTGTAATTTCAGACCCTTAGGACTTTGATATAGACAAATTTGAATAACCGGTCTAAAATCAGAATACACAGTTTGATTCAGTATATCAAAGAAACCCATGAATTTAATTCTTGTTTTCAATCTAACAAAGTGTAATTTTGGATCCTCTGGGAATAAATGTAAATTTATTTGAAGAAATGCCCTAAATTTAAATATTAAAGTCTTAATACACAGTTAGAATGAACATATCAAAGAACACAAATGAAAACAAGTTTAATTTTGAACTCTTAAGAGCATAATATAGACCAATTATAAAGCTGAGCCTAAAATCTAATTTCTAGATACACGGTTAGAATCAACTTATCAGAGTATATTGTTACGAATATGAACCCCATTTAAACTGGTAAAGATATAAGCACTTCATAGCAAAATGTATTACAAAAGGTATTGTATTTCTTTCATGGTATAGAACATAAGGATATGTTTACCTTTATTAAAGTAACTGGCAAGAAAACCATGTGGCAAATTTTAAAACTGATTCATACACTAATTCTCAAGTTATTTTCCGTGATTTAGAAGGAAAAAAAAGATTTTGCTAGCCCTTTTTGGCTCCTTATTACTAAACACTTTCGACAATAACTCCCAAAATCCATCACAACCTTCCAATGGTAGTCTAGAACATTGTGTTAAATTCAATAGAGATCTATAGTGATTGTCTGCAATCCAAAAAAATAATTGCAAAATAACTACGACAATAACCAAAAAATGAATTCAAACCCTCCTTATAGAGGTTTCCCGATTTGCAACCGTACTAACCGTAGTACGAAGTGGGAGCAGTCATTTAACTTTTGGAAATTATTGATGTATACACTTTATATCAACGATTATGCTTTGAAACAATCGTTGCCTCTACTAACCGTTGGTATGAAAGATTTATAGTTAAGAGTTTTTTCCACGTAAAACTACATAGACACAAACAAGCTTACTTACAAAACAAATCTAAAACCTATATAAATTTTGATCGTAATAACTTTATGTATCATTTTAAAATGTTAAAGTTTTGTATTTATTTTTGGTAAGTTTTTAGAAAACATGAAAAAATAAAATGTATTTCAACAAAATAAATTGACCTCAATAACAAAAGAATAATGATGAAATAAATTTAAAACCAAATCACATTTCAGCTTGTCCGTGCAAAGACTGTTAAACTTGTCAAGGTCATCCGGAATAAAGTTATAAAAAAGACAAGGTCATTTAAAACTTCAATTTGAACAATTATGCATAGAGCTATGACTGATATCGTTTTCACTTTGCATCCTTCCTTTTTTGGAAAATTATCTTTGCCCTCGGGCTAAAAGTTTTCTTTTAAAAAACCTCCTTAAATCACTATGCTATATACATTTTAGAAACATGTCTTTTTTTAAAATACAACTGTTCATATATTTTTTTCGCAGTAAGCCGAGAGAGAAAACTAAGAAAATTGGAGTTAAACTATTTTAAGTAATATCGTATTCATGATACCAGTAGATATAAACCTGAACAAATTACATAGAAATATTTACCAAACGAGGAAAATGATCCTTAATGTTGACTCCATAAATCAGTTGTAAATGGTGCAAAAGACATTATATAGCAACATAGTATTTTCCGTAGAACATTACGAAGAGTTAGAAAGACATGTTCATATTGCATTAGTGCAAATATAGCGTCAAATTATTGCCGTTATCAGTGAACAAAATACGCTGTGTTGTAAGAAGCTTTTCTAGCATTGCTGTACGACAAAGGGATTAATGGATGGATATTGGTTAACATTATCCCTCGTAGATAATATATACTACGCGCATGCACGTGCAATACACAAATTTACTCGCGATAATATTTACCAATATTAATGTAAGAACAAAGTCTAGTGAAATAATAATAATAAACGAACAAGATGAAATAACATCGTGATGATAAATATTTCGACTCAAGAAATGGTTTTCGTTAGTGTCATAAAATTTATAATCATTCTTTAAGTAATATAATCAACAATTTTTTTTAAAGTTCAGTGACAAAATATAAGGAAAAAGATAGATCGATATTTTTACAATGTGTGTTGCGTTTTAAGAAAAAATGTTGCTCCAATGATCGAAAAGATAGTTTAATTAATAAAAATTGATTTTAATGAGTCAACACAATTTTGAACACATTTTTGCCATTAGTACGTGTACTTGTTCAGTGGCGGATCCAGAACTTTCCCAAAGAGGGACCCGCTGACTGACATAAAAGGGGGCCTTAAGCCATGCTTCAGTGATTCCATATATACAGTGAAATGCAGTGAAGTTTATCATTTGATAGTTCATTGATAACATTCTGGCGTATCATAAACAAACAACTTGTAACGTCTCATTTCATTGGCCGAAAGATTAAAATACAACAACAATGTAGTCAGTGTGCACGTGAATTGACACAGGTGACCGACAATAAATGTACTATGTTACTACGAACGTAAAAACAAGGATTTGTTTAGTTTACAAACCTTTGGTCAAAAGAATTAAATAAATCTTTTGTTAACTTCAAATAGTGGGGTCGAAATATTATACTGATATTTTGTATTAAGTAATATTCTAAGTTCTTTATGCATGCAGCAACTCAATTATCGTGTACCGCATAATAAGAAATATAAGGATAAAATAAAATGCATGTGCCGCTTTTATACGGATGAATATATGAACCACTTTTAATTTCTTTCATCTGACGATACTAGTTTATAATCCTAACAAAGTCGTAGTCACTTATAATAAGTATCTCATAATACTGATCCATTACAATAATTAATGATGGGTTGCACTGACATTCCTCTTTTATTATTTTCATGCTATAAAACATACACATAGTAGCTAAGCGTACCATAAACGGAGGGAGTTGTCCCCCCAAAATAGAAACAAAATAACTTTAATCGTATCATTTGTGCACCTGAATGAATACAGTGAAGGTATGTTGTTTTAATAAATTGAAATGTTACATCGGCGAAGATTATTCAGTTCTTTTGCATGTGTTGAACAAAATAATAAATTAATACTTGTGAGAAATGTCGTATTCTCGTTTGAATTATTTTACATTGTTATTTCGGGGCCTTTTATGGCTGACTTTGTGGTATGGGCTTTGCTCATTATTGAAAGCCGTACGGTGATCTATAGTTGTTAATTTCTGTGTTATTTTGTTCTCTTGTGGAGAGTTGTCTCATTGGCAATCATATCACATTCTTTTATGTTTGTATTTATAGTATACAAGGTATTATCCCGCAGTTAAAATTTGTCACTTTTTAAGAACACATCCGTAAAAAAACGGACGCCTACCGGACAGAAGGGATCAGAAGGGCAATCATACCACAATTTTTTAAAATATAAATGTACTGTTTTCGATTTTAAATGGATGAACATTTATTTTCTAATTTTATACTGTAAGAATAGAGCTGCATAACATTGTTGAACTATTCGCTAAAGTACATGTAGTATGTATTTGTATTTAAAATAAAATACAAAACGAAACATGTATGATAAATTGATAAACAAAATATCAAGAAATTAAGGATGACTAAATGCATGTACAAGAAGAAACTCAATTTTTCATCAAAACATTTTATGAATAAACACTTTTTTTAAAAACTGATTGTTTCTATTTACATGTACACATTTACAATATACAATTTACGTTCGTTTTTCAACCAAGAAAAGCAAAACCTTATGAAGTATATCGTTGGAGTTTATAAACTACCTTTAATTCCCCTGTTCCATGGTTTGCCATCTGCGTTTTTTTTTAACAAAGCATGGTTGGTTACATGTTATGAATTTACTTACAATTTCGGGATTTTTTTCTCAAGTAAACGGAATCAGAAAAAAAATCACTATCCTTTGTCGAATACCTAAAACTTGTCAAAGAATATGAAAAGTGTTTGTAGAAAAGTACGGTTTCATTTTTCAAGTACAACGCTAATTCAACGAGTCCATTGAGTGAAAGAAAAGGCAGGATGAGCAACTTGGGGGGAGGGGTTTGGAGTCAATGAAATATGTGGATTGAGTGGTTTTTTTTTCATTTTTTAGAATTTCTGATGTCGTCCCTTGATCCAGAGGACAAATTTAAATAAAATATTTCGATGTGAAAACTGTTAAGATTTTAAAGTTTGGAATTTTACTATCAATTGCAGAAAATTATAAAACCAATGAATTTCACATGCACATTTATAAAAGCTAGAATTGTGATTGCATAATCAAGAACACAATTATGTACGCAAATATGACGATGGAAGCTTAAACGACCTTGACCAGCTACGTGAATATTAATCCGTCCATTGAACGTTATAGTACGTGTGTTCTATTTTCACAGGTGTGAAGTCGAAGGTTTGAATAGACCAATGAAAACGATCGTTCCTTATAGAGTTAATCTAATAAAGTTTGTTTGACTGATTATGTCGCACGACCTTTCGCTAAGCTTGGCCGCAGATAGGTGTAATGAACCAAATCCCTCCCTCTGGATCCGCCTATGTAGTTATAACGACACCAGTAAGATACAAGTAAGATATTATAAATAATTTCTAATTATTCCAATTTATATTTAAGTATAAGAAAACATTCTTTATTCTAATTTTTTTCTTCTAAATATACAGAACACCAAAACATAGCCCAACAGAAACGCAAATCTATATTTAGAATATAAAGGTCGAGGCAACTCAGTTCAAGTAAGGACTGTTTGATTCATTCTCTTGTGCACACAATAATTTTATCGTAAAAAATCACGAGCAAGATTTTCTAGAAGCAGTGAAATCGTAATCGAATATGCAATTCGATTTCTTTATTTTCATCATAATGAATACAATAATCTCATGCATTTAATGATACCTCCAAAACAGCACCAACGGTTGTGTTACGTACCAACCGTACCTGATACGTATAAAATCGGGAAACCTCTATTATGGTATCATACCTTGTAAAATTTCATAGAGATCTAGAAGGGTATTTCTCATCAAATCTTGTATGGTAATATTCTTTACAAAGCACAAAAATTTCGGCAATCACCTCAAAACCTAACCAAACCTTTAAACAGACTTATTCAGCATGGATATAGTTACGATACTGTTGTCAGGTCATTAAGGATTGCATGATTTGGTATTCATATTGATTCCCTCATAGGGTCTTTGCACCGAAAATAAACACATTTACTTTTAAATCATTTATTTTTCAACGGGCTTGGTGTTCATCTTATGAAGATACAATATTTCAATCCGTTTAATTGAGGTCTGACTAGACGTATCGGGGAGGGTTGGGATCTCACAAAACATGATTAACCCCGCCGCATTTTTTTGCGCCTGTCCCTAGTCCAGAGACTCTGGTCTTTATTAGTCTTGTTAGTTTTTTAATTTCAGTTCATTTATATGTTTTGGAGTTTAGTATGACGAGGTCAGCTGAGGTCCTACTCCGGGTAAGGGATTTTCTCGCTGCATTGAAAACCAATTGGTTGTCTTCGTCTGTTTAAAAAGAGGGGCGGGCAGATACCTGAGGAACAGTCAAACTCATAGACTGTTTATCTGCTCTTTGGTCGGGTTGTTGTTCTTTGACATATTCCCTATTTCCATTCTCAATTTTACTTATACTAAAGATATTGACTACGAACCAATTTATTGTCTATGAACCAGTAAAATTACATGTTTTTTACCTTTTTTTTAATAAATTCAAAACGACGAAAACAATACCCAAAAAATCCCAATCTTTCTATAGTGATAAAGAACCTTGTGCTCAAATGTCATAAAAATTCATAAATTTCTATTTAAGTTACTGTTAGCGAACAAAATGTCTCCGGACGCAGACACAGACATCGCCATAACAATTTTCGAACGCACACTAGGGGTCGTATTAAAAAAAGATAAAGAAGAACAATACGTTTTGTAAATTCAACATAGTCAATGTGTTGATATATTGTGTCTAGACTCAAAGTTTAGAATATGAATATAACTCAGAGTTTAGAATGTGAATATAACAGTGTGAATATATCCGAAGCGCCCAAACCAAAAACAGATTAAGCGATGGATGTATTAGTTGTGAAACACAAGCCGAACTACATGTATATAACAAAGGGGCTTAAACAATAATAGCCATCTGAGGTAAACTTTGTCTATATTTCATATTAATTTCTGAAATGATCAAGGGACAACTTTTATCTCATGAAATTAAATATTAGATAAGTTTATAAACACACACACATATTTCAACATGAAAATCTATAAGATAATAAATCAGTTAAGCCCTTACTCATGAAAATTAAAACGGCTTAAAAATTCGCAATTTGAGCATACAAATTTTCAAATAAAGGTCGAAATTAGGTCATTCGTTAATTATAATTGATACCGTATAATCTTCAGATAATATATGTGTTCTTTTTGCATTTCTTGGATCATAGAGCACATTATAAAAGCATGATTGAGGCGGATTTTTTTTAAATATCAACAAAAGCAATTAAAAAATTAAATCAATAAGTTATTTTTCTGAAAAGTTTATACTTTCAGTATTAACTATGTCAAAATTATTAAACACTTTTCAGATCTAACCCAAAACCTGGTTGGTTTTTTGTTCATGTAGCTTTAATGTGGTTCCACAGCTTCAGACATATATGAACTCATTTTACACCCTTCTCAATCGATCGAAATCACTAATTTAACTGTAAAACATTTTTCTGGTACTGCACTTTCGTATTGTTGATGCTATTTACTTACGATTTTTTAGAAATTATTGGTTATCATCGTTGTTTCGTTGTAGACTTTAATAACATACTGTTCACCCAATGTGGCCGGTGTATAGATAACTACATTATTTATTGGAACTTTTACGGAATTTTATGAAATTTTAATAGATTTTATGTAACCAACGGATTTTCATTTTAATTCATCAGTTCATAGCATTAATAAATGAACCATTTTAATGCAGTAAACATTTACGAAAGTCTTTGATCAAATATATATAAGCAGGATCCATATGAGAAACAGACACAGGGTTTTATTTCAACCCTGTACAATTATAATCTATTTCAGTAGGAAACATAGAAATATCTGAATAAAAAAAACAGGATTGTTTCAATACATTTTCTCCAGAGATTTGTGTGTGTGTCCTTATATTTTTCAAAAAGGTATTACATACCCATGGTCTTTATTTTTTCCTCGATTTTTGACAATTCCTTCTGGTACTGTATCACTTGGAACAGCATATATATCAATTGAAGAAGGCTGGTTTTGGCTAGTATCAACAGTTTTCTCAGGGTTCACTTCACTTATAAATATATTAAAAAAAAAAATTTTAATTGTTATTATACATGTAACGTAACAGCCTGTGAAGAAAATGTTCCAAAATTACTAACCAACAATAACGTACTATATCAAATGATCTGGATTGTCAATGTTTATACAGAAAATTGGAATTACTTCTTAAAGGTGAGGTTACATAAACTCATCATATATATCAGGATTAAAATTGTGCACGCCTGACGTCTGTTTTGCCTACAAAAGACAGTGTAAACACCATTTTACGTTGGTGAAAGAGAAAACAAATATTAAAGTCTAAATAAAGAATGAACTCATAGAGCACTGACGACCCAACATTCATAATTATTAAACGGTTTTAAAAAGATATATCCAAACTACAATTTTGAAATATGAATACTATGTTGCATAAAAGCCGAAATAAAAACTTATTAACTGCAAGTTTCGTTTGTGCATACTATACTAAAATTAGACGCTCTAATGTATGTAGTTTTTTTCAGCTCTATAGTGATTTCAGTAAGCCTCTGATATTATATCAACTTTGAAATTTTTACAAACAAGGTCAAATGTAGTTATGCAGACTTGCGTATTTTGTCATCCGATTATCCTTATATATAAGAGTCAAAAATCCCCCGCTTGGGAAGGGTCTTAACTCACGATCTCAGATTTGACAATTTAACTCTGCATATTAACATTTTAAACTACATTTCACAGCGTGTATACAAAAATGTTTTAAAAGTTTATTGGAATTCAATCAAAAGGAATCTTTTTTATATTTCATCAAATATTGAATAACTAAATGTTTCTCAAACAACAAATAGTATAAGGCTTCTTATGAGTAGAAGGGTAACATTTGTTGACCAATGGAACTGACAATTGTTTCAAGTGGCAGATTTTAAAAAGGTTAGCCATACTTCTTTTTTGTTTTCTCATGATTATTTTCACAAATGGCTTGATAATTGGTAGTGGTAATAATACAAAAATAGAAAAGTCTCATTGACTTAATTATGAAACAAATTTACACTTTTCTAACATCTGGATTGCAATCAATCTGTCCGAGGGACAATTAACATGCTTAGCTTCTTAATGTTTTTTTTTAAACCTTGATTGGCTCGCACCGTAGAGTGTTCTGAAGATTGCATATGTTGTTTTTTTTCATAAATATTTAATAAAATTTTGATTCTCCAAAAGTCGCAATATTTACTTATAAATAAACGAATTTTATCTAAGTAAAATGAAAATTGAAATAAATTATAAAACGTTTCCTTTCTCGTTTATGTAAATATAGAAAAAAAAACAATTTCCCTTAGGAACCACCATTGTGGCTAAAACTCCGCCACTTTTACTATGTCGTTTCGATAAAATTAAAATTATATCCTAGAACGGAAAATTGATATGCATTACTATTTTATTCAAAAGTCAAAACATAGGGCTGAGCGGCATGTTTTCAACATTTATATACACCGAACTTGTAAGAGTAAATTTACACTGTAATATGTCCTACCATAAATCTTCACTTTCTGCCTACTTCAGAATTACATTTTAAATGCAACAATATGTTTTTATACTGGCAACAGACCCCAGTTATGTCTCTATGAGATGAAACACAGAGATCATATCTAAGAACTAATACACAAACACATTATCTATATATATATATGAATATAAAAGAGGTGTAGATTGGGTAATAACAGCAGCGTTTACAAGTTGTGCAACCTACAGATTTTAGATGCAGGCACTGGTACAATAGTTGAAATCACAACTAGTATTTTAATAATTACCGAATTGGATCAAGAAGCTAGTAACAAGAATGATACATAATGTTTGAATTTTTGTTCGAAACATTTTTTCATAACTAAATGTTTGGCATATATATTGTTCGTTTATTGTTTTAGATTTGTCATAAATCAGGTCGTTTATTTTTCTCGTTTACTTTTTGTCAGCTGACCAAACAATATCGGTTTAAATATTGTGGAATGCTGTACGATAACCTATAGCTAAAATCCAGAACTGTAAATGGCTATCATAGCATGTCTCCTTATTTTTATATGAAGTATAACGAATACAAGACAATGAATATAAGAACTTGTGAAGGACAGATAAACGAACTGATATCGTGATTAATTGGACTATTTCTATTCTAAACATTTAGAAAATTGGAAAAGAAAGATGTGTTTATATTTCATATACCAGTTACTAGATGTTTAACTCATCTGAAAGAAGTGTTATTATAGATGTGAGAAAATTTATGCAATATAATAATGATAAATTAAATAATATATCTAACGCCTTATGTGTTCATATTCAACTAAAAAGTTGAAAATAGTTTGATAAACATATATTCATCAATTCGTAGGTCTTATAGATGAGTGTCTGCAGTTTTTCAAAGCATATGTGATAGCTCATGTTTTCTAACATACTTGTTTCTGAAGCTGGTGTTGTTTTCCTTTATACCATTGATATTCCCTCCTGATTCCACGTCTGAAGCAGTGTTGTTTTTGTGAGCGACGGATGTGTAATCAATTTTTTTA
Organism: Mytilus edulis; assembly: GCA_019925275.1. Taxonomy (NCBI): domain Eukaryota; kingdom Metazoa; phylum Mollusca; class Bivalvia; order Mytilida; family Mytilidae; genus Mytilus; species Mytilus edulis. The sequence continues at coordinate 123,194,030 of CM034360.1, read as the reverse complement.
TGGTTTTTCCAGCAACTTTCTTTATTTCTTCTAAATATGAAAATGAGAAAATAAGCTCCAACTGCTAAAGTCTCTTACATTTTTATGTTAAAACACTATTTTGATAACAGATTAATCAAAATGTAAATTACAATCTTAACAGTCAATTACATGAAACAGTAATAGGTGTAAATTAAATTTAGAATTGATAAATGAAGTAAGGTTTATCTAAATACAGTATGCAACATGTCAATCTATACATCTTAATATTTCAAGCATTGCTCAACCTACAAAAGGTCATATAATTGGATACAAATGGCAGTTGCTCATTAGTTGATAAATTGAATGGTATCTTAAAATGAGGCTGACGCAACTAGATTTCACTGTGAACACAACATTATTTCTCCGTAAAACAACAATTTTTAAGAAATGAAAAAATACGTTATTTTATTATTTCAGCAACATGTAGATCATTAATATGTGTATGTAATGTACATGTTCAAGAATCCATTTAGCATATACAAATTAATAACTTTTTCTACGCTATGTCACAAAGAGCGTGCTACCAGAATGCAATAGAAACACAATCAACCTCGATTAAATGTTTTGAATTGGTAACAATATTTTGCCGTCAGGTCGTATTTACATTAATCCTATCTCAACATCAGAAATATATACTCACTCCACTTTCGTTGAATCAGAACGTTTTATCTTTACAGCAAGAAGAATGCCAATGCACCCAATAGCTAAGATTAACGGAACAGTATATGCTGCATGTACTACAATAATACACAACAGTTTTTAAATGAAGGCGATTGTAGCTTTCTTATCAGTAGATCTAAAGAAAAATTCAATTAAAGATTATAACAATTTAAATTCATCATATATATTTACGCTTGCAGTACCTTATCCAATCTCCAGATAAAATGTGACGTGTACGTACAATGTAAGTCTTATCAATTGATTGACGTTAACAATATTAGCAAATACAAGTGACACTGTAGATTCCATTTTGGAATTCCGTTAACTCTATATAATGAAACGAAAGGTTATTTAGGTTAATTTAAATATCATTTAACTTTAAGTCCAGAATTAATAATGTTAAAAGATAACTCTTCTTTCCTCACTGAAAAATTGAAATACATATTTGTATTACTGTTTCCAGGTGATTTGTCTTGGATAATATCATTTTCTTGTGATACATGTTCTAAAATATCCATGAGCAGTATTATTTGTTTTTACATTTCTATTAATTTTTTATCAAATATGTGGATTAAAAGAAATCGGAATGACAATGTGATCAATATTCAACGGTTCTACGTCATGTGGGTTATTATCATAAAGAATTACAATATCGAAAAGTAATTTTGATTTCAGCCTTCAATTCATGAAGATTAAATTCCAAATCTTCTAGTATATAACAGTGATCTTCATGACAGCGTTTGAGTAAATTGTTTGTAAAGTGGCTTACCTTTTCCTTACAGAAATCAAATTTTATTTTGGATATAACACGTCTTCTTATGGGATATAAGTATTTTGTCTATCATCTCTCAGACATAATTTTGACATGTGACCGTAACGTCATAACGGTCTTTTAATATTTAAGAATGTAAAATGAAAACATATATGAAACAAGAAGTAATTGTAACAGGATGCTGTTACGAAATCTCTCAAACAAACTAAGCTCAAATAATTTGCCATTCAATTTCATTTCATTTCATTTGATTTGTTTTATTATCCCATACAAGAATATATATGGTAAAGGGGTAGGGATCTCGACCGTTTACAAGTTTACAAACATGAGAGGGTGGGGATGACCCCCGTGGACTCCCCCTATATTTCGTTCAATTTCTGTTATTGTCCCTCACAAGAATATATATTGTTTAGGGATGGGGATCTCGACCATTTACAAATTTTCAAACAGGAGGGGCTGGGGGTGACCCCAGGGCCTTCACCTATATTTCATTTGATATGTTTTATTGTCTCGTACAAGAATATTTATGGTTTAGGGGTGGGGATCTCGACCGTTTATAAGTTTTAAAACATGAGGGTTTAGGGTGACCCCAGGGACTTCCCTTTTATTTCCCTTCATCTGTTTTATTGTCCCATGCAAGAATATATATGGTTTAGGGGTGGGAATGTCGACGGTTTGTAAGTTTTCAAACAAGAGGGGATGGGGTGACCCTTAGGGACTTCTCTTTTATTTCATTTTATTTGTTTTATTGTCCCATGCAAGAATATATATGGTTTAGGGTTGGGATCTCCACCGTTTACAAGATAATAGCACATTCTCAAATTGAAGGGGGTGGGTGACCCCCGGGACTAACCCTATATTTCATTTAATTTGTTTTGTTGTCCTGTGATCATTTCTGAAAACTGATTGTGTCTATCAGTTTCAGTTTTCATGTTAAAGTCATTTGAAAATTTTTAAATATAAAGTCCCATGGGGTTCTATAGTAAACATCTCCCTGCTTTATGCCCCTCAAAATACCCCTTAGCAGACCCCAATTCACAAACGAAATATTGATGGCTCCCCTAGACATGTTAGTCTAAAATTTTAAGTAAATCTGAAAAGCGGACGGACAAGAAGAAGAAGAAGAACTGATCAAAAACAATAAGTCTCCAAACTTTGTTTTGGAGACTTAATAAGAATTGGCGGCAAAAAGAAAAAAAAAGATTAAATGATATGAATGGCAAATTTCATACGGGAAAGTTCATGAAAGGCATCAAAAACAAAATCTCAAAACTATATCACCCAGTTAAACTAGTGTAATATTCCTTACTTGGAACAATCATTTCACGAGCAAAATGATGAGCCAAGCTATGATTTTATAGCTACTTTAAAATACCACTTAATAGTGGTATATATATAGGACCCTAACGTGCGATGGTACTCTAAAGTGCGATGATCACGCTAAAGTACGATGGTGTAAGACGCTAAATTGCGATGATAAGCCTTTTTAAACTACGATGGTTTAACACGCTAAAGTGCAATGGTCTGGCATGCTACAGTGCGATGGTATATGACACGCTCAAATAGTCACATTTTAGCATATATATAAACCTTTTCAATTGTGTTACACTGTTTGTTTGATACTCGTTGGACATTATATATAACTATCTGCGTGATAAAGCTGAATTAAGTTTAAAGTCTATAATATTCATCAACTCCAGGATGAAAGGTTTGCATTTTTGAAATTTTGGATACTTTTTTTGGAAACAACTCCTCCGGATACATACCACTATCCCATCAACACGATTCTGAAAAGTGTAAAAATAACGTTACATTGAAATATAACATTAAATCAAGGCATGAAAATAACAAATATAACAAATTAAAAAAATCAATAAAAAATGTTTTTCGTTTAAAAAATCTATAATACAGTTAAGGGGTGCATAGAATTCACATTGCTGGTTATGGTTTCATTTCCCGTTATTATCTAAAAAGTAAATAAAAGACTTATAAACATGCACAATGTACGCAAATTCAATTACTATAATTTTCATTCCATTTTTTTAAACCTTGTTACAATGAAATTAAAATTATATGAACTGACTTATTGTACTGTTATACCACTTTCACAGGTTAGGGGGATGGTTGGGATCCCGCTTACATGTTAACCTAGCCATATTCTGTATGTATGTGCCTGTCCCAAGTCAGGAGTCTATAATTCAGTGGTTGTCGTTTGTTTATGTGTTACACATTTGATTTTAGTTCATTTTTTGTACATAAATTATGCCTTTAGTTTTCTCGTTTGAATTGTTTTACATTGTCATTTCGGGGCCTTTATAACTGACAATGCGGTATGGACTTTGCGGTGACCTATATTTGTTTATTTCTGTGTCATTTTGGTCTCTTGTGGAAAGTTTTCTCATTGTCAATCATACCTCATCTTCCTTTTTTATAATCATATAAAAACAATAAGAATAAACAGTTTTGTTTCTTACCCATTCACTTTCATTTATTCATTGTTCAACAAGGACTGAACAAATTACTTATAATCATTATTTGCCATCATTCTGGCAATTTCGTTATGCACACTTTTACTGTTAATTTATAAATATGCATTTTTTAAATATAAATCAAGTTCTAAAACAAGAAGGGAGTAAAGCCTATTTTAAAAATAGAAATTTACGTTATGCAATTTTTTACTTTGTTGTTTAATTAATATTTTTATTGGAAATTTGAACAATAGGAATATATTTATATTTTAAATGCGCTTTTACGTCGAACAAGGTTTTTGTACTCACCTCAGAATTTGTAGTTGCTGCAGAATTAGTTATTAATGTATTATGTATCATCTCAGACTGCTGGATTTCATTTTTTTTCTACAAAGACATTTTTCATGTGAAATCTTTATAAAACACACGTACATTATATTAAGCTAACAAGTAACAGATTTTCTTAATATTTAATTTCATGATATTTTTTTTAACTAGTGTGCAATTGACAACTCCCATCAATTAAATATTTTGTTTAACAAGCTCCATATTTTTTATTTATTTTCATTTTTAACAGACAACTATTTTCATATGTGATTAACAATCCCTGGTTGTGCGACAGTAATTCCATTAATTTTCACTAATTTTCAGTTTTCATTCAATGCCAAGTTATTGTTGTCGTCATCATCTTCTTCAACATCCAAGTGGGCAATCTCCAGAAATTCTTTTTTCCTTTTTAGTAAAATTATACTTTGCAACCTTAACATAAACAGTACAATAAATAAATGTATTCAAGTATAAATAAACAAATGGTTGCGTGTGATTGTTTAGTATATGCATGTTATATTTGTCACTGTACGTTCAACATGCAAAAATTATTTGTCACTGTGTTAACTTGAATAAATTACAAGAAATATTTAAACCGTTTACATTTATTATATAATAAACACAAACTTTTAATTTGGTGTTACTGTTATACTTAACAATGACTGCTTTATTCAACGTTATCAAACATTGTATTGTAACCTTTTTTTATTTTTATAGATGTTTTTTTGTATTTTAATGGAAAATCGTCCTATTGACAATCATACCTCATTTTATTATTTTTAGTTAAATGATATTTCTTAAGCAATAATTGTGCGTGAATGTAAAAGTTTATAAAATTTACCTGTTTTTCTTATGCCATTGAAAAGTTTGGCCTCTTGAAAAATCATTACTTTAAACATATTTTATTTCAAAAATCATGTACATGACATGTACATATAAATACAGTAATACATAAAAGAGGGACGAAAGATACCAAAGGGACAATCAAACAAATAAATCAAAAATAAACTGACAACGCCATGGCTAAAAATGAAAAAGACAAACAGACAAACAATAGTACACATGACACAACATAGAACAGTAAAGAATAAGCAACACGAACCGCACCAAAACTAGGAGTGGTCTCAGGTTCTCCGGAAGGGTAAGCAGATCCTGCTCCACATGTGGCACCCGTCGTGTTGCTTATGTGATAACAAATTCGGTAAATAGTCTAATTCGGTAGGTCACATTCATGAAAGGGAAGGGGATTGTAGTTACGACGTAAGGAACATATCCGATATCATTTGTGTAAGGTATTCAATAACGGTCAACCAACTCGTGGTGGCGTCCGTAAAATTTACGAAGGATAACCATCTGTGATTGGGTGTTATTGATCTAGTAGATTTGTTCACTCTGTTTTATATTTGTACTTGAACTCTCCAAGTAAACTTGTCCAACCTCTTTTGTCACCAAATTAGGCTCTGTAGTATGATATAACTGTCCTATTAAACCCTTCTACACGTACTGAAATTATCGTGTAAAAATGTGTTATATTTTTTTTTATTCTATATTTATTAAATATAGCATTTTGAAGATAGTAGTTCAGTTTTGTAATTTATAGGTTTACCGTTTATCAATTTTTATGTATTTATCCCTTTGATATCCTTAACTTGTCAGGTGGTAGTATATTGGGGTATGTAAAATCCTGACTGTTGAAAAAAAAGATAAAAAAAAAACCATTTAATATATATTTCTTTTGTTATTTCAATTGTAATGAATAGTGGATACTAAATGTTTATTTAATATTATAGTATAATTAAACAAATTTACGAACGAACCTTGTGATTGGGGTGGTACGGACGAACATTATTTTTCTGGTTTTAAACTCATCCATCATTGCACAAAGCTCTGCATTTTAAAATTATTTCCCAGTCTCCGTCTGGAGAATACGAGATGGACCAAATATGTAGACACGTTTTAGAAACAATTCGGAAACTTCTTTTGCCGTCTCCTGCATAAGATTTCCACCAAAGACAAAGCGACTGTAGCAATCAAAACTATTAAATGGTATGTAATTATATTCTTTACATTAGAGCATCTTCTTTAAATCCATTTGCCACCTACTATTGGAATAGGTAGCAGGTAATTATTTTCTAGTCATCTGTGTCTGAAGTAAATCAAACTCTGCAAGGCATTACGAACATTTTTAAAACAAACGCACTTTCGCGGAAAAACGCACTTTAGCTTATTGAGACACCGGACCTTAGCGTGTACCACTTAATAGCACAGACCATCGTACTTTGGCGTATCAAACGATAGCACTTTAGTGTAGGTCACCGCACTTTAGCGTGACCATTGCGTATAAGCGTCCCCATCGCCCTTTAGAGCCCTGCATATAGTCCTGTTTTATGGACAAAATTTTGTAAGAAAGACAAAAAAACACAATTGGTAAACGTGATCATAATTTGGGTCCATTCGCCAAAGTTGTCAAAACACACATCAAAGATATACAACATAACAAAATTAAACAATCAAAACCTGTTATTAGATAAAACACACACCCTAGTACTAAATTGTTGTAGTTGATAGTAAATATTATCTTTGATATAAATGTTCCCATAGTAGAATGGGATTGAGCACTCATATTCCAGACACATTCTTTTTGTGTCTGTCCCAGTACAAGAGACTGAAGTTCAATGGTTGTCGTTGTTTCGTGAGTATCATTTTGGTTTTCGTTAAAAAATAATTTTAATTAGTTAGGTACTTTTCTTAATTTGCTTGCTACATCTGTCGGGCCTTTTGTGGACGACTATACGGTATAGGTTTTGAGGGCCATAAGATTGCGAATAATTCCTTACTCTTTACTTCATTTAAATTTTAAATTGATTAATGTCTCATTGACTCTCATACCACTTCGCTTAATTCTTATATATGCATAATAATGTATTATTAAACGGAATTACATATAAATGTTACAGTACACATTTGAATTAAGTAGGAATCATAATAATCTTAGAACATATATTTTGAATACCAATTTTTACAATTAAAATCAAATTAGTTCAAATACATACTAGAAAAAATTAGGATATCCAATATTCACAGAGTCACAACTATTTTTATCTGAGCATCACTTATGTAGACGAAACGCAAATTATAAGCCTGGTACCTTTGATAACTATTTACATCAATGGGTCGATGCCACTGCTGATGGACGTGTCGTCCCAAAGGGAATCACCAGCCCAGTAGTCAGCACTTCGGTGTTGATATGGATATCAAGTGTATGGTCATTGTAATAAATCGATAGATAAACTGTTTGCAAAAGTATGAATTATCTAAAAAGCTAAGGATTCTCTTAGCCCAGGTGCAGATTACCGTAGCCGTATTTTGTACGACTATTTAGAATGTTGTGTCCTTACTGCTCTTCAAGTTTATACTTGTTTGGCTTTCTTTTTGTTTTGAGCGTTACTCATGTTACTGATGAGTCTTGTTTAGACAAAACGCGTGTCTGGCGTATCAAATTATACGCCTGGTACCTTTGATTACTATTTACAAAATTTGGTTAATGCCACTGCTGATGGACGTTTCGTTCCCGAGAGTATCACCAGTCATGTAGTCAGCACTTCGGTGCTGACATGAAAATCAATTATGTGGTCAATTTTATAAATTAACTGTTTGCCAAAGTTTGATTTTTTTCGAAATACTCAGGATTTTCTAACCCTTGGCACAGATTACTTCGGTGTTGCCATGAATATCACAGATGTGTTCATATTTTTATAAATTAACAGTTTGCAAAAGTATGAATTTTTCGAATACTAAGGATTTTCTTATCCCAGGCATATTATACCTCAGTCGTATTTGGAAAAACTTTTTAGAATTGTGTGTTCTCAGTGCTCTTCAACGTTATACTTAGTTTGACTTTATAACTATTTTTACGATATCGTCACTGATGAGTCTTATGAAGACAAAACGCGCGTCCGGTGTATCAAATTATACGCCTGGTACCTTTGGTAACTATTTCTACTAGAAGATAATGGAATTATATTGTGTACTATATCAAACACTCACGATAAATTACAATTCAGGAACATATAAATATGGGGAGGGGTACACAAAATGAAATTCTGATACTAAAAATTGGATGAACATGTTTGAGACACATGTCAGGGTTTTTGCTTGATTTTGTTATTGTTCTTAATGTAACTTGCACGGGGAAAAAATCATACATTATCTTATTTTTCTTTTTTTTTTGTGACAGCTCTTCGTCTTTTTAATAAATATGATCAAAATTTGATCTGATTATTTACCATTTAACAGATTAAAATGGTGTTTCAAAATAAGCGTGTGAAAACCAACTTCAATAAATTTGACAACAATACCTGCAGAACTCTTCGACGATGCTGATTTTGTTGACGGCAGCAACTCCTCTACTGTAAGTATGACAATTATAAATAATTAATGAATGACATGTGATAAGGATGAAATGGCATAAAATTTACTAACCGTACGTTTCTGTGTGTAAATTTAACTTTTCCTAAGAATTGTTAAATGAATTGTTGTTTTTTTTCTTTCAGGACCAATTAAAGGGAAAATTCGCAAAAAAAAACATATTAAAGGTTTATTCGTCTAGATAAGTGAGTTAATCAGTTTTGAACCGGCCAGTCGCCATCTTGAAAACTAATAACCACGGATATCTAATTACGACAAAATCCTAGTACCTAGCATGACATGCCTGTTAATCAGTGTCATGGTAAGCTTATAGATGTTCTACCAAGTAACAGAAGAAGCCTATATAGTTTCCGACATCATCAAATCAAGTAATGCTTACTAAGATTGATAAGAATATTCCCAAAAATACTTTACAAGACATCTTTAAGCATTTTTGTGGTTTTTAAAATATTTATATATTACGTACATTTGTACAATGCTTAAGTCGGGTTTAAGAGTAGTAAATGCCAGAAGATCGTACATCGGTTTTAGCTCTTCGTTAAATTTATATTTTTGCTTTGAGATATAGCATCAAGTATTATATTGGAATTATGCTATAATAATGTTATACAAAAATGTAGTAGTCCCTAGAAAGTGAGAGAAAAAAATCCGGAGATACTTATTGTGGAGGAGTTTTAAACTGATATTTATTGTATCGCTAAGCTCTTATTTAGATTTTAAAAAAGTGTTGATTTGAGTTATTTTGAAAATATTTTTTTAAAGCTTTTTCGTACGTATTTTTTTTTAGTTTATTTGTTTTTTTTATCTAACTTGGCCAACGGTCAAACATTTGTTTACTTATAATCAGCATGGCTTAATAATTACCAGGGTACTGTAGAAATGACAAAATTGAGTATTTTAACGGTTAACTTCCTGGCAGGCTTGTTAATTGATACACAGTGAACAAGGTACATAAATCACGTGCGTGAACCAGTGAACAAGGTGCGCACAGGTCAAATTTATAAAAATGCCATACCAATAAACTATCCGTGATAAACATTCTGTGTACAACTGTGTGTCACGATTCTGACAGTAGTATATAATATATACGTATACAGGAATAAAATGTTATTTCAAGTTGTTTCCCGAGGTTGCAGACCTAACTTTTAGCTTTTTAAAAATGTAAATAAAAATATCCGCCACTGAGTCTTAATTACAGAATGACTTCCAGATTGTACAAAATAGTAGCTGGGACAATTGTTGAAATAGAAATCGTATGAGGTTTAGGGTCGGACCATAAACCTCCAAGACTTGTAACACTTGGGGTAACAAAATTTAAGAGTGGTTATAAGAGTAGGTATAGGCAAAATTCCATGTTATCTATTTTCAATTTTACTATTATTTCTATTTCAGCAGCCGTTTTCTATAATTTTTGCCCCGTTTTTTTTCTAATCAGTACATCTCATCCATACCCTCACATATGGTAACGGAAACAATTTTCATTTATCAAGGTCTTTGCAATTTTGTCTTGCAATTTTCTGTAAAAAATTCTGAATGCAATTGTGTCATTCAAAATAAATGAAAACGTTCAATTTCACAGCTGCTAACCCTTCAACAAATATGTTGAATTGCCCCCTCCCCTTTTCCCGATTTTCGTAATTCAAATTAAGCTGCGACTTCATTGTCAATCTAGATAAACCGTGGTATTTTTTAAATGAGTGCCGTTTTTTTATATATATTTGTTCATTCATTTAACATGTGAAATAAGAATATCAATGAGTAAATGCAGAATATACGGTTCAGGTTTACTTTCGTCTTACCAGATAAGATAACTGAAAAAAACTTTTACATAAAAACAAGCACTCTCAAATCAAAAGAAAAAAATAGGAGTGAAAATTAAGTTGGTCAGCAAAGTTAACAACCATTGATCTCGAGTGGATTGGTAATAAATGTATGTGTTTTATAGTATATAGCTCCTTCCATTATCCAAATGATATCAGATATTTATAAAATTAACTCTTCAGACCTCATTGAGTTCTAATGCCAAACTCTAGAACCATTACATGTAGGTACACTTTTCGTTTGGACGTGACTTTCAAATGTCTAAATGTAAGTGTTCCCGTACATTTGTGGCATATTAAGTACAATAAAAATGTTATTGTCAAGCTAGTCCTATTTTCCTTTTTCTATAAGACATAGATAAATGATTAGAGTATATATTTATATCATTCTGACAACTGAATTTAGGTTCCTGACTTTAACCGAAAATTATTCATTTCTTAGTTTATTAACCAATTTGAATCCTAATAAATAACAGTACCAAATATACTTTTAAAAACAGTTCCACGGCGATCCATTTGTTTCAATGTATATATATAGTCATGGTCATAAATTTATTTATAAGAGACATATTCCCATTACATGTATATATATAAAAAAAAATGGTCATATGGCCGCATGTATCTGTATATTTATAAATATATATTGGAAAAAACATCAAAATATATATTATGTCTGGAAATGAACATATTTAAATTCAGTTTTACACTCTTTAGCTTTTGAAATTTAGATATAAATCGGAAAGCATTAAAATGAAGCGTGTACATGTTGATGTACTACTGAAACATCTTATGTTGTAATTATTTTGTTTAATATATTTTGAGTTTAGGCATCGACAATTTCCATTTATTTGGGTCAAAGTTATAAATTTAGTATATGGCTAGACCTTTCACTTCCTGTATAGATAGGAAGCCATACCAACAAAATACAACTTGGGATCATTTTTAAATAAAAGGAAATAATGAGTTTTCCCTGTTTGTTATAAAGTTACTTTTATTCCCTGGATTTTTTTTCCTGTTACTTTTTTTCCGTTTACCATTGGTATAAATCAACACCTTGAAAATGTATTTTAAATTTGTGTATTAAACGCAATCTCTTGTCTTATAATCGACTTGTCCGAATAGACAGTCACACCTGGCACGGTATTCCTTAGAGGGCCGGCTAATTACCGATCTGCAAATAACATTTTTCCTTTTTACAAGCCATTCAGGAGTATTGCCAGAGATAATACACACATCATATAAACCTAGTCATAGCGTTTATAGTATAAAAGGTCAATAAGTGTACACCTATATATTGTGGAGAGGGCTTACATAGGCTATGCCTGTTGCCCAATCCAATTCAATTTATTTGAATAAAATATTGTTAAACTTAAACCTATATATTGTCTTTCCCGTTTAAGTTATATTCTTTAATGTGTTCACCTTATCAGTCTGAAAAAGCATATATTAAAATACAAAAATATTAATAGTATTTTGTTGTGCTGTCTACAAATATAAATCGAAATATATACGGTAAATATAGAAAATTTAGCTCATGAGTGTAAACAGTTGCATGCTGTTCGTTTAATTTTCTTATTATCGGATGGTAATTAGACATAAAATTAGTCATCGGCGCGCTTACGATTACGTTAAGGTATGTTTAAAGAACAAGACTTTAAATGATTGTACTAGTATTCTAATTCTAGTCATGCAATACCAGGAGAAAACGTAACGACCTACAGGAAGTGGCCAATATTTGTTTTACTAGTTATTGGTTTTCTTCTTTATTATTGCACAAATAGCGATAAAACTTTGTAAATATGTATTTTATGTCATAATGAACATATTTAAACCATAAGTAAAAAATTGCTAATTTTCCCATTAACAATATCTTTCTTCCACGTTTGTTTACATTTTCATTCATCACAATTTTCCCATGGATTCGTGACGTGTGGTCGTGAATGATATGGAGAGGTTAAGTAGTTAAGGTCACTCAATAGTGAAAGCTATAGGTGGAAAGTTAAAGGCAAAATCAAAAGTTCAAACACAACAAACGAATTGATAATAGCTGTCATGGTCCTGACTTGATACGTGCATTTTTTAATGTTAAATCTTGTTTTATAACAAGCTAAATCTGTATGACAGTCGTATAAAAGTCCATGATATTATGAAGCATGTGTGATCAAATCAAAACAGACACAATAGGGAAAAAAATACACATCAGTCAACATTGTGTTATAATCTCTATCACTGTAAAAACAAGCTGATATATAAAAAAGGAAACACAAAAAGACATGTGGATTAGAGTACAGAAAGAAAATATTCCAAAACCATTAATTCATGATGATTTTGATAAGGTACAGGATTTCTTTTAAAAGAACGTTCATGTACACGTATTCTATACAAACATGACAAAAATTTATCCATTTAAATATAAAACATCTTTAAGGGACATTTTTTTTTTTTTTTAAGTATTATATGAATTTATGAAATGTTATCATATAAATTAAAGGATTTTTTTTTTTTGAAAGACTAAAGAAACTTTAAGCGTACGCAAATATGTTTAAGTTTTACAATTGCAGTACAACATATGCTTTGGTGACATTCAAACATTTTTTTTTTTTAAAGAATCATTTTATTCAAGTATAAATAATTCGATTTAAAGGGCTAGACCATTAAATCACGTTATCAGAGGAAGACCTGAAATAGTTCATTAGCAGGTCAAAGCAGACGCGCATGTCTAAATTTATTACAATACATATAGATTTACTGCTTTTACACTCTCATCACAAATATTGCAGACGCTATCTTCAAAAATTTATATTGATTTAAGGTCAGATTATACTACACATAATTACTTGATACCCATCCAGCCTTTCCCTTTATTTTCGACACTGCTGTTTTTGTTCTTATTTTACAGATTTATGTGTGTTGTCTGTACGTATACTTCAACTTTTAAGAAACCCTTTCACAGCTTCTGGATCTGTTTGAACTATGACCTCCATATGGTGAGGTGATAATGTATTGACAATAATAATGCACTGATGAAAGATTCTTTTATGACCGTCTGTTGCCAGAGGTTATGGACGGCGGACTTTATAGGCTACACCAGTACCGATAAACTTGATTTATTATTATTTAATTTGGAACATTAATCCATTTAATCTTCATTTACACTTCGAACGGAGTTTCTCATGTTGATTTGTTGCCAGGGTTCAACTCAGCACACTATTAATTCATAATTTCATTACATTTCAGTTTAATTTCAATTTTAATTATCTATTCTATTTTAAAGATTTGATTAATGATTTTAATTTACGGTTACCCAAAGACCCCTTGTTCATGGGTTGGTAACCGACAGAAGCTGTGATCTTACTTCGCCAATAAAATATATTATTCTTAATATGTGTTATCTCTTATAATGATAAAACAAGTTTGTTTAAGTATTTGCAGTGTTTGCCGTTAGATAAAGACTGAAATGTTAATCAATTAAAGAAAGATATTGTCGCATTAAATTGAAAACGAAGTTTAATGTAAAGAAATGCTATACTTGATTCATATTTACTTAAAATGTCCTATACCAAGTCAGGAATATAGCAGTTGATATCAAATTGTTTGTTTCTATATATGTTGCATTCAGTATTTTGTTGTTTTTCTTTTCTCCTATAGCTGAGATGTTTCCCTCTGTTTTTGTTTGTAACCCGGATTTGTTTTCTCTCAATCGATTTATGACTGTTGAAAAGCGGTATACTACTGTTGACTTTATTTAAAGCAGCTTTTACAATGGCAACATCATAGTTGAATTTAATTCAGACCATACCTATGTCTAATAAAACACGAAACTGTAAGTTAACTTACCTATATCAATTTCCACAGACTTTGTTTGTGTATATGTTACGTTATTTATTATGTTGTGCGCTTCACAGATATATTCTCCACTCTTGTTTCGTATAATATTTTCAATGACAAACGGATTTGTCCTAGACATTATAGTGTCGTTCTTGTTATCTTTGTACCATATGTATTTTGGTTCCGGATCTCCATTAGCCTTGCAGGTTAAGGTTATGTTGTCCGTCTTTCTGTCATATTGTCTTTGGTTAGGTTGGTTGTTAATGTTAATTTTTCTTACTGGAACTGCAAATTTGATAGAAATTAAAAGAAATAATAATATCTGGTTATACAAACTATGTTTTTCTTTCAGATTGTTTGTACTTTTGTATAAATCCTAGCCAGCATAATATGATGGTCACGTGATTTTTTTTTCAAAATAACTTTTTCTTGTTTAAACGACTTTTTAGATTCAAATTTATTGCAGTTTCCTGTAGAATGCTTATATTCTTACGTCACCGTTTAAGGAGGTAGTTTTTACCATCTGATCTCAGGTAATTTATTCATGAAAAGCAATCCACGCGGTAGTAAGATTGTAGTAGCCTAGACAATATATGAAGTGGTCGATCAGCTGACATATCAACATATTTAACACGTGTGTGTTATCAACGCGTTTGAAGAATGTCATTTAAGAAATCTAAGCAATTGTTGATTAATTACGTAAATATACTAAGGTTGTTTTTATAAAATGCGTTTGAAACCAAAACATTGTTTTAGCTTTCATATAATACGATCTGCACTGAAAGATGGAAATCTTCAATAAAGAATTTTCAGATGGCAGAGTTGTTCGGATTGGTAATCAGAAGCATGAACATTATTGTGAATAAAATTCAATTTGTCAAATAAAAACATCCTTACCTTTCACTAATAATCGGCTTGGTGCAGACTTATTTGAAGATACTGCTCCAACCATGTCAAAGAAAATGTATTTGCAGATATAGTCCTTTTCATCTGTGCATTTCAATTTGTGAAATGTCAGTGTCACATCAGTTGATGTATCTCTTATTTCTGTCAGTGTTACTCTACCAGAAAGATACTCTCCAGAAGGATGTAGCTTTGAATCTTTTTTGTTAAAAATTGCAATTGGATTTTGATCAGCAAAATTATCCGTTAAGTTTTTGGCAATGATTTGTACACTGATAAACTGTTCATCTTTTTCGGTTATGAATGTGCAAGTTAGACTAGTATGATTATTTTCTAGAAGCTCTGTCGTGTTTGGATTGATGAAAATCTTTCCAGCTAGGGTCCCTGCAACATAATGTTAATCAGATAAAAATACTTATATCATAACGTTTTGTCTTCGATGTTTCCAATTTGCCATTCGTTTTAAAGATTGTATTTTTAGATTTATCGATTATTATCAGTTTGTGCTTTGGACAATAGTTATCTAAGAACAATTTCCTTTAAAAGGTCATACGTATTACTTAAAAATAGGATATTTTCGTTCGTATAGCATAATACAAAAAGGTAAACATTTTCAATAATAATTGTATTTTGAACTTATTTGGTAAAAGTTTCATCATTTTTTCACCAGATATATATTAAAATACAAAAAAAATACTATTAATTTACGTTTTGTTCACGCTAATGGCAACAATTAAAGAGACCTAGAAATCACCATCACATAGTTATTTTAAACGTCATCTTTCTGCATAATTTATGAATATATTATGTTTCTAAATACACCAACGAAATTGATATTCATAAGACTTCAAGATGTCTAATAATTTTATAAGATATCTTATATAGTTTAAAAGTTATCTTGAAGTTAAAATAAATTGTAAAGCAGCTTGTCATAAAGTCAAGACAAATACTACTTTTGTGGGATTTTTAAGCCCTTTTTGGTTTATAGCTCTTTAACGTTTTCGGTCCTTACACATCATTGGCTTTCAAATATATTCGGTTTTGAGCGTACATGCTCAATGTTAATCAAGACAAGCCCTACTGACGCCTGAAATTAAGAACGTGTTGTTTTGAATTTTATTTTATAAGATATCTTAAAAAGTTTATAAGATACTTTTATAGTTTATAAAATATATCATGTAGTAACAAGATATCTTATATAGTTTATAAGATATCTTATATAGTTTATAAGATATCTTATATAGTTTATAAGACATCTTATATAGTTTATATTTTAAAATATCTCAGGGAATTTATAAGATAGCTCATGACATTTTCTATATAAGATATCCTATATGTTATATGAGATATTTTTAATTTAGAATAAATTGTAAAAACGCTTGCCATATGCCTTGATATTTTTTTCTCGTAATTGTCAAACCAAATAACAATTTCTATGTTCCTGCGTCCAAAGTTATTTTGATACAGTCACCAATCGACTCAAAACATGAAAAGGTATATAGACAGAAAAAGAACGAAAGTTGTTTACACAGCTTGTCTATGTTGTCAATCATCTCGAAATCTTCTTTTTTTTACAAAATAGTGAATAAACAGTTACTATCAAATTATGCGTTAAGTTAATATTTGATGAATTTCTTCGTCATATCCATAGACTGTTTGTTTGCGGTATAAGTGTGTTATTTGGTATCGCTGTCTTTTAACATATTGTTCATTCTAGATGTGTAGTTCGTTTTTCAATTTTTGGTGTCTTATCATTTCTATTATAAAACGTGAATGTTTTCTATATTATCCTGAATCCACTTTCTGATATTCTCTTCTTAACGCGATATAGAAGATATTTACTAAACGTTAAATTAAAAGAATAACGAAACATATGTATGGTTGATATGCTTCATGTGCTTATAAAACATAAAACACTCAATCTGCCGTGAGAAAAGTTCTTCTATACAGAATTTTTATTGTGAGCAAGACCATTCTTATATCGATTTAAATAAGAATTTTTACTCGATATTTTATTCTCGGTATAATTCTAAGGAAAGAAAATCTAGAATGTCACTCTGAACTTATTTATTCGGTAGCATGTACTTTGATACTTTCTGTAGTTTTTTATTCATATGATTGTTTTCTAATCTCAACAATTCGGTTCGAACACCGTTTAATTACCTTTTTTGCATATGAAACCCCGGAAGCAGACAACAAAAGCATTAGTTCTTAGTTAAATTCTTTAATTGATAAAGATACAATAAAATTTAAAAATATAGAACAATTTCGGTTGCAATGTCATACGATCGCAACTTGTCATTATGTAAATCAAGTAAAAGAATAAGAACAGGAACTGGTGACACAGAGATAGTATAGCCTTGTAATCTATGTACCATGTTCAAAAACATAATGTGAATTTCCTTCAGTACAATAAGTTTTTTGTATTTTTTATTCTCGAGAGAAAAGTGACTAAAAGATTAAAATAAAAACAGGAATTTTAAGGGTTAAAAAAACAGTCAAAACCATCTTATCATAGATCCGGTTCACCAGAAGGATTTTTAACCTTTAGATAGGTTTATAATTACGATAGATATGTAGTTGAAAATAGACAACGATTGAAGATATTTTACGTGGCCACACAAACCCGTTTTTTTTAAATTTTTTATGGAAAATGCTAGAGCACTAAGTGCAATGCAAAAGCTGATTTAATATATATATAAAATATATATAAATCGTTGGACGGATATGAAACAGTGAGAACACAAATAAAGGAAAGATTTTTTGTAATTTAAAACAAAATCAGCCGGAAAATACCCAATTATCTACTTGATTGATGATACGCATTTTTGTATTACATCCTTTTATAACATAAATATTGCATTTTGTAATAGTATCAGGAAAATATTGATTTTAATCTGTTTCCCGTCACCTACACATGTCAAATGAAAAACAACTAGATATCATTAGAGTTAAATACAACAAATTAGTAAACTACCCTGGACATAATTGTACCCTAGAATTGAAGTAAATGGGCCAAGAAAAAAAATAAAGGAAAAAATTAATTGAAGAATTGAGAATAATAATGTGCTTAAATATTAAGAATGGACAATAAAGGATATAAAAAATAGAAATAGAGTAAAATTGTCATAAATATAGAAAAATGACATGCATGAAGACAACCTACCCTGGCTCTTACCAATGCACTACTCTTTGGTAATACGAGTTTAGTATTCAAACAACACAATGACATAATCTTCTGTTAAGTCGATTGTGAATTATAAAAAAACAAATATCATTCTAAACTCAATTATACCGAAAGATTAACAGTTTAAGTCTACCTGTAATTCAAATCAATGAACATTATGGAAGTGCCCTCTTTCTGTGATTTATCAATCAAAAGTTAGATCAAGATCATTTTTTATCAAAGAAAAAAAGAAAAATGTAGAAAATATATGATGGCCACTTATTCGCCAAAATACATGAACAGCAGTCTCCGCTTGATCTATTTTTTTTTCTCATTGATGATACAGCATGGTGCAATTTATTGTCGGATATTGTTTGTTAAGAGGAGAAAAGCAAGTGCCATTGGTAGACTATCGACTACATGCTTTCCAGTATGGTACACTTTGATATCACCCACGGGTTCATGGGTCATGTAATCACCAGGGTTTTTTTCAGTGTTACGGGTTTGGTTGACTTGTATGTTTTCTTTTTTTTCGGTTTACATTTTATGTGTTTCAATAATTTGTTTTAATTGACGGCTCAATATCAATCAGCTTTAATGCAGATGTATCAGTCTACATGCAATAAATGATTTTACCGCCAATTTGTAATGTTTTCGTTTTGTTATAATTGCATTTAAAAATCATTATGATCTTATATTGATATTCAAATAAAAACACTTACCAAAATTTTGAAAAATAAATTGAAACATACAAATATAAGATAAAATGCGTTGTATTTGATGCATCATTTACCACGAGATCACAACAGGAAAAATTACACGTGGCTAACCATCAATAGTACTTATGTTGTGACCAGTTTACTCGGAACAACACATACTTGGGTTTACTATTGCATATGTACATTCGGAAGACTACTACGTCATATCATGAAATTCCGGGTTTCCCTATGATATATTTTACAGTCATTACCTAGTTGTTAACCCTGATCGGACGTCCCCACAATGATGAGCGACCTAATAAATGACAAATGACTCAAGCCCAGGACTGTTTATTCAGGTAATATAACACATACACATAACCCTATAAATTCATTACACTTATAATGGCGTAGTGATATTGCGGTTTAAAAATAAACTAAAGTATATGAATTTACTTCCTATTTACATCGGAAACGAGAATTTATTTTTACTGTTGATAAATAAACTTTGTTAAACTACAACAGAAAAAAATGTGTGTCGTAAATTGCAACATTCGTAAGCTTTCCTCAAGTCTAAGAATAAATATGTATGAATATACCTAAATATAATTGGCTCAGAATTAAATTTCGTGTACAAAACATTCACAGCAAAACACATATAAATAGATCTAGGCTTTATATGAGGACACGGAAAATGTACTTTTCTGATAATATAATATTGAAAAAGTGTTCAGTCCCCTTTCCCATAATCAGCCTCCTATTCATATACTCTCATAAGACACGTAAGATGAACGAGTTATACATGTTATATGCGAACACTTAAATAACATAATTATATATTAATTAACTCATAGTCATGTGTATCCGACATTCTAAAAAATAAACCTCTGGTTGTACCTGTAATGTTATTTTTATGACAGAAACAAATATGACTACGAGTTAATTAATATATATTTTATTTAAGTGTTACGATTGCGTTTTACTGCACCATGTGCACATTAACAAATCATTTATCAAGGCTGTTGGCGAAGTTGATTAAATTTAAAGCAAATAATACATGTGTCACTTATCTATAAAAAAAATATTATATATTAATTAGACACTAAAAATCGAATAAAGTAATTAACTGTTTTTATAACCAATATATTGAAAACGGTACGTGTTTTCAACCTCGTTTAATTAAACAAATACATTGTTTAAGGTTGCGCTTTGTTAATACAGCTGTTTCTCAAACGACGCCTATTTTGGGAGATTTAGAATATTCATAGATAATTAATTTTGTTTACATACGGGTTCCCAGTTCTGATCTGTAGGTTGCATCTCATAGAGACATAACTTGTGATTTTTACCAGTAAATATACATGTGAATATTGTTTATATTGAAATCTATGGCAACCAAACAGTCGAAGAAGCGGAAGTTAAGAAATTTAGTATTAGTTTAAATTTAACTTTAGAAGTTAGGGGCATATAAACGTTGAAAATATGCCGCACAGCCCTCTATTTTGACCTTTGAAAATGATTAGTTTGTGCACATATGCACCCCGGATTTAATAGTGAATCATGTATTTGAATCAAGTATTATTTCACATTGATCCATCTTAGGAACTCATATTTAACTGAACAACCAAAACACTGACAGCTCCTATTTAATTCCAAAGTTAACATAATGAGTTTCCCATAACATGGCACATATGAATAAACATTTCATTTAATATCTATTAATTATAACAGAATTTTGCTGAATACATTTGTGTTGGTAGCATATATCTGATTAGTAAAACTCCAGTTGAACAAGCAAATACCCTGAATGGCCATGGACATGATGGATTCAGCTATCATTTCAAAACCGTTTCGGTCATATAACTCTTAAACTTTTTTGACTCTCAAAAATACTGGCTTTTTCAAATATTCTACTTTGAGCGTTCCATCTGAAAGTAAATCCTAAACAAAAAATCAGGATGAGTGACTTTTATTAAAGTAATATGAAAAATCAAATTAAAAAAATAGTTTCATAAATATTGAAATTTTGACGTCCCGACACTTATTCGCCAAAATTGTTCCGTTATGCACTGACCTTAACAACGAGACCTTTCGTTATAACTTCGGCGAACGCACAGTGAAAAAGCGAGGAAAAACACGTAAATGGAGAATGTGAACACACGTGTTCTTGATTGAATGATTGTTGTTTGCTTTACGCTGCATTAGCACAAAAAGACTATATCGCGGCGAGAGCTAATTCGAATATTTTCACAATTTTAAGTAAATTTTTAAAATTAGAAAAAAGGTCCTTCAATAATTCTAGAGAAAGCAAATTGATTATTTAAAAAAAAAATCAACACTAAGATAACAATGTGATAACAATTAAAATCGTTTTAAATTTGTACAATATTTTAAAATCTTATAATATATTCTAACTTTTTTTTTAAAATGAAACAATATTTATAATTGGAACACTATTAAAAAAATCATACATATTATTGACGTTGAAATGCTTACTCAAATATCAACAAAGTCAATACAATTAATTAAAATATATTTTATAGTATACTTGAAGTTGCAAAGTAAACATTGTGGTTCATCTTCATTCTTCAAAAGATATAAAGATATTCGTGTGTTACTCTAGTATGACCACGTGCTCTTGAAGGTGAATAGATAAAAAAAACTATTCTTAAAGTATAATACAACAAATCATTTAACAACTGTTAATGAAAAAACTAATTAATGGGAACACATAGAAAATATTAAAAACAAATGTTATAGCTCTTTCGATTCACGTGATCTTTTTTATTGTATATTAATGTAAGGGTCCAGTAAACTTCGGCTAACAACTCGATTGTTTATTAGATTACGATCAACACCCACTGAATGACACATTATTTGTCGGTACTACGTTATATATGAGTAATACATATTTTTTTTTAAACTTGCAAGTAAGAAAACGTTTAGTGTATATGCATACACTGGTTTAATAATTTCGATAATATTTAAATTTAAAGAAACTCGTTTCATATGACTTTAGGTGCAGTTTTATTTTTTGCAATCGAAACCGCTGCATATAGTGCCCTTGGTTATGTCTAGTCACCTTCCAAATATATTTACTTTGATATCCTATAGTCAAATACCTACACTGGTTCAATAATTTCGATAATATTTAAATTTTAAGAAACTCGTTCATATGACTTTAAGTGCTGTTTTTATTTTTTTAAATCGATACCGCTGCAGATATTACCTTTGGTAACATCTAGTCACCTATCACATATATTTAACTTGATTTTCTCGAGTCATCTACCACATATATTTAATTTGATTTCCCCGAGTCACCTACCACATATATCTAATATGATTTCCTCTGGTCACCTACCACATATATTTAATTAGCTTTCCTCTAGTCTACTACCACATATATTTTATTTGATTTCCTCTAGTCACCTACCACATATATTTCATTTGATTTCCTCTAGTCACCTACCACATATATTTAATTAGCTTTCCTCTATATCTAGTCACCTACAACATATATTTGATTTAATTTCCTATGGTCGACTACCACATATATTTAATTAGCTTTCCTCTAGTCACCTACCACATATATTTAATTTGATTTCCTCTAGTCACCTACCACATATATTTAATTAGATTTCCTCTAGTCACCTACCACATATATTTAATTAGATTTCTTCGAGTCACCTACCACATATGTTTAATTTGATTTCCTCTGGTCACCTACCCACATATTTAATTAGCTTTCCTCTAGTCACCTACCACAAAATATTTTATTACCTTTCCTCTAGTAACCTACCACATATATTTAATTAGATTTCCTCTGGTCAACTACCACATATATTTAATTTGATTTCCTCTAGTCACCTACCACATATATTTAATTAGCTTTCCTCTAGTCACCTACCACATATATTTTAATTTGATTTCCTCTAGTCACCTACCACATATGCTTAATTTTGATTTCCTCGAGTCACCTAACACATATTTTTGATTTGATTTCCTTTAGTCATCTACCACATATATTTCATCTGATTTCCTCGAGTCACTTACCACATATATCTAATTTGATTTCCTCGAGTCAGCTACAACATATATTAAATTAGCTTTCCTCTAGTCACCTACCACATATATTTCATTTGATTTCCTGTAGTCACCTACCACATATATTTCATTTGATTTCCCAAGTCACCTACCACATATATTCAATTTGATTTCCTCTAGTCACCTACCACATATATTTAATTTGATTTCCTCGAGTCACCTACTACCTATATTTAATTTGATTTCCTCTAGTCACCTACCACATATATTTAATTTGATTTCCTCTAGTCACCTACCACATATATTTAGTTTGATTTCCTATAGTCACCTACCACATATATTTAATTAGATTTCCTGTAGTCACCTACCACATATATTCAATTAAATTTCCTCCAGTCATCTACCACATATATTTAATTTGATTTCCTCTAGTCACGTACCACATATATTTAATTAGCTTTCCTCTAGTCACCTACCACATATATTTAATTAGCTTTCTTTTAGTCACCTACCACATTTATTTAATTAGATTTCCTCTGGTCACCTACCACATATATTTAATTTGATTTCCTTAGTCACCTACCACATATATTTAATTAGCTTTCCTCTAGTCACCAGCCACATATATTTAATTTGATTTACTCTAGTCACCTACCATGTATGTCTAATTTGATTTCCTCGAGTCACCTACCACATATATTTAATTAGCTTCCTTCTAGTCACCTACCACATATATTTAACTTGATTTCCTCGAGTCACCTACCACATATATTTCATTTGATTTCCTTTAGTAACCTACCACATATATTTAATTTAATTTCCTCTAGTCACCTACCACATATATTTAATTTGATTTCCTCTAGTCACCTACCACATATATTTAATTTGATTTCCTCTTGTCACCTTCCACATATATTTAATTTGATTTCCTCGAGTCACCTACCACATATATTTAATTTGATTTCCTCGAGTCACCTACCACATATCTTTAATTTGATTTCCTCTGGTCACATACCACATATATTTAATTAGCTTTCCTCTAGTCATCTACCACATACATTTAATTTCATTTCCTCTGGTCACCTACCACATATATTTAATTAGCTTTCCTCTAGTCACCTACCACATATATTTAATTTGATTTCCTCTAGTCACCTACCACATATATTTAATTTGATTTCCTCTAGTCACCTACCACATATATTTAATTTGATTTCCTCGAGTCACCTACCACATATATTTAATTTGATTTCCTCTGGTCACCTACCACATATATTTAATTAGCTTTCCTCTAGTCACCTACTACATATATTTAATTTGATTTCCTCTAGTCACCTACCACATATATTTAATTAGATTTCTTCAAAACACCTACCACAAATATTTAATTTGATTTCCTCTGGTCACCTACCACATATATTTAATTAGCTTTCCTCTGGTCACCTACCACATATATTTAATTTGATTTCCTCTAGTCACCTACCACATATATTTCATTTGATTTCCCAAGTCACCTACCACATATATTTAATTTGATTTCCTCTAGTCACCTACCACATATATTTCATTTGATTTCCTCGAGTGACCTACCACATATATTGATTTGATTTCCTCTAGGCACCTACCATATATATTAAATTAGCTTTTAATAAGCTTTCTCTAGTCACCTTCCACATATATTTGAATGGCTTTCTTCTAGTCACCTACCACATATATTTAATTAGATTTTCTCTGGTCACCTACCACATATATTTAATTTGATTTCCTCTAGTCACCTACCACATATATTTAATTACTTTCTCTAGTCACCTACCACATATATTTAATTTGATTTCCTCTAGTCACCTACCAATATTTATTTGATTTCCTTAGTCACCTACCACATATATTTAATTGATTTCTCTGTCACCTACCACATATATTTAATTGATTTCCTCTAGTCACTACCCATATATTTAATTGATTTCTTAGTCACCTACCACATATATTTAATTGATTTCCTCTGGTCACCTACCACATATATTTATTTGATTTCCTCAGTCACCTACACATATATTTAATTGATTTCCTCTAGTCACCTACCACATATTTTATTTGATTTCCTCAGTCACTACCACATATATTAATTGATTTCCTCTAGTCCTACCACATATATTTAATTGTTTCCTCTAGTCACTACACATATATTTAATTATTTCCTAGTCACCTACCACATATATTTAATTGATTTCCTTAGTCACCTACCACATATATTTATTATTTCCTCTAGTCACCTACCACATATTTAATTTGATTTCCTCAGTCACTACCACATATTTTAATTTGATTTCCTCTAGTCACTACCACATATATTTAATTAGTTTCTCTAGTCACCTACCACATATATTAATTTGATTTCCTCTGGTCACCTACCACATATATTTAATTATTTCTTAGTCACCTACCACATATATTTAATTGTTTCCTCTATCACCTACCACATATATTTATTGATTTCTCTAGTCCCTACCACATATATTTAATTTGATTTCCTCGGTCACCTACCACATATATTTAATTTGTTTCCTTAGTCACCTACCACATATATTTAATTGATTTCCTCTAGTCACCTACCACATATTTAATTTGATTTCCTCAGTCACTACCACATATATTTAATTTATTTCCTCAGTCACTCCACATATATTTATTTGATTTCCTCTAGTCACCTACCACATATATTTAATTGTTCCTCTAGTCACCTACCACATATATTTAATTGATTTCCTCTAGTCACCTCCACATATATTTATTGATTTCCTTAGTCACCTACCACATATATTTAATTAATTTCTCTAGTCACCTACCACATATATTTAATTTGATTTCCTTAGTCACTACCACATATATTTAATTATTTCCTCTGTCACCTACCACATATATTTAATTTGATTTCCTCTAGTCACCTACCACATATTTTAATTTGATTTCCTCAGTCACCTACCACATATTTAATTGATTTCCTCTGTCACTACCACATATATTTAATTGTTTCCTCTAGTCACTACCACATATATTTAATTTATTTCCTCTAGTCACCTACCACATATATTTAATTTGATTTCCTCTAGTCACCTACCACATATATTTAATTTGATTTCCTCTAGTCACCTACCACATATATTTAATTTGATTTCTCTAGTCAACTACCACATATATTTAATTTGATTTCCTCTAGTCACCTACCACATATATTTAATTTGATTTCCTCTGTCACCTACCACATATATTTAATTTGATTTCCTCTAGTCACCTACCACATATTTAATTTGATTTCTCGAGTCACCTACCACATATATTTAATTGATTTCCTCTAGTCACCTACCACATATATTTAATTTGATTTCCTTGAGTCACCTACCACATATATTTAATTTGATTTCCTCTGTCATCTACCACATATATTTCAATTTGATTTCCTCAGTCACCTACCACATATATTTAATTAGCTTTCTCTGTAGTCACCTACCACATATATTTAATTTGATTCTTCTAGTCACCTACCAATATATTTATTTGATTTCCTCTAGTCACCTACCACATATATTTAATTTGATTTCCTCTAGTCACCTACCACATATATTTCATTTGATTTCCTCGAGTCACCTACCACATATATTTAATTTGATTTCCTCTAGTCACCTACCACAATATATTTAATTAGCTTTCCTCTAGTCACCTACACATATATTTAATTTGATTTCCCTCTTGTCACCTACCACATATATTTATTGATTTCCTGAGTCACCTACCACATATATTTAATTTGATTTCCTTAGTCACTACCACATATCTTTAAATTTTTTCCTCTAGTCACCTACCACATATATTTAATTGTCTTCTTTTAGTCACCTACCACATATATTTAATTAGCTTTCCTCTGTCACCTACCACATATATTTAATTTGATTTCCCTAGTCACCTACCACATATGTCTAATTTGATTTCCTCGAGTCACCTACCACATATATTTAATTTGATTTCCTCTAGTCACCTACCACATATATTTAATTAGCTTTCCTCTAGTCATCTACCACATAATTTAATTTGATTTCCTCTAGTCACCTACCACATATATTAATTAGATTTCCTCGTAGTCACCTACCACATATATTTAATTTGATTTCCTTAGTCACCTACCACATATATTTCATTTGATTTCCTCTAGTCACCTACCACATATGTTTAATTTGATTTCCTCGAGTCACCTACCACATATATTTAATTTGATTTCATCGAGTCACCTACTACATATATTTAATTTGATTTCCTCTAGTCACCTACCACATATATTTAATTAGCTTTCCTTTAGTCACCTACCACACATATTTCATTAGCTTTCCTCTAGTCACCTACCACATATATGTAATTTGAAATAAATCTAGTTACCTACCACATATATTTAATTAGATTTCCTCTAGTCACCTACCACATGTATTTAATTTCATTTCCTCTCGTCACCTATCTCATATATTTAATTAGCTTTCCTCTAGTCACCTACCACATATATTTAATTAGCTTTCCTCTAGTCATCTACCACATATATTTAATTAGATTTCCTCTGGTCAACTACCAGAGATATTAAATATTAAGTTTCCTCTGGCCACCTTCAACGTATATTCACTGTGATTTCCTATAGTCAACTTTCTACACTGGTTCAATGATTTTGATAATACTTTATTTCAAGAATATCGTTCCATATGATTTTAAGTGCTTTTTTATACAGGTACTGTCTTTGGTTACGTCTAGTCACCTTACATAGATATTGACTTTGTATACCATATACGTCTGGTAACCTACCTATCACGTTTACTGTGTGTACATGGGTCATCGTACACGGTTGTTTTCTCTGGTGACATCTGGCCACCTTAAACAGATAATGACTGTGTTTACGTCTGCACCGATATTTACTTCCACAACCTCGGGTAACATACTACACATGTTGATTGTGGTCACCTCTGGTAATCTTAAACATATATTTTCTGTCAACTCACACATATATTGACCTTGATTACCTCTGGTAACTAACTTTAAATGTTGACTTTGGTCACCGCTGGACACCTAACAAAGATATTAACTTAAGTTACTTTTGGTCAATTAACACTGATATTGTATTGTCTCTGGCATAATTATGCATATAAATGACAAAGGCTACGAATATGTGTGCCGAGGTGCACTTTACCATTATTTTGCCTTCGAGCTCTATAACTAGTTACATATCAAATAATAATGGATCTTATTTTGTTCATTTGCATACACATTTGAACATCTTGTGGACTAAACGAGTCCGATAACATATTTTGGTGTCATATTGTCCACTTATAGAAGAAGTTATTTTGATTCATTACTGTTTTTTTAATGGAGGTTGGGGGATTGTAGTTGAGTACCACTATATTGAATTATCTTCATCACCCTGTTTTTACATCTTCGAACCTAACTAACGTTCTATGTTGCATGAATATTAAGATTTATATACGTTGTTGCATGTAGCGTATTGGTTCTTGAAAGACAAACATTCCATGATAGCATTGATCAAGATTACATCAACATGTAAAATTTTAAGGATAAATTAAAATAAAGGATCCCTCAAACGGGGTTTCCTTTTTGTCAAATAAATTTTGGATACATATGGTCAAAAATATCAAATCTGTATACCCATATTTCGAATGATTAACCTGGTCACCAAATAGAAATTAAATTAGGTTTTCACCGGTCACCTTTCACAGATATATACTTTGTACCCAAAAGTTGTCGTCCACAGGTATTTGGTTAGTTACCCATGATCACTCTTAATTTCACTCTGGTAGGTTAACACATATATTGACTTACCCATGTTTGCCATATACAGATATACAGAAAATGACTTTTGTGACCTCTTGTCACTTTATAAAGACATTGATTTTTTTTCTAAATATCACACTATACAGATATTGACATCAAATGATTTTTCCAGTACATACTACACAGATATTGAGTGTGATCAACCTTGGTCGTCCTTCAATGGAAATGACTGATAACAATGTTTTACTTTATACTGATATAGAATTTGGTTACCCAACGTTACTCAACAAAGACATTGATTTTGTTAACCCATGGTCACCTTACAAAGATATCGGCTGTGGTAACGTCTGTTCACCATAGAAAGATCATGAATGTAGTAACAGCTCGTTCCTATTACACTGATAGTGAATGCTGGTAATATAATACAGGTATTAACTTTAATAACCTCTGGTCTTTTTCCATTGATATTCATTTAGGTTATCTTTGGTCATCTTACAATAATAGTTACTTTTGTAACATTTGGTGACCTGACGAAATTATTTAATGTGATTGCCTCTGGTCATCTTGGACAGATATGAACTTTAGTAACAAATATTAACCTCATCGTCCACGTACCCAATCATTAAACATGGATTGAATTTAGTTATCTATGGTAAATTTTTCATAAATATTGGATTTTGTTAATATCTATCTCGTATACATACATATGCATATGGTAACATTTGTTGAAACATTGCTCACACATATATTCAATATGGTTACATTGGTGGTGATGCTACACAGAAATTGGACCATTAATTATCCTGGTCTTTTAACAATTTCAAAAAATTAGTTTGATTAAGCAAATATTGTATTTTGTTCAAACTCTGATCAGTTTAAACAATTAGTGACTTTAATTAATCCTTGTTAATGGAAAACACACATACAGTTGGATTTCCTTGATCATGGTTGCTTTACCAGGTTACAACCAATCATACCGATATCTCCATAGGTTGAAGCCCTCAATTTAAAAAAAATGAATTTAATTATGTTTTAACGAATGAGTGTTTAAACATTTTTTAATTGAAATTGATTACTAGTTGGATTCATCTAAAGCGTTTATGGAAGATCTTTGTACATAAATTTGGATCACCCTTAGAAAAAACTTTTCAAGGTATCAGATTTGCTAAACTTGATTGTCAACAGTACAAGTTGTAAATTATTCAAAGTCATCCGGAAACCGAAAGAAAAATGGAAATGAATAGGAATTTGAACTGGCAAACAGTGCATGAACCTGATGCTATTGATAAGTCAGACAAGTTTACCAAAATAAATTTAGTTACTTTATATCTATCATTATACAAAAGTTTCTTATAAATGAATCGGTTACATAACTAGGTCTTAAATATTAAATTACTCATTTTGGTTCGGACTACAGAAACGGGAGATTTTACTCATAACAGTATGAAAATATCAATCATATATATATACATTAACCCATTAAATTTTAGATAAACTGAATTACTTTTTTCGCAATAGCAGACGCTTTTCTTTATTTTTAATCACAAGACAAGAGTCTTTGGGGAATATTCTACCTTTTAAAGGGCATGCATCAGTCATTTGAATGCAAAAAACCTTGAAGTTGAGATGAAAAAATTAAAAGTCACAGTATGCGAGACATCGGAAATACTACTGCAGCGGCAAAGCTTTTTATTTCATAAGGTAGAAAACCTCATAACACTGTATGCAGATAAATGTACCTAATGTTAGAAGGTCAACAAAATGTGGTGTAGGGAATAATTGTTAGGGGTACATGTCATCCGTGTGGGTTTTATCTGACCATGACCTCGTTTTCATGGTTCATTTGTCAACATTTGTTTGTTGTGTTTTGTCTGTCTTTCAATTACTATAAGCAGAAGTTGTAAGGAGTGATTGTAACGTGTACATGTCTGTCTGTCAAATAAAATATGAATATGAACTCATTTACATGGTTCATTGGTCATTGTTGAATTGTTGTGTTTTGGTCTGTTTTTCAATCATAATAAGCAATACACATGATACATGAAGGTCAACTGTATAAAATAAAGGTAAGGTGTACATATCTGTATGGCTGGATTAGCATGAACTTGATTGCATTGTCGTTTCAAATGTTGAGTTCTTGTGATACTTAGTTGGATTTTTTTTAACTTTTATAAAAAGACTTTCAACATAAAAACAATAATCAGTAAAGAAGTCAACACATTTCAGCGTGTTCACTCTTGTTATTCCTTTTGTGTCGTTATGCGAGAGTGTGATTACAATTAACAATGCTGAAACTTTTTAAATCGTTTCTTTATTATGGTGTTTTCCTGGTTCAAACTTTATTTATTCAAATAAACATAAACATTATCAGCCATGTCTGCATGTTTATATAAGTTTATGGGTTTTTTTTATTTCTGAACCTTTGCCTTTTTATTTCAATTGAGAGATATTGGTTCTGCTGGTCCTTTTTAAAATATCTAAAATTGTCACACTATATCTTCTTATGCCAAAGTCCTGTAATTTATTTGCATCATCCGTAATAATTATATAAAATGTGAACTTGGCATGCCATACTTGATGAAATGCAGACATGAAAGAAAGCTTTCTTCACCTACGTGTCAACGAAGTTTCAAATTCCAATGTAATGATTTCTTCATTTAAAAAACAAAACTTATCTTTGACATGAAGGATGAACTTGATTACAACAGAAATTATAGGTTTTCATCTCCATGTGGATATGTAAAAATGAAAGACTTCAAATTATCATTGCTATCACTGTTTCCGTAGGACATCAAATTGTGTATGTAACCAACAAGATTTAGCACTGAAGACAAACATTGACATTTTTTTCCGAGTTAGAACAGCCACATGCTGCAAGATAAAACTAGTATGGACTACTAACACAAAGGTTCCTGGTTCGATTCCCGTCTGGGATGAAAATTTCAGGAACTGAATTTTCGGCTCTCCCTTGACACCATTTGCGAGTATGGTCTCGAGGAAACGATGATAGTCCGTCGGAAGGGGACGATAAATGGCTGACCCTTGTTAAGAGAGATCCATATCTCTTGCACGTTAAAGACACCCTTGTAGATTTCGAAAAAGAGCAGGCTAATGCCGCTTCAAGGTAGTATTCGCACCCGCAAAGTGGAAAGGGATTCATATAAGTTGCAAAACTTGTATCCCAATCCACTATAAATAAATATGTTTAAACTAAAACTAGTATGAACAATGATTGAAACTTATCGAAACAAAATTTCAATTTACTCATTAAATTACTCATTTCTACCATCTGCATGACTTCATCATTTCAGATAGCAATATTCATGAACAAGTAAATGAAAACCGTGGCCCACAAATTTAATGCGAAACGAAGATGTTTATTTTTACAAAATGTACCGTTAACCATTTTTTTTTTTATAATTTTTTTTATAATTTTTTTTTTATTTATCATGGATTAACAGGCATTTACATAAATTATCTATAGTGGCACATAATAAAGCAAGCAAGAAAAGTAAGCATAATCAAGCAAATAAGAGTAAACAAAACAAAAATACTAATAATATGATATGATATAAAGGAATATGGATGAAGTATACCATTTTCATCAAAAAATATACAGTGATAAAGGAAATAACATTTCAAGCACATCTATACATAATAATTCACTATTTAATTAATTAATGACTTTGTCCCAGGGGTTCCAGTACATGTTATAATCTTTCACACTCATATTTTTTGAGGAAATATGTTTTTCTAAAATTATATTTTCTTTGATATAGTTTTTAAGTCCCTCTATATGAGGTTTTTCTTCTTGCATCTATGATCTGTATATAAAATACTTTACTAGTAAAATGACTTTATTTTTTATAAAATTTAGTTTATAGTTATCATAAAGTCCAAACATGACTATATCTGCATTTGGTGGAATTTCAATATGTGTTGTTTCAAAAATCCAGGCATTCAGATGGTGCCAAATGTCTGCTACAATATGACAGCCCCACAATAAGTGCTCTATGCTTTCTGGTTCTTCCTTCTTTCATCTTTAAAAGTAAAGTATTAGTACCTAAAATACGGTGAATAATTCGGTATTGAAACCAACAGAGCTTGGTATTTTTTGAAATTTTAGTGACACAGTTATGGATTTTTTTTCAATCTCCTACAAAGTTATTCAATATACCCTCCCATTTTCGCTCAGCTGCTATTACAACTGGTATCACACATTGATTTAATATATTATACATTTCTTTTGAACCTTTGTTTGACTTGAAAAAAATGTTAATATGGGAAACATGTGTATGCAAGATTATAAGCTCAGTCAAACATTTATGTGGGTTTTTTTTCACCAGTATTTACTAATTTTTACAGTGCAAGGGGAGTAACTCTTTATGGTTTCATTTACTGTGTCAGAAAACTGGGTCATTCAATCAACAGATGCTCAAAGGAAGTAAATATGCGTAAAGAACTAAATGAAAGTGAAACATAGAGACAAATAAATGAACAAAGTATGACAGTCATTATTTAAATAAGACAACAAAAACAAAATAAGAATAACAGAATGAAAAAAAATCAAATATGACATCGAGTTACAAGAGCAAACATGTGAATGACTTAATGTTGTAATATTCATTTTACATGGTTTTATTTTGTTTATAATTTTATTTCATGTCAGTGTATGTCTTTTCTAATAAATGCATGTACTGTGGCTGGATGCATGCATTTGGAGATATGAATCTGATACAAAGTTTATTTCAGTGTCTTGGACCATTATCCCATTTTCATAACAAACTTAGAATAAACAAACTTTTTAATTTTAAAAAAAAACACAACTAACTCAAATCATGCTCATACATTCCTGAAAAAGTGTTTGTTTTAATGTATCATAAAATTGAGAATGGAAATGGGGACTGTGTCAAAGAGACAACAACCCGACCAAATAAAAAACAACAGCAGAGGGTCACCAACAGGTCTTCAATGTAGCGAGAAATTCCCGCACCCGGAGGCGTCCTTCAGCTGGCCCCTAAACAAATATATACTAGTCCAGTGATAATGAACGCCATACTAATTTCCAAATTGTACACAAGAAACTAAAATTAAAATAATACAAGACTAACAAAGGCCAGAGGCTCCTGACTTGGGACAGGCGCAAAATGCGGCGGGGTTAAACATGTTTGTGAGATCTCAACCCTCCCCCTATACCTCTAACCAATGTAGTAAAGTAAACGCATAACAATACGCACATTAAAATTCAGTTCAAGAGAAATCCGAGTCTGATGTCAGAAGATGTAACCAAAGAAAATAAACAAAATGACAATAATACATAAATAACAACAGACTACTAGCAGTTAACTGATATGCCAGCTCCAGACTTCAATTAAACTGACTGAAAGATTATGATTTCATCATATGAACATCAGGCACAATCCTTCCCGTTAGGGGTTTAGTATCATACCATCATAACATATATGAGAAGAACATAACCCGTGTCATGCCAACAACTGTTTTTAGAATAAATGTGTTTAGTTCCGATGCAAAGACCTTATCAGTGACTCAATATTAACGCCAAAATATGCAATCTTTAATGACTTGACAACAGTATCGTAATTATATCCCTTCTTAATAAGTCTATTCAAAGGTTTTGTAAGTTTCTGAGGTGAATACTGACACCTTTGTGCTTTATAAAGAATATTACCATAAAAAATTGGATGTGAAATACCTGAACGTATTAGAAGTCTGCATGTTGAGCTATATTTACGAATGATGTCTTTATACCGATGATAAAATTTAGTAAATGTTTTGACTAGTTTGTGATATCGAAAACCCTGGTGTAATAATTTTTCAGTAAAACATAAATTTCTATCGTTAAAATCGAAAACATTGTTACATACACGAGCGAATCGTACAAGTTGAGATATATAAACACCGTAAGATGGTGACAAGGGAACGTCACCATCTAAAAACGGATAATTAACGATAGGAAATGAAAAATCATCCCTTTTATCATAAATTTTAGTATTCAGCTTTCCATTAGTGGTAGAGATATCAAGATCGAGAAAAGGGCAGTGGTCATTGTTAGTATTAGCTTTATTTAAAGTAAGTTCAACAGGATAAATTTCATTAATATACATACTGAAGTCGTCATTATTGAGAGCCAAAATATCATCCAAATATCTAAAAGTATTATTAAATTTGTTTATCAGATGTTGTTTCGATGGGTCTTTGCTTATTTTTGTCATAAATTGTAACTCATAACAATACAAAAACAGGTCCGCAATAAGTGGTGCACAGTTAGTCCCCATTGGAATTCCGATAATCTGACGATATACGGAATCTCCAAAGCGAACAAAAATGTTATCTAGTAAAAATTCAAGGGCATATATAGTATCAAAGCATGTCCAATTAACATAGTTTTTTTGTTTATTGCTACTAAAAAATGACCTAAAAGAGTTTGAACATATATATTCACATTCTGATTTTTTGAATGCCCATTTAATTAGGTGTGTGAATTTTTTCTTAATGAGAATGTGAGGCAATGTGGTATACAGGGTAGAAAAATCAAAACTTTGAACAGATTCAAAATCACCAATATAAGCATGCAATTTATCAAGTACTTCCAACGAGTTCTTGACACTCCAAAAGTAATTTATTCCACTATTTTCGAGGGCCTTATTTGAACAATTTATTATCAGGTTTTTAATTGTACCAAGTGTGCTGGTAAGAAGAATAGACAATTTAGTAGTTGAACAATGGCTTGAAGACGAAATAAATCTATATTTGTAAGGGGTTTTGTGTAGCTTCGGAAGCCAATACATAGTTGGGACTTTCATTGTATTTGGCTCTGCTTGTAAAGCGGTGGCTAACAGTTTATGTTTGTTACAGATTTCGTTTTCTGAAAATGGAGTCAGTTGGAATGTTGGTGAATTGGTGATTTCCTTTTTCAGAACCTCAATGTAAAGTTTACGTCAAACAATAATAATATTATTATCAGCTTTATCTGCCGGGACAAAAACAAATTCCTTGGCTAGTTCTTTTAGTTTATGTTTGATACGAGAAATAGGTTTATTGTGGTTATTGTTTATAGTAAAATGTTCTTTAAAATTTTGAATACGTATATCAACTATCTTCATTACTGAATTAAAAAAAGAGTCCAAAGATTTTTTGTCAGCTTTTTCCCGTTTTATCCATTTCATACAGTAAGTATGGAGTGAGTCGTGGATGATATTACGACACTCATTCCAATTAATATTTGACGGGGGACGATATTTAGGTCCTTTACTGAGGAATGATTTTAACTCTCGGTCTTGAACGATGTTGAGATCTCCTGTTATAACATGGGAAATGGGTCCATAAATATATTCGGAATTACTGCAATTACATGAAGTAGGTGTATTTTCACTGATATTAACATCTTTACAGATATTTAGTATTCTCTGTAAATAAATAAATAAATAATATATATATATACAGTAGCTTCCTGAAAGGCTGAAAGAAAACCATATTGTGTAACCTTTTAATATAAATGTTAATCTGGCCAAGAACTACAACCTGGCTGTGGAACGAATTCTTTCGGACTTGAATTCTGACATAGCTTTGGTTTTAACTTATGTTTTTTATATCCACTAATCAACCTTTTTCGCACTCTCTTGTTTAACAAGAAATCTATAGCCTGTTTTTTGCGAGCTTTTAACCTGTTCAATTTGACACGTAAACTTTTTTGATATGCACAATCATATATGTCACGTTTACGTATTTTTTTCAGAGCCACTACAGCACGAGACTATCTACCTAGACCACAACCAACAGCTTTTAGGGTCTTAGCCAATGCAACATCCCTTTTATTATTGACTTTCAAGACTGCTGCAGATGCACGGCCTAAGGCATTACGTGAAAAATTCTTATTCTTAGGTAGGTATGTACAAGTCCTATTGACGGACTCGCACTTATTAGTATTGCTGAAAAATTGCATCTGATTTAGTGCAGTCTGAGACAGTTTCATTTCTAACAATGATTCTATTAATAATTTGTCAGTCTTATTTGGTTTCAAAGACCCATTTTGTAAACCATGACTGCTAAGGTTAATAGATTTGTACCACCAACTAGTTTTTATACCACCATTACAAAGTGTTATGCTCCATCTACACGTATCGCTACAATTACCACTATAACAATTCATGACAGACTTAACAATGCGGGGCAAACATTTTGAAATTTGTTGTCGGTCACCATTATATTTTGCAAATAAACATTTCATTATACCATGTGAACGTTATTTTAAATCATTGGCAAAAGCTATTTTAATATCATTTCTTTGGGCCTTTGTAGCTCCAGGGAACATACCGACACTAAATTTTGCTCGCAATACCTCACGGAACTGACTTTGACCCCGGTGTATAGTATCAGCCAGTCTATTTACTGACCATAAAGGGTCAAATATTTCTTGCATTGCTTCTTGTAAACCTTGTACACTTTTTGCATCCCCATCAGTAGTACAATAGTCCACAAGTACATCATGTTTAGCAATTTTTTTACCTATTACATACCCAAGATCCTTCTCACTCAAAGGATCATACCTATTTGTATTTGATGTGCAGTACTCGTGATTAGGACATTCAATGTCATAACTTTTACCGCGTAACCATGCACCAACCCAGCAAAGTTTGTGCAAAAGGTGAAAACCAATGATATCCTGATTGTCAGTTTCATTTTCACAGGCAATACCAATAACTTGTGATGCATTTTGTCCCATTTTATGCCTACTTTTTATATGCACACTCTGATAGGTACCATCCATTTGTAATTTTACAGGACTATTTTTATTTAACCCTAAGGTTTGATTTCTCTTTCTGAAACTCTCAACCACTTGTTCGGTTTCGTTTTCAGCAAGTTTTACAACCTTATCACAAACATTATTTGCTATTCTCTGCATTGTTCCTTTTGACGTAGGAGGAATACATGAACTAGTTAAAAGTAGTCGCGCGCTATCATTACCAATATTACAGTTTATCACGCCAGTTTGAAACCCATAGTTTATTGTAGCACTCTTGCGACCAGGACGTCCTGTGTTAATTTCTCTAAATAGGTTATATTTTTCTGAAATAAATTTACACTTGGTACACTTCATTTCCCAAATCCAGCCAAGACCCCATTGAGTCTCTTGTACCAGTTCAAAATGTTGAACAACACACTTTGGACTTTTATTTAAATGACAAATTATAAGACTATTGATCACTAAAATATTAAGGTCTCTATCTACTGTTCTATTTTCAGTACTTTTCTCCTCTAGATATTCATCTTAATAATCATCTGACAATTTATGCGGTCTTAATAGTTTGACTGTAGTCGCACATTTTTCAGTTTGTGGGGCTACATAAGATTTTTTATCGTAACTCTCTTTTGAGTACAGTTTGAATTCCTTTTCTGTAAGGCGGGGTAACCAGACAGATTCTGTGGTGTTTTTAGGTGTCAAATCTGTAGTGGAATTAGAAAATTTAAGTTTAGGTGGTGCATGTGAAACTTGCATAGATAAATTTTTTAAAACCTGTGTAGATGGAGGTGTAGATGGAGCTGTAGATGGAGCAACACCATTAATAACACCACAACCTTGATCTGTTGTTAGGGATACAAAACGCAATAGATGGGCTTGGTTACCAACCTTATATTGTTTTCTTTTCCTTTTCCCTTTCATTATTGAATAAATACACACTCTGTTATTTTTGTACAATTCTAAATTATGACATCATAAAGTCATGACGTCATAAAAGCGATGACGTCACAATGTTATCTTAACCAAAGAAAAGCACCATTTTTCCCTATTTGAACACTCACACAAAAAGAACTCTAAAATGGTTATTACTTGATGGATTTTAAAACTAAAACCTGTTTTAGAATGCTCTGTGAATGATCTTAACAGTTATATAAAAATGTTCTATTCCTTCAATAAAAGAAACAAATATCAAAAACATTATTTTCTGAGTGAAAAAATCCTTAAATCTACCTTATTTACAGTAAAAACACAATATTTTCATGGTTTATCATCTAAACATGATGATTTTTATAAAGTTAGTAAGGTAATGAAGGTTTGTTGAAAGGCACTTTAAGCTATAAAAAGTCTTAATCAATGTCTAAATTGTGAATTGATAACATATGGATTTTGTGCTTTTTTTCTACTAAAAGATATAAGGAACAGTAATAAGCATGCTTACTTAAAAATACTAAAAATTAACTTATTTTATTTCAGATGCGGAAAAAAACTTCACAGAATTGTTCGAAAAGGTGTACCGAAGGAATTCATCCTGCAATACAAGTGGAATCTGACATTTGCTGATCTAATATGGGTCAGGGTCCCTAATGGACCTTGCGATGAGGAACTCAGATGACGTAATTAAAAAACAATATTAGTCCGCCATACAATTGTGGATGCTGTGATTTTAAAAATGGACATAAATGAACAATAAGAACTGTTTTATAGAGCTGATGTGATGAGAAAAGAAATATGTAGATTTGACCTGAAATAGATTATTAGAAAGGACAATTTTTTTATTGAATTTTATGATCAGAATTTTGGGATTATTTCATGTGGAGAGTGACATTTTTCACCATCTTCCGGGGTCCAGCAATTTGCGAAAAAAGTAATCTCACTTGCCACCCCGAAAATTTCTCCAGACATGTATAAATGTATCAGCTTCGATATGAGCCATCATACATGTTCAAGTAAACGATATGGACTGAGCAACGGAGGAAAACGTTACCATAACCGCCTATGTAGAATTAATTAAAAATGTTGACCCAACTCTGTAAAATTTATATTTTGTGTAGCAGTAAATAATTTGATCCACTTTGAATTTGAATTAAATAATCTTCTAACCCAGGTCAATTTTAGCCCTTGTATAAAATTTCTCAAATTAATCATTTTTAAACCACCTCTGCAGTATTCTTGACATAAGAGCTCCCGATTTACCTTGTCGGGTTTACCATCCCAAATGACTATGTTTTTTACTTCCTATCCATATAACATTTGTTTTATCTAAGTTAATTTTCAGTCCTGATATCTCAGCATAGAATTGTAAGATACGGAAGGATGCATCTAAAGAGGAAGGAGATCCATCTAAAATAAGTGATGTATCATCAGCATATTGAGGACTGAAAATTAACTTAGATAAAACAAATGTTATATGGATAGGAAGTAAAAAACATAGTCAAGATAAAATATGCGTAAAGTGGGGATTGAAATGGGGTTCCAGTACCTTCAAATTATTGGGTATCACGTTTTGTGTTGATTTGAATAGAATGTTAAATCTAAATTATGCTCCTCGAATTCAAGAAATAGAAAGTATTATACAAAAATGGTCAAAACAGTCGCTTACTCCGTTTGGTAAAATAACTATTATAAAATCTTAAATTATATCAAAATTGAGTCATCTGTTCTTATCCATCCCTAGTCCAAATGAAAATGTACTACAACAACTCAATAGTAAAATTTATGCTTTCATTTGGGATGGTAAACCCGACAAGGTAAATCGGGAGCTCTTATATCAAGAATACTGCAGAGGTGGTTTAAAAATGATTAATTTGAGAAATTTTATACAAGGGCTAAAATTGACCTGGGTTAGAAGATTATTTAATTCAAATTCAAAGTGGATCAAATTATTTACTGCTACACAAAATATAAATTTTACAAAGTTGGGTCAGCATTTTTAATTAATTCTACATAGGCAGTAATGTTAACGTTTTCCTCCGTTGCTCAGTCCATATCGTTTACTTGAACATGTATGCGGATTGGTATACGTCGGTGAAACGAAAGGAAGGCTAAACAAACGTATGTGCGGTCATAGATCAGACATTAACCTCAATGCTAACGACATTCTATATAATAGCATTTCAATCAGCCCGATCATTCCATCGTTTCTATGACAGTTCGCATTATCGAAAAGATATACCATAGCTCTAACAATTCTTATCTTTCAACGACTCTCCGTAGACAAAAAGGAGACTACTGAACTAGACAATTGGGAACTGCAACACCGTATGGCTGCAATGACAAAATTGATGGTATAGGTATTCTATCTAGTCCTTCGTGTAACTCGGTGAATGTGATGAATATTTTCAACTCGACTCCTCGACATAGACGCAGTCATGGTCATCGTCATTATACATCACCTTCTCTGCATGATGTCTCTATTAATGACTTGCTGTCATTTATACAAAAGCCGTTAGGTATTCATCTCATTCGCACGAAACTTTATTCATTACCCCTTTCAAAACTTCATTCTCTGTTCAATTTATGTTTGGAATCCACTGTTACAAACCCTCATTCAAACCAATAAAAACTTCAAGCTATAATTTCGGATATTGCAAGTCACAGACTTTTCAAGCCAGTTCGCATTGGAAAAGATGAAAAAGAGAAAAGATCTTTTCTAAATCTTTCCTTTGCCAACAAAGGTCTCGATGGCGTCAACCTAGGCAATATCCTTCATCATAAATTAGTTCAATCGAAAATACCTCCTTATTTCAAAGACCAGTCTGCACCAATAATTTCTTATACCTATACCAAACCTATTGCAACTAAAATTTTCAATTACAAACGCGTTTTGCAGAATCTCGATATTGACGACTTCAAGTCTAAACCTCCTGACTGCACTTGTGCTAGTTCCCAATTCATATATAATCCTGCTGGCCACGTTATTACCGGTGACCTTAACATTGTTTATAACACTTTTCTACGAAATGTCCGAAATATCGTGAGCCTAAATCCATCAATTGGATATACAACTTTAAAATTTTGATGGACTCAGTCGCGGATTATGCCAGGCAATGGGCTAAACGTAAAAAGGAAGACGTAGACACTCTATCCGAATGGATTAAGGCAGTGAGGTCGTTAATACAAATCAGAATCAAGAAACTGAATGGGTCCATCAATGCCCATGCTACGTCAATCTTTAAAGACCCAAATGTTGCTAAACACTTATCCGACCTCCATGATAAATATGTTGTTGTCCCCGCAGACAAAGTCCCAAATAACATCGTTTTTGTCTGTAAAAGTCACTACATTAATTGCTTGATAAACGAATTAGGTATAGACAATTCACTTGGAAACTCAACATATACCCTCAAGACACTTACCAAAGAGGAAATCCTGGATAATCATAGGTCTGTTCTTTGTTCCTTTGGTATTTCAACCAAAGATGAAGAACTGGATCTTCCATCACTGTATTGGATACCTAAACTACATAAGTGTCCTTACAAACAACGGTATATTGCTGGGTCTTCCAAGTGCTTTCTAAATTATTAACATCTATTTTATCAGCAATCAAAGACGGGCTTCAAAGTTATTGTGAAACTGCCTATTCTAGAGGTGGCGTGAATCAGATGTGGATACTTAAAAATTCCAAAGATCTTTTAGAGTACATACAATCTAACTCTCTTTCATCTTGTAACAGTATTAAAACATTTGACTTTTCTACTCTTTACACAAGTATTCCACATTCCAAACTAAAAGACAAATTGAAAGAGTTGGTATTACTTTGCTTCATAAAAAAGAATGGCCAACGTAGATACAAGTATCTTGTCTTAGGGAGGGATAAATCATACTTTGTAAAGAATCACTCTGATTCAAACAGAAAATTCTCTGAAACCGATATTATCAAGATGCTTGATTTCTTGATTGACAACATATTTGTAACGTTCGGAGGACGTGTTTTTCAACAGACTGTCGGCATCCCAATGGGAACAAACTGTGCCCCCTCTACTTGCCGACTTGTTTTTTTTATTATTATGAGGCTGACTTCATGCAGGAACTTCCTAGGAAGAAAGATAAGAAGTTAGCAATATCCTTTAACTCTACTTTCCGCTATATAGATGACGTTCTTTCACTAAACAATTCAAAATTTGGTGACTATGTGGAACGCATCTATCCCATCGAATTGGAGATAAAGGATACTACAGATACAGTTAAGTCGGCTTCATATCTTGACTTACATCTAGAAATTGACAATGAGTGTCGGTTGAAAACAAAACTTTACGACAAAAGAGATGATTTCAGCTTTCCAATTGTGAACTTTCCATTTCTAAGTAGCAACATTCCAGCAGCACCTGCATACGGGGTATATATCTCCCAATTGATATGATATTCCCGTGCTTGCATTTCCTATCATGATTTTCTTGATAGAGGGTTACTGCTCACAAGGAAGCTATTAAACCAAGAGTTCCAAATGGTGAAGTTGAAATCATCCCTTCGTAAATTTTACGGACGCCATCACGAGTTGGTTATGGAATAACCGTTTCACAAATGATATCGAATATGTTCCTTACGTCGTAACTACAATCCCCTTCCCTTTCATGAATGTGACCTACCGAATAAGACTATTTACCGAATTTGTAATCACATAAGCAACACGACGGGTGCCACATGTGGAGCAGGATCTCCTTACCCTTCCGGAGCACCTGCGATCACCCCTAGTTTTTGGATGGGTTCGTGTTGTTTATTCTTTAGTTTTCTATGTTGTGTCATGTGTATTATTGTTTTTCTGTTTGTCTTTTTTCATTTTTAGCCATGGCGTTGTCAGTTGTTTGTTTTAGATTTATGAGTTTGACTGTCCCTTTGGTATCTTTCGTCCCTCTTCTATCGTAATACCTTTAATATCATTACTATTTCTGACTAAAATGCCAAGTATTTCTGCACATAGCAAGAAAAGGTAAGGAGACAAAGGATTTCCTTGTCTACAGCCTCTTTTCACACGAAAAAAATCTGACAGACAACAATTTTGAGTTACTGTTGAAGAAATATTATTATAAAATGTTTTTATCCAGTTCATGATGGATTCTCCAAAATTAAAATATTGAAGTGTCTCAAATAAAAATGACCAGGAGATATAGTCGAATGCCTTTTCAAAATCAATCAAGAGTAATATACCAGGGATGTAATTTTCCTCCGTGAAATGTAAAATATCGTATATTAGTCTACAGTTTTCCCCAATAAATCCCCCGGAATAAAGCCTTTTTGGTCAGAATGAATTAGTTTATTAAGAACTGACTTTATTCTCTCTGCTATACAGCTAGATGCTAATTTATAAGTTGAGTTTAAAAGGTTAATTGGACGCCAATTTTTTAAAAACTGTCTTGATTTACCTTCCTTTGGGATACATCTGATTACTCCTTGCTTCTGTGTGACAGACATTTCCCCTATTTCATATGCATCATTTATTGACCTGAAGACAAATTTTCCAATATCTATCCAAAAAACTTTAAAAAATTCTGCTGTGAAGCCATCTGAACCAGGGCTTTTATTATTTTTCATTCTTTTTAAGGCTTTGTTAGCTCACTTAAGGTAATATTACCTTCTATAGAATCTTTTTCATTATCTTTTAATTTAGGTGTTTGA
The DNA here is from genome assembly GCA_019925275.1 of Mytilus edulis. NCBI lineage: Eukaryota > Metazoa > Mollusca > Bivalvia > Mytilida > Mytilidae > Mytilus > Mytilus edulis. The sequence goes on along the minus strand of CM034360.1, from coordinate 123,149,702 downwards.
AATGGTAATTCCCTTGATAGATTGACATCTTTTATACACTCTTGTCTTCTGTAAAGCTTCTCATAAACAATTTTGTTTGCGTCAATAAATATTTTTGATTTTCTACTACAGTGTTATCATTAATAATAATTTTTTTAATAGTTTTATTTATAAAATTTTGGGTTTCTAGGTTACAAAAATAATTAGTTGGTCTCTCTCCTTCTTCAATCCACTGGGTTCTTGACCTAACATATTGACCTTTAATCTTGTTTTGTAGCAAAATTCTAAGTTCACATTTTTTAATCTCTATTACATTTATATTGTCCTCAGTGATTGTGTTTTGTTCTAGTTTTTGTATTTCTTCTGTAAGGTTTTTTTCCTGTTTTACCCTTTCCCTTTTTATATATGTCGAATAAGAAATAGTCTTACCTCTGATCTCATTGAGAAGTGTTTCAAAAAATAATTGGTCACTGATTGTAAATTGTATATCAAAATTATCAATAATACTGTTTAAAGCATCTCTGCTATAACCTAGCACTGCATATTGCTCAACTGTGCTAATAATTGTTTTTTTAATTAATTTTACATATTCAGTATCTTGAAGGAGAGAGTTGTTGAATTTCCAGAGGTCCCTGCTTTTATAAACTCATTTATCTTTAAAATCAAAATTACTAGTGAATGGTCTGATCTGTAGCTATAGCCAATGTTTATGTCACATATGTCATCTATAAGACTTTCAGAGATCAAAAAGAAATCTAACCGTGATTGTTTAAATGGATTTTTTTTCTACATGTAAATCTTTTGAGATCGGGGTATCTCTCTCTAAAGGGATCCACAAGAGTCTTATATTTTATAATTTCTAAAATTTTATCCCTTGATTTTGGATTATTTATATGTTTATAGTTATGGATATCTAGGTCAAAATTCTGAACAAGATTAAAGTCCCCACAGATCAGACACAGTTGATTATGAAAAAAGTCTATGATTTCTGTTAGTTTGTCATAGAAGCAAGGATTATCAGTATTCGGCCCATACACATTTATCAGAGTAAATCTCTTGTCTTCAATATTAATATCCAATCCCTACAAATTGCCATCCTCATCTTTTTTAACTTGGTGTATTATATTCAAAAATATTTTTAAACAGGATAGCAATTAAGGGCATCCGATACAGTTTCAAGGGAGTTAACTCTTGGCGCGACGTTACGCGTTTGAATTCCCTCAAAACGTCACTTTTTGCGGGACGTAATGCGTGTCATTTTCCGTAATACGAAACGTAATGTGGAATTTCCATGCTCCAATTTCTGTTTCTCCCGCATGCTAATTTCTACGCCATTAATATTAGTCAGTGCATTTGATTATACCAGGATAACAGTCTAATAACATAATAAGAAATAAAACATATTACTGTTTCTTTGAGATCTTCAACAAATATCGTATAGTGAGCAATCTCAAGACGATTGACCCTTTTGGTGTTACTAATATCATGCATGTCAATTAAAATTTTATTATCCACGATTTGGTCCGGATCCGATTTTTTATTACAGCACAGAAAACCAATGATATTTAAAAACTAATACCGAAAATGTATGTACACGAAGAAGTCAATTTCCTTTCTGAAAAAAATATTTAATTTATTTATGTAAACAAAAAATAATGGTATGCCGCTAATACAAACAATGATACAACTTTTATAAAAGAACAAAGTTTCTATTTCCTCCACGTTGCACGTAGTTTATCTAACAAAAGGCAATAGCAAACAATATGTTTATGCACCCGTAAATTTTTTTACGGGACGTAAAATGGTATAGATATGCCCGCGTCCGTCTGTCCGTCGTAAATATGGTACAGCATATTATCATTAAACTGAACATGTTTTTTTTCAGTCATGATGGTCAAACGGTCTGTATCATTTTTGGTGAACTTTATAAGTTACAGGACTTTGTAACTAGAACAGTTTTTTTTTACAGTTCGTGCTGCATCTAGAAAACGTTTTATGACTATTGCTCTAAACTTTACGCACTTCTTAGTTATATAATTCTGAAGAACTTGTATATACTTTTGAGAATGATTCAGAATTTGATTTTAGAGTTATTGAGTTTATGACAAAAAGGGGCTGGGGGTTCACATGTCGCGCCGTATCTCAGAAACTATCTATAATAATTGCATAGAACTTCACATACTTTTTAGTTAAATTATTCTTAAGATCTGTATACTTTTTCGTGATGATTCTTTAATTCATTTTTGAGTTCTTGAATTTTTATTGAGCTTCAATTTGGGGATCATATAAAACATGTTGTGATATATAAACTTATAATTGAGCAAGAATAATGAATGAGTCAGGATATACCTAGCATGACTTCCGTACGACCCCGTGTTATTTTAAAAACATATATTATGTTGGGGTTTTTTTCATGAGACGAAGGGCGTATCATGCGCTCGAAGCACAGCTGTTTATTTTTTCTTTATTTTTTTTATAGATATATTAGAGAAATGACGGAATGACAGAAAATACAATGCAATTTTCTAATTAATATTTCCAAATGGCATAACTCTTTTAAAGAATAGTTGATATGCACTGATTTTCGAACGTGTCCATACGATATCAGTTTTATAGAAAGTTGGCAAGAATTGTACACTTGAAAAATCTAATTAACAAGAAGACCGGAAGGACAGACAGGGGAATGGACATGCGGTATTTTATGTACGCGCTGTGGTGAAAAAAATATATAGTTATTTACCAATAAAATAACGCAATGAGAGAATGATTTTAATTGCAACTAATCGTAAGGTATCCAGTCCTCTCGCTATTAATTCAATCATTTTTTTGCCAAATCAAAAATTTCGAAATTATAGTTTATCTGTCTGGACAAAAGTATCCATTAGCAAATTGAAGATTCTCCTTTGTAACATTTTGCTTCTGTTTTCTGACCACATAAAACAGAAGATGTGGTATAATTGCCAATTAGACAACTCTCATCAAGAGACAAACATGACACAGAAATTAACATTCGTATCAACAAAAACGGATTTTCTCAGTGATAAAAACGTGAATTAAAGGATATTAAGGAGTATGTGTAATGAAACAGCAGCCAACCAAACAAAACAAAACAAAGAACAACATCTAGAGGTCATCATATATGAAATAATATACGAGTGTGTACAGTACATGTCATGTATGTCATGTTCTAAATTGCCGAGTCTTAAATTTTTGAAAGCCGTAAAAATTATCAACAGTCCGTAATAACTTTTCTTGAGAAGTTTCTCACTTAGACCACAAACACAGAGAGGTATTTGTTATTCACATGATTTTACTTCCGAAAACAATGTTACCAATTTATAGATAGTACTTTACAAGTAATATTTATATATCTGAAAAATGTCGCCGGTAATTTGAAGCGATAACGTCGAAATTGTCTGCCAGCGACGTCGTGCACTTTAGCGCTAACGTTGAGGTTACAAAGGGGTGACGCAATTTTTTAGGATAAATCGTGATTATCATGGAATCCAGCACGGTGACCTATATTTTTTATTTGAGATTTGGAGAAAGCATGACAAAATGCAGTTTATGCAGAAAAATTATAAAAATGACATTTTCAGAAACAGTTTTTTTCCATTTTTTTAGGTTTAGAAAAATACCACTTTGAGCATCTGGTCCGCAATGTCAAGCAAGACTTGAATAATTTTATAGTTATTCGTATAGTGATTTATTTTTTTCCTTATTGCCACTGATCACAGCTTCAGATTGAACCCGATCTTAATAATTTACGACGAAGAATATCTGCTCCAAAAATTTTATAACATTGCCTAATTTTTTTACAAAATTGCACAAATCCCCAATTTTCAGCCTCAATTTTCTCGAAAACAAGCACGGTGACCTATGTTTTATTTTGTGTTTTATTTTATAACTCGCCAAGGCCTACAACATATTTCAAAATTATAAAAATGACATTATATCGAGAAACTGTATCGGATGCCCTTAATCTACAAAGTGTGTGTCTTGAAGACAATATATATCAAAATCTTTTGAATGCAAATAATTAAAAATGTCCCCCCTTTTTTCTCTCATTTGAAGTCCTTGACAATTATGAGACATTATTTTAATATTTTTACCCTCCATTACAATAATAATTCTTCAAAGAATTGAAAGTGGATAACTGACAACACAAAGGAATGAAAGGTTTAGTTGAGATATCAGGACTTTTTACATAATGCTCTAATTGCTTCAAAAATATACCATACATGTGCCAAGTAACAAAATTCCATATTTTATATAAAATATATACATGAAATAAACAAAAACAAGTTAAAGGGAAACACATTTAAAAGACTAAGATATTTCATATTCTAATGCAGATTTACACTTGTGGTCAAGGGGAAGATAACTTAAATTTGTTTTAGTATATTTAAGCTTCAATGTATATTGATCTACATCATTATTTGTAATACATGTCATTATCTTGACACCTTTATCATAAAATATTTATTCAAATTGGTAAACTATATTATACATTGAATAATGAACAGGATCAATATGGCAAAAGAGAAGAGATCACACAAGAAGCACGTTACCACAAAATGTCCATTATTTTGTGCTCTCTCATCTGATCTGGTCAAACTTGCCTAAAATTTATATCACCATCAGTACTGCATGATGTCATCTGCAATTCACATCTCAATGTAAGCTTACACAAGGCATTATAAAGATAGATAAGAGAGATCTTAGAATCACCAACATATAATACAGCTCACTTAAACTGATAGTGAGTTCCTCTAAAAAAATCATGCTTGATGTATAGTTTAAATCCAAAGTTTTTGTTTTTGAAATGTAGAGTTAAGTGGTAATGATACATGAATAAAGGATATATACTTCATTATATTTTACTTGAAACTATCAATGTTCTGACCGTTACACTGTTGAAATGTAAAAAGGTTTATATATCTTGCGTCAAAAAAATTTAAATCATGATTTTCAGTACTAATTTTATTGGACTGTTTTAAGAAAATTTTGTCTTACATATCCCTTCTTAATAAGTCTATTCAAAGGTTTTGTTAGTTTTTGAGGTGAATACTGACACCTTTGTGCTTTATAAAGAATATTTCCATAAAAAAATGGATGTGAAATACCTGAACGTATAAGAAGTCTGCATGTTGAGCTATATTTACGAATGATGTCCTTGTACCGATGATAAAATTTAGTAAATGTTTTGACTAGTTTGTGATATCGAAAACCCTGGTTTAATAATTTTTCAGTAATACATAAATTTCTCTCGTTAAAATCTAAAAAAAATGATACATACACGAGCGAATCGTACAAGATGTATGCCTCTGCTGGTGGACTAATAGTCCCCGAGGGTATCACCACCCCAGTAGCCAGTACTTCGGTACTGCCATGAAAATACGGATTTTTTGTGTTATTAAAATTTACTGTTACAAAATGAAAGAAATTATTATAAATTAAGGAATGTATCTCCCTCATGCAAAGCTCTGATTCCTTTCACGGATATGGCTATACGTTTTGGACCTTTTGGATTATAGCTCTTAATCTTTTATATAAGCTTTGGATTTCAAATATTTTGGCCACGAGCATCACTGAAGAGACATGTATTGTCGAAATGCGCATCTGGTGCAAGAAAATTGGTACCGTTAATTTTATTGAGATATATAAACACCGTAAGATGGTGACAAGGGAACGTCACCATTTAAAAATGGATAATTAACGATAAAAATGAAAAATCATCTCTTTTATCATAAATTTTAGTATTCGGCTTTCCGTTAGTGATATAGATATCAAGATCGAGGAAAGGGCAGTGGTCATTGTTAGTATTAGCTTTATTTAAAGTAAGTTCAACAGGATAAATTTCTTTAATATACATGTATTTACTAAACATATGAAAAAAGCAAAACTAAAACAACAGATTAAGCATTCATATACATGTAGCATATAACTATATATAACAAGCTAAGGCATGCATTTATGCGACAAAAAGGGAAAGCAAAACTAAGATTGCAAAGTAAGCAAATTAAACTATTCTTCTAAAAGCTAAGCAAAGTCAAAAAGCTAAATAAAAAGAAGAAACCAAAATGAACACAAAAACCTTTTTTTCTTTTCTTTTCTATACTTACTTCAAATGTTCATATCAAAGCCTGCAAAAAGAGATCTAACATTACAGCATCATTGATTTACTTAAATTATAGTACTTTTTTTAATAAAATTAATGTAAGAACATATATGTACTGTAAACACGAAGCTAAATTAATTATTAAATTTTGTATTTATAAACTATGTTTTTCTTAGTGTATATATGTTACAGACAATAAACAGTTTTTCCCATAACGACCATTTTTCTGTGTTGTTTTTACGGGTCTCTAAAGTCATATGGGCCCCTTTTGCTCTAATACGTGTTTGCACTTTGTCCTTTTTTCTAATTGTGAATGCGTTAGATAACAAGAATCTCTCCTCCTTCATAGAAACTGGCAGGTCATCTAGTAGGCGAATCTTTGTTCCCTTCAGGTTATAGGCTTTGGACATTACAAGTTGTTTATCCCCAAAATGTACAAAACGAACAAGAATAGGCTTTGGGCCCTTCCCATGTGTTGGAACTCTATGCGCGTTAGCAAGAGGCATGGAATTGGCTTTTGGAGCATCTCTAAGCAACTTTTCAGAGAATATGATTATCAAAATTCATATCTTACTTTTTGCATTCACTGAAATAAATGTTCAATTCAATCACATTTCATTTTAAACTGAAACAGACAAATTTGATTTTTCTAAAATATGAATATGTTTCCATGAATAATATAAACATGTGATAAAGATATTGCTTTAATTATTATTGTCGCTCAAAAACCGGTTAAAAAGGAGAATGTTACTATTTAAAGCAGAAAAGTAAGTTATAAGCCCTAATTTACATTGCTTTGTGGGAAATATTTGCTTACCACCCAAAATTAATTATTACTAGAAAACACCCGCAAAATCGCGGGCATTCAGACCGTGAATGAAATTATGCAAAGTGTTGTGACTAGAAATTTTGTAAAAGATTTAATGACTGAGAATTTCAGGAAAGGTATCAAAAGTCATAGGTACTTATGGACAGGAAAATGTTTTTATTTTATCCCTCCTCCTTTATTTTGAAAATTCCCATTTTTTTGTTTTCTATTAACTTCAATATGTTTATACATTTAGTATACTATGAACATTCGAGTCAGGAGCCTGTAATTCAGTGGTTGTCGTTTGTTTACGTGTTACATATTTGTTTTTTGTTATTTTTTGTACATACATAAGGCCGTTAGTTTTCTTGTTTGAATTGTTTTACACTGTCATTGTGGGGGGGGGGGGGGCGTTTTACAACTGACAATGCGGTTTGGGCTCATTGTTGACGGCCGTACGGTGACCTATAGTTGTTAATTTCTGTGTCATTTTGGTCTCTTGTGGACAGTTGTCTCATTGGCAATCAAAGAACATATTCTTTTTTGTAATCAATGGGGTTTTTTTAAGATTTAATGACTGGAGAATTTCAGAAAAGGTATAAAAAATCATAGGTACTTTGGGACAGGACAATTGTTTTCTAGCCCGGCTCCTCCTTTTTTTATCCAAAATTCCCATTTTTTTCTACTAATTTTATTACACATGAATATGCGCTTATCTGTATATTATGAACATTCATTACTTTAAATAAAGTGTATTTGCTTTTTACTTTCACTATTGATTCTAAGTTTACTAATCGATCGCCGGCAGTCATGTTATATTATACAGACCCTCTCTATTTAATAAACTCTGTGACCGCCGTGGAAAGTAAACTTGAAAATGATAGCAGATAGAAAATACACTTTATTCGTATGTTCAAAGTATACAGAAAAACGCAAACCGGAAGTCCAATCTGACTTAAAATTTCGTCCAATGAGGAACAATATCCGGACGCCTTTATAATAACTCAATCTGAATAATCATATGAATGGATGACAAATGCGATTATGCACTATACATATAGGGCACAAAAGCATGGTGATTAATTTATTATGAAAGAATAGAAGCGACACACAAAATGAGGTCTTCCGTTTAATAGTATAGATGACGAAAAATTGATAGTGATTTTCTAATTCACTGATTAAAATAGGGGAATTTAATCATTGTATTTACTAACCATGCGAGTACACACTATACTTATATATAACAATAAATATATCAAACACAATTTATAATTGCCGATCGCCCACGAGACTAGAAGGACACCGGATTTTATTATAATCTATCATAACAAACATAATATTTTGCAATAATATATATATACATATAAACAATGCTTTCAATACAAAACGAAAACATTGACTCCGTCATAAACGAACCCGCCGGCCAGGAAAAACCAACAACCAAGTTACCTTAGTCGATATGGAAACCTGTGTCCAAACCCTAATGCTCGGAAGATCGTCTCGAGAGGTGTACTTGGACAATACTGAAAATTAGCTTATTTTTTACATAAACAAAATATCATCAAAATGTGTAATAGCAAACAAAAATACCAATATATAGTACAAAAAACAAGAAAAAATCAAACAATAATGAACCAACATTAAATCTGAACTTGACCAGTTCGAAGTTGGCGAGAGAATGGTCTGATAGGGAAATTAACCCGCCAAAAAATGACCATTCACGTGATACTACAATTAATATCACGTGTCCATACATATATTGAAAGAACCGTTAGTACAATAATTTTCCTCTATACTTCGAAACGCGGAAAATTATAATTAACTTTTCATGCTTTTAACGACTCGTTGAAATTAATCATATGATTAGTTAAATCACACGTTAAACGACAAACCCTGCAAAGATAATATCACTGTTTTTCTGGCAAAACAAATCTGAAAAATAGTGGAGAAACAACACTATGAATATATTTTGCCATGAATTCCCGGTGTCTACAAAATCATAGACTATTGTAAATAAATGGGATTATGGAGATTGGACAGTATAGTACTTATAAAATCTCATATTATAGTGGTATAAAGAGAGGAGATAGACCATTGCATATGGATATCAAATATATAGCTATCTTCCTCATATCAAAGTGTACCAAGAAATGTATAACACACATGTAAGACTCAAAATGATAAAGGTGTATCGTGTGCATTAAGATATACCCAAAGAGCGCAACAAAGCATAACTAGAAGTTAATGTCGATACGGCATTATGGTATTAGTTTAAACAGTATTTAATTCAAATACATTGAATTGGATTGGGCACCAGGCATAGCCTATATAACATGTATAAGTCCTAAATGTAGTCATTTTGGTATTACGCAGAGCCAAAAAACTGTAATAGTATCACAAGGGTTACGTCATTGGTATGACACGTGTGGATTTGTCCGTAATTGGGCTAATTCTATGTCATCATTAAAACTAATATTTTTTTAATAGTAAAATTACACATACTCAATGTGGAAGAACGTTGTTAAAAAAACATACAAAATCTAAAAGGAAATAATTCTTGAATTATAATAATATTAATAACTAAAGTAAACTATACACTACAATATTTCAATTATGAAAAAGTTTTGACAGTGATACTAGGAAGATTTTTACAGGGAATTATCTGTCAAACAATTAGCAAAGCACGCAAAGAATTGAAAACACAGCAAGACTATACATACAAACATTAAAAGCTTGAATTATTGATATACGAGTCAAAAGTCGTTACCGGTTTAAACTTCTCCTAAAATGCGATGTCTCAAATATAAATACATAACTAATCTTTTGAATTCACTAAAACGTTCAATATTTATTCAGTTGAAAGCGAAGTATCTGACAAAAACGTGCTACCTGTATATTTGTTATGATGGGCTCGTATTCGAGAATAAATCTAGGACCGGAAACGGTGCACACCAATTTGTTCTGAAAGGTCGTTTCTATCTGAACCTCTTTTAAATTATTTAACAATCGACTTTTTAGTGGTTTTCATACTTTTAGTTAATTTTAAGAATCATCCACTGCGATAGATTAGAAACTATTACAAAGTTGTTGCTTTCCTGTGCAGATCAATATTATTCTGAAATATTTGAAAATAAACAGATCAGGTAACCATCATCAACTAATTTATATTTAATGAAAAATAAATTCGGCAAATTCGCATGAAAAAGCAATACGCGATTTTAGGAAGCTTTACGCTAAATTTTTTCTTTTCTTTTTGTTCTGTTTTTACTTTTCAAAGGTTTTGTTGCTTTCCGTATAAAGACTTTCATAATTTTGTGTGTCAGCAGTTGTTTGATTCAAATCTTCATAAACATGTGGAACTCTGAGACTAGTCATATTTATCACTTTCAGAATTGTCACTGACAAAAATATCCTCAACTCTGATATTACAATTTCCCGATCCATTCTGGTGATTAGAAATAGTTTCCTTATTGCCAGACATTTTACGGCTCTCGTTTGTATCGACAATATTAGTGTTTACGTATAAACGGTCCAATGGTACATTACTTTTACTGCTGCTTGTAAATGTTGGGATAGGTATATTTTCCAAAACTATTTCTTCTTCTGTGATTGGTTGGTTGCTGGTTTCAATCCTGTCATTGTGCAGGTCAACTTCCTGATAAGAGACACTTTCGATTTCTTCATAATCGTTTTCTTCAGAAATATTTTCCTGGTCTGCAGATACTTCAGAATGAATGCTACAATAGATAAAAAACGTAAATGAACTATTTAAACAAATTGAGATATATAAACACCATGCAACGTTGCAAACAGGGTGTCTCCATCTTAAAACAGATTATTAACCATGGTAAAAAAAAACTGATATTCGAAAGTGAAGACTATGAAATGTTGACATTTATAGTTGTGTTGATCTTAGTTTTCATCGTCAAATACTATTTACTTACTCTCTACTATCCCGTTTACAATGACGCTTCATAACAGCGAAACACATGACAACAACAACGGCTGCACAACTGAATGAAATTGCATATGCTGTATGTACTAAAATTAGATAAAACAAAGATAGAAGAGGTTGCTTTTTAATTGCTTTTTTGTGTCAGTTTCAATATAAACTCATTGAATCATTTATTGACACAATAGGTCATGATGGTCTTTGAGTAGTTTAACCGTCCATTCGTTCTTTTGTCAAATCCTCATCGACACACTACTGTTTTTTAACTATCATTATAAAAACTTGATTGTCACTAAACTTTCACAAATTCAACAAAACTGACGTAATTCATATTTTATTTTATTGTATTATAATGATATCTTGTGTCTATAGCTCCATCTTAAATCTTGATAATGATGAAGATTTATGCATCGCTTTCTCATCTTATTTTATCATTGTTGGAAGATGACGTCTGTATTCGTTATTCAGCCAATTGCAAAATAAAACGGACAAAGGATGATCCTGAATATTATTTTTCTATTTTTTAATCATCTATTTTTTTAACTCGAACTAAAGCTTTTACAGGTACATTTGCGTAAAATACTTTGTAGATAGACAACGCGAATAAGCTAAAAACTGAAATAGGTCTGTGTAAAACATTATTGCAGGAAAACATATACATGAGGTCTTTTTCATAACATTACTGCAATCAACTTATTAACAATACAACTTAGTTATGCCTTGCGTAACTATAACTGAGAGCTAATTTAGAACTTAACTTTGCAACTGTAAAAGAAGAAAGATAATAAGAAATCGAACATACAAATGTATTTTAACTAGGAACATGTGTTAATGCAAAAATAGGATGCCCGGCTTGCATATAATGTCATTATTGGGCATCACTTCAGGACGGTTAAACTGACCCCACCAACAAACGAGTATTAGAAGTGGTAGTAGAAGTAGTAGGATCAAAGTCCAATATTACTCCTTTCGTTAATGAGATAAAGGATATAGCTTACCTACAAAAATTGATCTTGATTCCGACTCTGCTTGCTGTAATTTGTCCACTGTGTTCATGTAAAAAAGGTTTGTATTTTTATATATTCATTTATTGATGCATCAACTAGCCAAAATGTAAGTAATTACATGAAGCGAAGTTCAAAGAAAACATTCAATAAAAGGTCCATGATCTGGAAAATAAGTATATGATCCCATTAGATGAACGTGTGTTAAACGGTTTCATGATTCAGCTCTGATAAGAATAAATGACAAGTAACATTGTACTTATTTTACAAAAGAAACAGCTATGCATATTATCTTGCCAACATTCATAAACGTTTGTGTACAATTTGGATTCAGACAAAACGAGAACGATAATTTTCTTTTATCATATATTTAGTAGTAAATACAGCAGTTTTGAATATTTGATAAATACCCTGCTGTTTTTTAATCCGTATCACGCTACTTGATGTGAACCCTTTATCGCAGCCTTTATCACACCCCTACCCTTTATGTGTTATACCACCAAATCATGATACGTCACATCCGGCTGTATACGAAAGTAGGTCTTAAAAAAATATTCCCTTGAATTTGACAGTTGTAAAAAATAAACCCTGCATTTCAATGCACTAAAATTTTTCTCAGTCATAAACATGTATGATGGGTGCCTGAAAGCAGCATTCTTTTTTCTATTTGATGGTCTTAAAATATTTTTGAAAGTTAAGGTTACAGAGTTACCAAGCAGGTAATCAGTACATAAGTATTAACAGTGTAAAAATTTGGTTGTTTACTTCCGGTGGTGGTTACCTTCTTATATGCAATGAAATGTAGTGTGAAATTTTCACTGAAGCACTGGAAAGGATTAAACTTTATTCATGCAAAGTATTTCTTTGGTTGAAATAAAGGTAAATACTGTACAATTTTTTTTAAATCAGAAAATCAATGGTGGTAATACACCTTTATCGCACCTTTAATCACACCCCTACCTTTTTTTTTTTTTTACATAAACTCCGTTTTTATTTATGCAAGCTTGCCTTTTTTTGGAAAAAAGTGTGTAACAGGTTTTTGGAGAAAAAAATGGTTTCATTTTGTCACCAAAAAAATAGATTGATATTAAAAAAAAAATTTAAATGCCAATTTAACAACGACTAATAGGGGAAAATCAATGGTGGTAATACACCTTTATCGCACCCTTAATCACACCACTACTTTTTTTTTTTTTTTTTACATAAACTCCGTTTTTATTTATGCAAGCTTGTCTTTTTTTGGAAAAAAGTGTGTTACAAGTTTTTGGAGAAAAAAATGTAGTTTTTTTTTAACCTGAGAAAAAAATTGTTTACTTCACCCTCAGCTGCCACTATATGTAATGCTAAAATTAAAAGACAAATATGGTTTCAATTTGTAGCCAAAAAAATAGATTGATATTAAAAAATTGTCCGGAAGAAAAATCCATAGCCCCACCCGAATATCAAATGGTTGCTGCCTAACCCAGGTGCTAGGGATCAGAAAGCAGTTGTAAACTCTCCTGTTGAAATATATGATAAAGCGTATAAAACATGGCAAAATCCGTATCATATGCCGTATCACCCTCGACAAATATCATCCCTCGGGGTTAATGGCCCTCTGGTTGGTATCTGGGATGATACGGCATATGATACAGATTTTGCCATGTATTTTTCTCTATTTAACACACGTAAATGTAAACTTACCTAATATATCAATTGCAACTGAAAATGAATCTCTATAAATAACGTTATCTATAATGTTGTAAGCTTCACAGGTGAATATTCCACTGTTGTTTGAATTTACATCTCCAATAACAAAGGTATTTGTTCTTGAAAGTATATGTCTCTTGTTGTCCTGTTTAAACCATCTGTATTTTGGTTCAGGTTTTCCAATAGCTGTGCAAGTTACATTTATCTGGTCTGTTTTACTGTTATATTTTTTGTGGTTTGGCTGCTTGTTAACATTGACAAGTCTAGTTTGAACTGCAAGGTTATTAAGTAGGACAAATGAACAAAATCATTTTCTTACATATAAAAGTGAAGGTGAACACGACCTTGTGTGTATAAAACTACGTATTTCTATTCAAAACATAAGGTGAAATATAATGAAATTTCTAAAATATGTTGAACGTTTTATAAAACCTAAACAATACAGGTATAATTTAGTAAGTAACCCGGATTTGTTTTTGCTGAATAGATTAACGACTTTTAAACAGCAATAATTATTAAAGGAGTAGGTCCAGTAAGATCCCTTTTTGGCCCAAAACTATAGCAGTTTTACAAAGTTGTTAAAATGTAGACGTTTAGTTATTTATTGGAAAGTAGAATGCTTCTGTCAATACAAAGCATATTTATTGGGTACTAGCATCATTTAGTCATGCTAAATTACTGAAATCTGTACAATTTAAGCATTTGAGTTAAAAAAAAATCTAGACGGTTTCCGTCTTAAACGAACGTGGCCGCATTTGTGTTCATTCTTAATATTGAAATATAAGTTTTATTTGATGATAATACATAACATATATAAAGGTTGATGATGAACACGGATGTAGCCACTTTAATTTTTGACATAAAACCATCTGAAAAGTGACTTTTTTGGGGCATATTTGTTAGATTTCTCGTATTTAAGCTTGAATCGGAGTGTTTTTAATGACTAAATCAGTTAAAATCTTTCACATAAACTAATTGAATCAACTGAAATAGACACTAAAGTGTTCAAAAAGTGTCCTCTATCTTTCGTCAGATGAACCTGAAATTTGAGGCAAAATCGGACCTACTTTTTTATTATGATTTACCTATATTATTCGTTCCATATGTTATAAATCATACTCTACTTTGATCTTTCTTAGGAATTATAAAAACAAGTCAATATTTAGATGTACTATAGCATCATACAAGAGAGACAACATACATTTCAACAATATGATCTCGAAAAATCGATGTAATAATCTGGATTTGTTTTATATTCAAACAATATTTCTTGTTTAATATGTTTCCCTCAAGATAACGCTACTTTTAAACGAAATAAGGTATTTTCATACGTACTTTATTATTATTTGTCGGATTTCATCGATAAAAAAATGAGTAGTATTTATATCTTTCGAGGTTGTAATCTGCAGTAGAATTTACGATCTACAAACAAAAAGCAACTTCGTTTTCCAATGCAAAAGTGTTTAAATGCATACAATAGTTATCAAAGGTACCAGGATTATATTTTAATACTTCAGACGCGCGTTTTGTCTACATAATACTCATAAGTGATGATTAGTTCAAAATAGTTATAAAGCCAAATAAGTATAAAGTTGAAAAGCATTGAGGACCCAAAATACCAAAACGTTTGTGGCAAATACAACCGATTTTATGTTTCATTACGGAACTCATAGAGTACATTAAAATAGAATTATATCATTAAATTTACCGTTTACAAATAACTGACTTTAAATTAAGGTAATTCTTAAAATGACCTTTCCTGGATCTTGACGGGAGGTTTAAGACCAAAATGTATGATAAAACAGATGATATTTCATTTTCAATTGTTTTATTATCCATTTTAGAAGACGACGTTCCCCTGTCACTATATTATTGAGTTTATATATCTCAATATGTTCGATTTGCTCGTGTGTGTGTGTGTGTGTAACAACGTATTTGATTTAAACAAAACAAATATATGCCTTTGGAGTTTAGTATGGCGTTCATTGTCACTGAACTAGTATATATTTGTTTAGGGGCCAGCTGAAGGACGCCTCCGGGTGCGGGAATTTCTCGTTGCATTGAAGACTTGGTGGTGACCTTCTGCTGTTGTCTGCTCTATATGGTCGGGTTGTTGTCTCTTTGGCACATTCCCCATTTACATTCTCAATTTTATCGCTGAATAATTATTACATCAGGGTTTTTGATATCACACATTAGTCAAAGCATTTACCAAATTTTATCATCGGTACAAGGATATCAATCGTAAATGTAAATCAATATGGAGACATCTTATACGTTCACATAATTCACATCCAATCTTTTATGGTTATATATGTTACAAAGCACAATAATATCAGCACTCACCTCAAAAGTTAACCAAACCTTTAAATAGACTTATCAAGAAGGGATTTAGTTACGATCTTGTTGTCATGTCATTAAAGATTGCATATTTTGGTATCAAATAAAGGCAACAGTAGTATACCGCTGTTCAAAACTCATAAATCCATGGACAAAAAAACAAACTAAAACTGAAGGAAACGCATTAAATATAAGAGGAGAACAACGACACAACATTAAAATGTAACACACACAGAAACGGACTAAGCATTAGACAAAATCCTATGAGAATAACAAATATAACATAAAAACAAAATACATGAATTTGGGATAGATAAGTACCGTGACACGTATTATAGTAATGTGAATTCACACTAAAAAAAAAAGAGAAAACAAACGACACAACAAAACCCAACGTTAAAATGTATCACACACAGAAACGAACTATAATATAACAATGGCCATATTCCTGAAAAAATGGTGGGTTGAACTTGGTTTTGTAGCATGCCAAAACCTCCCTCTTTTATGGCCATGTGAAATATAACATTAAAATGACAACACAACATTACAGGACTACAATATAAATAAAACACAATTGACAAATAAACACACGAATAATAGCTAACAAAAGGCATAAAGTTTAAAATTTTAATACGCCAGAAGTGCATTTTGTCCACACAAGACTTACTACATGTACTAGTGACGCCCAGATATAAAAGTTTGAAAGCCGAAACAAGTACAAACTTGAACAGCATCGAGGACCAAAAGTTCAAAAAAGTGGTGCCAAAAACGGCCAGGGTTTTCTGTTAGGTACCAGAACATGCCTATGAGGGTCTTTGAATTGGAAACCAAACACCTTCATTCTATAGTTGTTGCACGATACCGATTGGTGACCTTTGTCTGTTTTCTGTCCCACATTTGGGTTATTGTCTCTTTGACACATTCCCGATATCCATTCTCAATTTTATAGTTAATTTAGACTTCATATTTAATATGTATACTAACCCAAAATTGTTATAATGTCTCAAATAATTCTCATCATTGGAACAAGTTCTGAATTAATTTCAACAAAGTAATTTTAACTTAAATTGATAATTCATCCAGTCTTAACCATTGATCATATATACTTAAACTGATAATAACACTGAAGCTCAAACAGAAGCTTAAATCATATTTAATTGACGAGGACAATCATTACCTTTCACTGATATCCTTGTTGCTTCAGATTCCCGTATCTTGATTACTTTAACCTTGTCAAAGTAGAACATTTTACACATGTAGTCCTTTTCATCAGTGTATTTCAGGACGTTAAATGTCAGTGTAGCATTAGTTGATATATTTGTTATATTTGTCAGAGCCACTCTACCAGAAAGATACGTCCCTGATGGCAGTAGCCTCGTCACTTTCTCAGGTTCAAATATTGCAATTATATTTTCATCATCATAATTTTCCGTTATATTTTTGGTAGTGATTTGTACACTGAGAACCTGTTCTTCCTTTTCGAGGAAGAATGAGCACGTCAGATGGGTACTATTACTCCCAAGAAGTCCAGTAATGTTTTGATTTATTAAAACGGTCGCAGCCAGTGTATCTACAAAAAAGTATCATCAACTCGTATAAGAAATTGTACAATTGTAAAGGTTTTGTGTACGAATTAAGTGAATGTGAGATCTTAATTCAAAACTGCTTTAATAAATATACAGTGTACATGTTTATCTAAATAAACTTTCTTTCTATTTATTGATTTGTTCCTCTGATAATATATTTCACCTTGTGACTATGCTTGATTTCTCAATCAACCATTTTGGAATAATCGGTATGAAAACCCTCTAATCTTCAACTAACAAATAACATTATGGCAAACGAAGTAACATGTCCAATAATCCAGGAAACCTTACTCTCGTAAGAAAGTCTTTCGACAGTTGAAAAAAAAAGTAAAAACAAAACATAAAATATGTTCGGTAAGATCATATGGTTCGTAAAACATACATTTCATAATTATGTTTAATGTTTACTTGTTTTGTGTTATATCTCTTCTCATATTATTTTATATGTAGGTTTTTTATGACGATGAATTGTCTTTTCTGTGCTCGTATTCTGAACAAAATATTTATTAATTTTGTAAAAAAAATTCCGTACTCCTAACAACAAAATTATAACATTCAAATTTACATGTCTACATTGGTTTATCTAACGCCATTACGTGCCAGGTTCGGGTTATATTTTTGACTCCGTTTCTAATAATACCCTAACGTCTAAGTCATGTAGACATCTATGTCTTTTTTATCGTTTTAAGCCATTTCAATTGATCTTTTAGTGTAGGTTTTTTTTTTTTTGTATTTCAATGTTACCCTACTTTCTCGGGTATTTTTGAAGGTTGACACCTGTTTAAATTGTTTAAACCTGCTGCTTTTTTATGCAACTGTCTAACGTCAGGAGCCTGTTGTTCATGGTTGTTGTTGTTTGTTTGCGTGTTTTTCCTGATTGGTTGTTTTACACTGGATCTAGTCAGATCCTTTATAGTTTACTGTTCAGTGTGAGCGAAGACCCCGTGTTGAACTCCGTACTTTTACCTGTTACCATTGTATACCTTATGACTTGGATGGAGCTTTTTTTTGTATTTTTTTTTAGGAGGAAACATATGAATTTACATACTACAGTATTAGACAAAATTGCAAAACGTTGAGATGAGCGGAAATAGACATATCATTGAGAAAATAAAATTAAAATCGAAATGACTCTTTTAACGGAAGTATTTCAAAAATTTGTAAAAATAATAGGAACCAGGTCAATTGTTTCCTTTGATAGTGTTGTAAACAAACTCATTAACATGTGATAATGTTTTTTCTTTTTTTTTTAAAAATAGCTAATAGCTAATAGCTCTTTTTTTTGGAATGATCACATGCTAAATAAATATTTTCGCGCTCATCACTGAAGCAAAGATTGAATACATGTGAAAGTTTATCTAACTTACAATCATTCAAAAAATAAACATAGTCAAATCTATCTTTTCGTGTGCAAAACTTAATTGAAAACTGTGATTTCTTCGAGGTTTGTCATTGGTAGGGTATTATTGTATGCAAATTTTACCCCGAGTGTGGGGTATCGTAAGAAAGAAACTATTTTGGTCACTTTTATATCTCTTTTATCAAACACTTGTTTTTCACCTCAATATTAATTTCAAGCAGTTGTTGATTAAACCGGCATTAGTTGAAAAGTGCATGCAAACCGAATTGACCCAAACTTAAATTAATGTATTGCAAACTGAACAAATATCAGAATTATACAAAGTTAAAGTTCACAAATAACAATGCAAGGAATCAGATCAAAGTTGACTACGAATGTACACTTGCTCGTGTTTAACATACCCTACTCGTACTGTAGATATATGAACAGATAAATAAAGAGTCTTCCAGATCTGACTTGCAATCATACAGTAAAATAAATCATCATTTATATAATTAAGGCTGAAGACAATAAATAACATTTTAGAGGTACTAGAGAATGTGAGGTGACATTTTCAAAGAGTATCATTAAACTCAAAGTTGTTGTCTAACAGAAAACTTGACAATTGTTACAACTCTACACTGTCAATTTGATGACCAAAAAGTTGACGAAATTATATGTTGGATGAACGGCAAAACGGTGAGGCGGACGCACTATTTGAATGCACTATTATCCCCATTTAAATAATGAGAATACATTGTTCACCTTTGATAACTGTTAGTATTTTTACGAAATTGTTTGTCAATTTAAATAAGTAAAACTTACCAAAAGGATGATTAATACTTTGAATCACATATATACATAATACGATGCAATTTACTGACGACATTTCAAAAAAGAGAAAACAGGATTAACAAGGAAGTTATAAAAATGAATAATGTTAATGTTGTTGTTTTTACAATATATTTGTGATTTAGGTCATCTTATAGTAAATTTTGAATCATTACTAAAATATTTTAAAAGGTTTTTTTCTGTTTCTTTTTTGCCAACTACCCCCCACCCCCTCCCGACCAAAACCCCAACCCCCAACCCCAACCCCGCCGGTTTGCTATGTATATTGACTAACATGTATACATGGTATATCACACGTATAACCCCGGTACAGATGAATGCGGACGTTGATGCGTTCGAGTATAATACACTGTGTATCACTGCATTCAGACTTAAGAATTATTACTTTTAAAGAAAATATAAAATCTATTCTCTGGAAATTTTGCTCCAATATATTCTTTTCCATAATACTCATTACTTACTAATTTCAAATATGCAACATTTTTATAGGCAAACATAAAAAAAACGCATGACATGGTATTTTAAAATATTCCAAACTTTATCTTTCTCGCGTCTTTTATTTTTAAAAACATACATTTTTAAAACTTTCATTGTTTAAAAAGTATCAAACTCATAAAGATCGTAGGTTAATGTGGTATCTAGAAACAAAAACAGTGACGTTTAAAAGTGTCTTTATTTTCATGTTGTGTAAGTTTTGTTATTATTACACTTTTTTATCCAATATTGTTTTCCAGGCGTCCTTTGAGACATATTTTATGCATGCACGTTATTAATTACAAAAATATACAATAATTAGTTCCTATGATTAAAGTTTGATAGGGATGAAATCGTGGTGGTGGGAGATTTGTCTGGTCCTTTAAAATGCCACATATTTGATCCCATAAGAGGTGATATAACGGTCCTCAACGTGCAAAGGGCATGGCACTCTCAATGCAAGTCATCGGAGTGAACGTTACAAACCTGAACGAATGTGACTTCTGATTTAAACACTCAACACTCCCTTGGCGTCGTCAGCAAATAATGCGGATTGGCAAAGCATCAATCATCAATCTAACCATAGACAATTGTTCTGTTGCTTCCTGTCATTTCTTTATAGCTATGAATAAAAGATGAAAGGTCTCAAAGTTGGTTATGAAAAATTTCAGAACCCCCATTTGTTAACGACACCCGTACGTAATGGCTGATTGTTGGCTGCTAAACATTCACTCGCAAATATGTCATGCATATTCAGGGTGACCAGAAAGTATCAATTTATACTACATGTAGGTTTTGGAAGGAAGCCGTCCGGAATAAACGTTTGGGAAGTTTCGACTTTCACTGGATAAAATGAGGTATTTTGGATCATGACAAAAATGTTGCATTTAAAGACCCCTAATAAAGTTTTTGCAAAGGATCGTAAAGTAAAGAGAGCGAGGGTTTTCTGTCGGTCGGAAAAGACCAAAGTGGCCATATCTATATTCCTCAGACACTATTTTGGGTCACCGGTGCATAATGAGGTTTGGTTCAACATGTTTGCAAGTCCATCATCACCTCACCCTACACAGTGGTGTAAAACACAAGATGAGAAAAGACTTAACCACATTATTTTATAGATAAAAAAAAAATATTTGACTAGACAAACTAGTTTCAAACCACCTGTCAGATTGTTATTTAAACAAGATATCGTATTTTAATTTTGACGGTGATGTTGATAAAGTAGCCATTGACATGTTTTATTCTTTTTGAAAAATCAAAACATCGCTTTATAGTATTACCATATATTCACATGATTATAAGAACCCATGAGATCGTACATTCCTTTGATACTGTTTACTTGTATTTGGAATTGCACAGGTTCATAAAATTGAGAATGGACATGGGGAATGTGTCAAAGAGACAACAACCCGACCATAGAGCAGACAACATATTACGTCTTTATTTTTAATCCGTTGGATGTATAATAACTAATACTTTAGTCTTGAAGAACATGATTTGCCCCAAAGTTGTAACTGACTTTGAAATAACTCTTATTTCGGTACTTTTTGTGTTTTGTATTTTTTGTCTTGTACCGATATTTCAAGTTGAGTCAATTGCAACTGTACATCTTTCGTATTAAGTTGTGTGTTACACTTGTCTCATAGATTAGGAAAAGTGTTGAGGACTCACATGTGTAATACAACCTCATTCTTTATGTGTATGTCAAACATCAGAAGCCTGTAGTGATTGGTTATATAGATCTTTTATATTTGTTTCTCGTTACTAAATAATTCATTTGTTATAGATAAAGCCTTAAGTTTTCTCGTTTTTTATCACATTTTTTATACCGATGCCTTTTTAGCCGACTATACTGTATATGTTTTCCTCATTGTTGAATGCCGTATGTTGAACTATAAAATTTGCGTACACCCACTTTATTTTAACTTTTGTGGATAGTTGACTCGTTGGCCTTCATGCCACATCTAATGAATAATGATTGTCATGAATTTAGACAGATGTTTCCAACTTTCGGATGGATTTTGTAAAGTTCGAATATATTCGTTAAAAAGGCGGTAGATATTCATTAATCTTTACAAGGAGGTAAGGCAAAACAAAAAATATTCACTGAAGGAAGCTGTTTTAAAATATGACAAAAAGTAGCATATGTGTGGGTTTTTTTTTAATAGGGATTGGAAACGGATAAGTGTCAATTAGACAACAACCCGAACAAAGAGTAGCATACATCTATTAAAAGGCTGTCAATATATATTCTTCTTATATATCTATTATAAAGATCCAATATTCCATTTGTCTATATAGTAAACAAATGCCAACAATAACAACTTTTTAGCTTTAAATTCATTGTATGAATTTATTTCAATCGTGTATTACATGTATTTATTTCTTCGTCTGTTGAATCATATCAGATTTCTTTTCTTGTTTTGTTTTGAAAGGGAAATAACTACGTTTTGCCAACAGTAACAACTTGTTTGCTTTAAATATGTGTTATGAAATTATTTCAACCTTTCATCGTCAATTTCTTCGTCTGTTGAATCCTTTCAGATTTTTCCACAACATCTTGTTGTTTTTATAAAGGGTTGAGGCATCTTTTTTATTTGATAGGGAAGTAACTCCTTGCTAACCCTATATGGTAACTAACCATGTGACACTCTATTTCAAATATAAATAGTCACCACGTGTTGTCCATTAACCAATCATATCCCTATAAATCTATTGGAGGTAAGATACATGTATATATAGTGTATAACCTCAATAGTTAATTGTCATTATCGATTCCTCAGAACATCAACTGATTTTCAAAGATGTCTGCAAAATTGATGATTGATGCTTTTTTTTTAATTTTTAGTCAGATTTTAAAAACTCAGATTTTTTTTAATTCTAGATTTTTTTCTTTATTGCAACTTCTTGGCATTAAAAGGGGGACGAAAGATACCAGAGGGACAGTCAAACTTATAAATCGAAATTAAACTCTGACAACACCATGGCTAAAAATGGAAAGGACAAACAGACAAACAATAGTACACATGACACAACATATAAAACTAAAAAATAAACAACACGGACCCCACCAAAAACTAGGGGCGATCTCAGGTGCTCCGGAAGGGTAAGCAGATCCTGCACCACATCTG